>JAIEZT010000124.1:22834448-22969448 GCA_019594935.1 Periophthalmus modestus | reverse complement strand
AGGACTAAAAAACCAGGACTAGAACAGGACTAAAAACCAGGACTAGACTAGAAACAGGACTAGACTAAAAACCAGGACTAGAACAGGACTAAAAACCAGGACTAGAACAGGACTAAAAACCAGATCTAGAACAGGACTAAAAACCAGGACTAGAACAGGACTAAAAACCAGGACTAGAACAGGACTAAAAACCAGGACTAGAACAGGACTAAAAACCAGGACTAGAACAGAACTAAAAAACAGGACTAGAAAAGGGCTAAAAACCAGGACTAGAACAGAACTAAAAACCAGGACGAGAACAGGACTAAAACTAGGACTAGAACAGGACTAAAAACCAGGACTAGAACAGGACTAAAAACCAGGACTAGAACAGAACTAAAAAACAGGACTAGAAAAGGGCTAAAAACCAGGACTAGAACAGAACTAAAAACCAGGACGAGAACAGGACTAAAAACCAGGACTAGAACAGGACTAAAAACCAGGACTAGAACAGAACTAAAAAACAGGACTAGAACAGGACTAAAAACCAGGACTAGAACAGAACTAAAAAACAGGACTAGAACAGGACTAAAACCAGGCCTAGAATAGGACTAAAAACCAGGACTAGAACAGGACTAGAACAGGACTAAAACCAGGACTAGAACAGAACTAAAAAACAGGACTAGAACCAGGACTAGAACAGGACTAAAAACCAGGACTAGAACAGGACTTTAAACCGGAACTAGAACAGGGCTAAAAACCAGGACTAGAACAGGACTAAAAACCAGGACTAGAACAGGACTAAAAACCAGGACTAGAACAGGGCTAAAAACCAGGACTAGAACAGGACTAAAAACCAGGACTAGAACAGGTCTAAAAAACCAGGACTAGAACAGGACTAAAAACCAGGACTAGAACAGGACTAAAACCAGGACTAGAACAGGACTAAAAACCAGGACTAGAACAGGACTAAAAAACCAGTGGACTAGAACAGGACTAAAACCAGGACTAAAAACCAGATCTAGAACAGGACTAAAAACCAGGACTAGAACAGGACTAAAAACCAGGACTAGAACAGGACTAAAAAACCAGGACTAGAACAGGACTAAAAACCCAGACTAGAACAGAACTAAAAAACAGGACTAGAAAAGGGCTAAAAACCAGGACTAGAACAGAAAAAAAAGAACCAGGACTAGAACAGGACTAAAAAAACCAGGACGAGAACAGGACTAAAACTAGAACAGGACTAAAAACCAGGACTAGAACAGGACTAAAAACCAGGACTAGAACAGAACTAAAAACACAGGACTAGAAAAGGGCTAAAAACCAGGACTAGAACAGAACTAAAAACCAGGACGAGAAAGGACTAAAACTAGGACTAGAACAGACTAAAAACCAGGACTAGAACAGAACTAAAAAACAGGACTAGAACAGGACTGAAAACCAGGACTAGAACAGAACTAAAAAACAAACAGACTAGAACAGGACTAAAACCAGGCCTAGAATAGGACTAAAAACCAGGACTAGAACAGGACTAGAACAGGACTAAAACCAGGACTAGAACAGTAGTCACTAAAAAACAGGACTAGAACCAGGACTAGAACAGGACTAAAAACCAGGACTAGAACAGGACTTTAAAACCGGAACTAGAACAGGGCTAAAAACCAGGACTAGAACAGGACTAAAACCAGGACTAGAACAGGACTAAAAACCAGGACTAGAACAGGGCTAAAAACCAGGACTAGAACAGGACTAAAAACCAGGACTAGATCATCGTGTGTCCTGGATTGACCCTTACATGTGACCAAAGCGTCCTCAGCTGTTGACAAGACAGAATCACACATTAAAGGCTGTGGACATTTTCCCCCATTTATTTGAACAAACACTGTGAAATAATTAGGAATTGCGTAATTAACATGCTGGTTGTTGTGAGCTTTACAGTGAGGGCAAACTCTACTGTGGCCACTGAAAGTTGTGAAAAGCGCTTATAAACTCATCGTGGTGAATACTTAAGATGCTCAGAAAGTGCAAGGTAAGTGATGAATAACTTTGAACCACTGTCACCCATTTTAAATGAACTAATTCTGTTTTTCACATTTTTAACACAGTAAAAATTAGGTGCGGTGACTTTAACGAGCTAAAATAGTGGGAGTAGATCAGATCATATTGATATGTATGATCTTGATGCATTTTCTATATTCATTTCTAGTTGTCAATTCATGCTGAAAGTTTAATCTGCAATAATAAATAGAGAAAAGCTTGTAGGGAAAAAACAGCCTGTGTTAAACGTTCAGAAGCCTAATGTTTATTTTGGCATCGCCCCCTTCTGGTTGTAGTCACAAATTACACATTGTCATTGAGGTACTGTATAACATTTTAAGCTATATTGCATAATGCAGCTTTGTATAAATAGCAAATATATTAAAAAATAATAATAAAAAAAAAAGAGACTGCACACATGTAGGTCAACTTCCCTATTTAAAGCTGCACGATGTAACTTTTCTGGTGGAGACTCTGCCACCTGCTTGTTATCGTGGAGATCTCATTGCTTTGTGGGGAATATTCCACAGTGTTGCATTAGTATTAAACTTATCGATCTCCATGGAGATGAGCAGGTGATGTCACTAGGCCAGGTTACAGGTAAGATCTGGGGAGAGGCGAGCAAGCTCACGGAAATAATGCATGCAGGTTAAAATTAATAATCAAATGGAATTTGAAACTTGTAACTGTGGTGACTGTGACACTGTACTATTATTATCCACCTGTAACACTTGTTTAGCTCATTTATATGCAAATCAGCAGTACTTGGAGCCCTTTGAAATCACTGTATTTAATAGTTTGATCAACAGTTTATCTACCAGCAAGTATGAAAAAGAGGAAGTTCACAAATGTTATAATATTAAATTTAAGAAACAACTGCTATCACTTCTTTTATTAAAACTCTTTAAACAAGTGCTGAGATAGAGTCTTCTTGACTAAAAACTAGTCCATTGTCACGCACGCGCGGTGTGAACGCGTCCCGCACGTGTGAACGCGCACGCACGCGGTGTGAACGCGTCACGCACGCGGTGTGTGAACGCGTCACGCACGCAACGCGTCACGCACACGGCGGTGCGCGTCACGAACGCGTCACGCACGCGGTGTGAACGCAACGCGTCACGCACGCGGTGTGAACGCGTCGCGGACGCGGTGTGAACAAACCCTGAAATTATCCAAATGATCCTAGTGCAGGTGTATGTAGTTTAAAAACACACAGCCCTGTATTATCACATGACATCACAAAGTGGAACAGAGTGTTTTCTGTTTGAAAGAAAAACTCAGCAGGGTTTGTGCTCCTGGTTGGTATTGTTTTGTCAGCCTAAATAATAACAAAGGTACCTTTAAAAGTACTATTCAGGAACCCTAGCTGCAAAAAATTAGGTATTGTTTTGTACTAGGTAAAAAAGGTAGCAATAGTTTTATTCATGAATATTTCTTATGAAAAATTAGGTATTGTTCAAGTACTGGTCAAAAAGTGAAATAACATGGTCAAAATAAATCCTGAAATTCCATGAAAAATTTTTTTATTTAGTTCACTTCAAAAATTTGTAGTATTAAAGTGCAGATACCTGCTCTCAAATGTAAAAAGGTAATAAAAAAGTTGCACGACCACATTTTGCTATTTATTTAAGTACTCATTTATTTGGTAGGATTTGCTCCCTCAAAAAAATGTATATAAGATTATATTTCCATCTAGTGTTGCATTAATTTTTCACTAAGATCTTGCATTGATGATGGTCGAGTCTGACTCTGCACAAAGCTTCTCCAGCACATCCCAAAGATTCTCAATGGGGTTAAGCAGTGATGGGCGAATGGAGCCTCGAGAAGCATTGACACCTCAGTCGCAATATTGTCTCAAATGGCTCGACGTGTCTGAGGCCTCGGAGAAACACTGACCTCTAGTGGACAAATTTAACCATTGCAATCCAGCACATAACCCATGATTTGGGAACCCAAAACTCTATTTTCTATTTTATTAGAAGTCATAAATAGTATATATTCTATTTTGAACATTAAAAAAATATATAACAAATTATATATCACGAGTGAGGGAAGGATGGAACGCGAGATTGACAGGCGGATCGGTGCAGCGTCTGCAGTGATGCGGTCGCTGTATCGGTCCGTTGTGGTAAAGAGGGAGCTGAGTCGAAAGGCAAAGCTCTCGATTTACCGGTCAATCTACGTTCCTACCCTCACCTATGGTCATGAGCTCTGGGTCATGACCGAAAGGACAAGATCGCGGATACAAGCGGCCGAAATGAGTTTCCTCCGCAGAGTGGCTGGGCGCACCCTTAGAGATAGGGTGAGGAGCTCAGTCACACGGGAGGAGCTTGGAGTAGAGCCGCTGCTCCTTCACGTCGAGAGCAGCTGAGGTGGCTCTGGGCATCTGGTTAGGATGCCTCCTGGACGCCTCCCTAGGGAGGTGTTCTGGCATGTCCCACCGGGAGGACCTCCGGGAAGACCCAGGACACGCTGGAGGGACTATGTCTCTCGGCTGGCCTGGGAACGCCTTGGGGTCCCACCGGAGGAGCTGGAGGACGTGTCTGGGGTGAGGGAAGTCTGGGAGTCCCTGCTTAGACTGCTGCCCCCTGTGACCCGGCCCCGGATAAGCGGAAGAAAATGGATGGATGGAAATTATATATCACATGTTTTTATTAAGAAATATAAGTTTTGTGTGATCCCAAACCATGGATCGCTTTTTTCCATTTGTAGACGCCATCGAAAATGATCACACCACCATTAACCAACTAATCACCACTAACGTCATACAATACTCCGCACTACCCAACATTTTTCAGTAATATTGGTGCATCTTTTATACTGTAGCAGTTTAGTGCTTGTCAAACCACGGAAGTGCGCTGAACACTCTGAAGCACTGAACCAATCGCAGAGCGGAAGATTCACTGAGCCTATAAAACACTTCGATTCACTGAAGCGACTGACACGCAGAGCGAAGCGGGAGGGACCGACACTTCGACACTTTGGTCACGTGAGCGGCTGCTGCGAGACAAGCTCCGAGGCAGTGCTCCGAGGCACGCGGTGTGAACGCGTCACGCACGCGGTGTGAACGCGTCACGCACGCGGTGTGAACGCGTCACGCACGCGTCACGCACGCGGTGTGAACGCGTCACGCACGCGGTGTGAACGCGTCACGCACGCGGTGTGAACGCGTCACGCACGCGGTGTGAACGCGTCACGCACGCGGTGTGAACGCGTCACGCACGCGGTGTGAACGCGTCACGCACGCGGTGTGGCAGTAAGCGCACTCTGTAGTGCACACATGATGTATTTGTATTGACAATCTGGCAACCAACTGAATGATGCTGAACCTGTTGTAAGAGCACGAGCAGTGTGGAATAAACAAATGCACAACATCACGGCACTGTGCCCGATTGTCCGAGTTCGTCATGTCGAAACGAAGCTACCCGTCGGGAGAAGCGTAAATAGAAGAAAAAAGAAGAAGAGAAGAAACATCAATCTAGAGGTAATGTGTGAATCTTACAAAGAGGTTAATGCAGTTGTTAATGTGAAAAGTTACGTTATCATCATTTTAATTCACAATGCCGCCACCCACCGCTATCTCGAGTATATCAACATGCTAATAGCACTTAGCATCGCAGCGGCAGGTGGAGTAACAAGAGGCGGGGCCCAGCGCAGGTGGTGCCGTGTTTGTGACCGCGCAGCCTTCTGTCAAGTCATGTGTCATTATGAAACATTTTAATGATGGTGTTTCCTGCCTGTAAATGACGTGTGTGTAGTATATTGTTGTTGCCAGTTAGCGGGAAATCTGCTGTTGAGCATCTCTTCACATTAAACCCAGGCTCAGGCCCGCGGTGCTGTCAGTGTCTCACTGTCGCTGCGGGGTTTGGTGCTCGGTGCTCGGCTAAATTATCGAGAGCCTGAGCCTGGAGCTGACGAGAAGCCGGTTTTTCACATTTGTAGAAGAGCCATAATAGAGCCATAATAGAGCCACGGTTAGTAACAATCTTATTCAATGCCTTTTATAAACTATATATAACTATTATATAATTATAATCCCTACCCCTAAACATTTCTCACTTAAAATGACGCAGATCCATAGATACAAGACTCATGGCCTGTGATCCAGAGGCTGTAAAGTGGAGCCATGTGGCTCCTGAAGCACAAACTTTATTTAGGTGGAGGCTTTAATATTTGCCTCTTCCTGCACCTATTTTTTTTTTTTTTTGTATAAACTGTCCTTTTTATTGTTATATGTTATATGAGTTCCAAAAATACATAAATAACGTAATAGTCACAAATAATGGCAAAGTGCCTGTAAAGCCTATAATTATTTAATTTAATCATTATTGCCATTATTTAGGACGTTGGATTTACATTTAGTCTGACTGTGTTTTATGTGTTTTCTCTAGACAAGTTCTTTGCCATTGGAGATGAACTGGCTTCCACATCTGAAGATGCTGCTGAAGATGCTGAAGCTGGTAATGCCTGTGATAATAACTTTTTACTCAAGTAATTTATCAGAGTGTACACATTAGTAACTTTTAAATATTAATTCTGGGAGCAGCTGAAGCATCTCCCAGTCCTTCAGGTGAAGCTGATGCTACTGTTGTTGGTGAGTAAAGTAACATGTATTTTATGCTGTTTTTATGCTTACAATGACACACACTTTACACAGTTAGGAGCATTTTGTTATTTTTATTTCTGAATGATCAATCATTGTGTAATTGGTGACATGTTTTTTTGTTTCTTTTTTTATAGCTGCAGAAGAAATCCCCATTACTCCTTCTCTAGAGGACAACAGTGTGCTGATGGTAGGTTAAAATTAATAATCAAATGGAATTTGAAACTTGTAACCTGTGGTGACTGTGTTTCAAATGGTGTAACTTGCTATTGTTAAAATTATGTATCTTTTGCTCCAAAAGCTCCAAGTGGGACAGAAGAGGAGCAGCTTTCAGGTTCAACATGTCCAACTGATCCAGCACTGCAGCCAAATAAACTATCAGACCAAATAAGAAGCGATTTAGTGCAGAGAGCAGCACTTCAAACAACCATAATTGAATTAGTTTTGCAGTGTTACTTATATTTACTTGAATGTGTGATGTCTTTATATTGAGTTTGCCGACATGCATAATCACAGGAAACTCTTGTCTGATTCATACAAACCTGGACGACTGATTGTTATTTATTTTACACTATGACAAGGCATAGGCATAAGCTATTTTATTTATTAGTATTTTATTGTCAGAAGTGTTTTAAGTTTATTGTGAGTGCAGATTTAGATAGTGGTTTAGTTTATTGTGACGGACGGACAGTCTTTTTTATTTCCCCGTTACTTAACTTTATACTTAACTTTATCACTGTCTGTCTGTCACTTTGGATTGAAGTACTTTCTTATTCTGCCTGTTGGACTTTTAGTTGTGTATTTGGTTATGATGATGCATCTTGTTGCATAAAATAATAAATAGAATATGTTTTCTATGTTTATTCTTTTATAACAGTTTGAAAAGTGTTTGGCACCATCTAATGTGCATTGTATTAAGTGATGATCAATTACAATCCATAGACTAATGATGATTTCACTGACAGAAACACAATACTTGATATTAATGTAAATAAATACAATATGGTATTTAACACAGAGCCTAATGTTTTTTGTTATATCAACACAGTTTGACTCAATGTTATAGCAAATTTTGTCTTAAATTATGTACAATAATCTATCAATCTTCAGTCACTTACTCTTGGCCGTATTCATATCAAACAGATATATAAAGGAAAAAGTTTATTTAGTGGGTCGTATGTTAAAACTGATAAAGTAAGTCGTAAAACAGCTGTTTTTTTTAAAATAAAAAATATCTATCATATAGCTTTTACAACCTATACGTATATTCTCACTTTAGCCAATAGGGCCACATTATAATGCACCAAATACTTTGATACATTACTGTGTCTGACTTAAGATTCTGATTTCTATGGTCTGTTATTTATACAGCCTGTAATCTGTAGAGATCTGTGCAGTATCAAGATGCAATGTGGGATTTGTGTTGCTGATGTGGTGAGGGCCCCCAAGGCAAATTCTGCTTAGGGCCCCCAAAAGGCTAGGGCCGGCTCCTGTTGACAGGTCAGCTACTGATTTGTGTGAATACATGTGGGAAAACTGTAGTGTGCATATGCAGCCAGCAGAGGGAGCTGTGGCATCTCACAATACTAGACCAGATTTTTACAAAATCCCTTTCAGATCCACACTAGGCGTTTTGCAAAGGTTTTATCGGAAATTCAATATTATTGTTAGTAATTAATGCCTAAGATAAAGTAATATGAAGGTTGACACCACGTTACAGTGCAGTAAAGATGGAGCCATCTGTAGGCCTAAATGTAAATTGTGATGCAGACATTTTTCATTTCTGTCACCTATTTTTTGAGAGAATACGTTTCACTTTCATTTAACTGGTTTTAGGCCAGGTCATAGACTGTATAATACAGGGCCTACTTGACACACGTGACGACTGAATGATTTTGAAATTGATCGAGGAGAGTGAGCCTCATTTACGGTACGAGTATACACTCATTCTTATTCTATTCTAATCTCGGACAAGACCATTTTTTCTCCAGTTTCATATTTTAGTATTATGTGTTGCTATTTAGAAGAACTATGACAAATATTGGCATAAAAGTTAAAAACGACATACACTCTACAACCAAACTAAACACTCAAAATCCCAGAAGCCTCTCTGTTTTTGCGCATGCGTGTTACGGCCTGGCTGCTCCGCTGAGCGTCACTGCCATGACAACGGGACGATGGCTGCAAGCGAAAAGGCTCAACTCAGAAATGTGATTTGGATGTGAACATTCTGTTGTTATTCGGCTCGTTTTGGACAGTGGCTTTTGATAATTCAGGTAAGGAAAGAATAAAAACGTGGCGGTGTGTTGCACTTTTGCGCTGGCCAAGCTAGCAAGGCGCTCTGTAGCTACTAAAAGAATCATAGGGGAATTAGCAGGCTAAGCTAAGTTATTCAGCCAGGTGACGATAGCAGAATGGAGCCATGGGCAAACTGTTGATATCTGTCCATTGAACAGGTATCTTTTACAACCCTGGGAGCTGCAATGTAACAGACTTTATCTTTATTTTAGATTTACATGTTCATAATACATAACCCTCTAGTTTCACAGAACCTATTCTTTTATTATTGTGTTAGATGATATCATTTTCCCAAAAAACTTTCTGACTAGTAAAGTATCTTCTATTAAAGTAGCGTTAGTGAAAGTGAAAAAAAGGTTACTAATACTGCCGGGTTTATGCGCTGACGTACAATCCAGTTAGTTAATAACTTTTAGGTACTGTATCTAAGATTCTGATTGTAAATTTCACAAATATAACATGTTAAAATCAAATATTGCCTTTGCTGATAACATTTCCAATGTTGATTTATTCATAATAACAAAACTACTGCAAAAGATGTTTCATGATTTGGTTTTTCAGATGATTGTCCAATCAGAAAGCAGAATGTGCCTCACCAGAGTGTCTCATTTGGGCTGCCAGTTTCAGTGCTGAAATCCAGTTTTTATTAACCTAAAAGGACTTTCTCTGAATCTAGCTAAACCCCGGCATTTGCAGCCAGCCATTAATCAGTGCCAGTGCAGATTCTGCTGCTCCGGTATATACTGTCTGTATGCTGACAATGACAAAAACATGTATGTGTCCTCTATCTGCCGATTAAAGCACTGGCAATCCAGGTTCAGTTGTGATTATAATACCTTTTTAAACCAGTCAGAGCGCGGGCTACATATAGTTCCTTTAAACTACTAATTAACTAGATGTCTGTGTAATCCCTCAGTTGTCCATGTATGATCAATAGCAAAAGAAAAATTCAGTTTTGTGAATAGGACAAATGCTTTTGAGTGAAGATGTTTTGCTGCTCATCTAAGATAAAAACTCACTCTCACTCTTTGTCCCGTTGACAGAATAGAATTTTTCTTTTGCTACTAATTAACTACTAAGTGACAGTGCCAGTTCTTGTTCAGTTGAAGACTCAATGGAATGCAAGGACAGGATTAAGACAAATTGTTAATATAAAAGACAATGCCATACGCTTTGCCTTGGAGCGTTTACACTGAGGCACCGAGTTCCTCACTGGATTAACTGCCTGTTCCACCTGCTCAGCACTTAGTAAGGAGAAAAGCTGCTTGCCCCCTCCTACCCTTGCCACTCCACCCACTAGCAATCCTGATCACATGACTCTTGTAGTATAGTTCTCATGACACAACACAATATTCTAGTATCCCTATAGTGTAAAATTGAAGTGCTCTTTAACTGTCAAATTGCAGATTTGTTGACCTGGCTTATAGTATATATCTGTAATATTTGGGTCTATCCACACTATACTGGCACAAAATTCAAAGTCTCCTCTGTCGGTATAAATGCAAGTAAAATTATTTGATTGAATTATAAAAAGTCATATTTACATACATTATATTTTTTCTGGTAAATAAATCATGACTTTTGCGGTGCACTGGCTTTCAGGGTTGTAATGTTGACACCTATTGCAATTCCAATCTCTCTGTGCGTTAGAATTGATTACAATTTAAAATCGTATGGTGTTATTGCAGTTACTCTCTATGAGCTTAAAGTGCCAGGTTGAACTACTAATTTCACTAACATTATATTGATTTTACTAAAACTCTTGCCTTAAAATTCCTAATTCTACTTCATGGTTGGACACAGGTAGCATATATTACATACGTACAGCTAATCCCATAACTGTTACTGATGATTGGACTATTGAAAGTAAATGACAACACTTTTGTTTTGTTAAATGAAAGTTTAAACTGCCACAAAAATCTGCCTTTTGAATGGATTTTTTGGTGTTGATGACATAGGTAGACTTATTCCATTTAGTTTTTCTTTTGTACTTTTCTTGACTGATGTGACATTATGATAAATGCTTACCACAGGTACAATCCCACCAAACCAAGTCACAATTACAAAAACATGAAAAACTTATGCACTTTAATTTTTCCAAGTTCCTCCCTTAGAGTTCATCACTCTGGTCACCGTGCATATACTAGTGCTTAATGTCTTTTCTCTCTTGTCTCTAGCATGTCTCTGTTCAAAGCCCGTGACTGGTGGTCGTCAGCTCTGGGTGAGGGAGAGGAGTTTGACCAAGGATGTTTGTGTGTCGGCGATGTGGACAACAGCGGCACTGGACATGGTCTGTTTCTGAGTTTGTCCTAAGTTTGTAGTGACACATAAAGTAGAGGAAGTGAAAGCTGTAACAATCAATTTAGTGGTGTTCCTCAGTGGGCTCAGTCTTTCCCATTATAGGTGCTGTACATGATATTTACTGTCCTAAAAATGAAAAACATAAACTACACAGGGATTACATACAAACCTATCCATTTAGGTTTACCAAATGCTTTTCCCCCGGTACCCTCTTGTAAGGTATACTTTATTGAACCCTCATGAGGGCCAGCCAGTCTGCATCATGGCGCATTATTTCTGAGTTTATAAGTGCTTTTCCAGGGACCAGAGAGCCGTTTTGCCATCTGCAGCAGACAACAACTAGCATGCTAACGTGCATTCTCTATTATAACTATACATAGTTATGCAAATGTCTAATCCTGTCCTGCTCTCTGGTCCTGTAGATAAGGTGGTGGTGGGAAGCTACATGGGGATGTTGCGGATCTTCTCTCCTCATGCCAACAAACCCAGTGAAGGAGCCCAGGGCCTGGCTGAGTCTCAACTGCTCGAAGTAAACCTCCACAATGCCATCATCCAAGTGGAGTTGGGCAAGTTTGTCTCGTGAGTAAAGTTTATACAGTCTTCTATAATATATCATGCAAAAATCATGTAGATAAATTCTTTACAACTAGTTTTTAGTTTGCATCTATAAAAGTTTTTGTTCCCTCAAAAGTATTTTGACACTGCTGTCTACTCTGTGTTAAATCCCTGGTGTGACCCAGGAGCTGTTCCATAGCTGTGAATATATGGACGTTTTCCTCCAGTTTGCTTATACTGGGATTACACTAACTGTAGGTGGGGTTCCCCACATACTTTGATTGGATTATTTGCAGATTTCCTGTAACACCAACTACGAAAACTGAGGGGGAATCAGTGTTGGCAATTAATACCCTATGAAAGTGTAATACCCTCTTCAATATCACATTATGATTCTGATGGGTAATGGTAGACATGGATAATGCATGAATTCCTGTGAGATTTTGGACAGTACATGTTCAGATCATGTTTGAAATTATAACATAATCAAAATCTATAACATGAACGCAGTGTTATTATTGATTCTTTGCAGTAACAGCACGTTGGGGCCTTGTACATGTATGTGTACAGTAAAGTGTTCAGCAACAAAATAAAAATAATCTAAAGATACATTTTGTGATAATCTGAAAACTCAAATCCAAATCCACTTTATTTATATAGCACATTTTATAAATAAAAGAAAAAAATCCAAAGTGTTGCACATATAAAGATAAAAAATAAAATAAGAATTAATAAAAGACAGAGGATCACGCAGTTTGCACAGTGGTGATCAATATGAGCGTTCATGGTCCTGTTTTTTGATTTTCATCAAAAGGTGAGAGTGACTAACTGAAAAACTGTTGACTAATGGCAGCTAGCTTGTAACTGTGATGTTATCTGAGAGGAACTTGTCTAATGGCACAAAATTCAATTCAATTTATTTTTGTAAAGCCCAAAATCACAACAGCAGTTGCCCCTTAGGGCTGAACATGAGAACTGATTTAACCAACAGAATGTTAGAAAATCAACAATGAAACAGAAACAGGCAAGCAAATTATCTCACCTGTTGTAGGTCCAGCTAAGTCACTTCGTTCTGGTCAGATTGTGCTAAAACAAAGCTTAGGGTTAGGGTTAAGTAAGGCCTAACAATGCCTCAGACAGAGCAGTGCCTACAGTTACCATCACATCCCCTGGAAATGTTTATTTTTGTTGATGAAAACATCAGCTGCAAAGTATCAATATGTACCCCTGCTGCAGTCAGGACAGTTCATTTCCCATGAACATCTTTACTTTCTGTTTTATAATAAAGCATTACAATTCCAGGCAGTAACACCCAGTCACATCTCATTTCATTCATAGTCCATCCCCGCCGCTGCTTACCACCAGATTAACATGCAGTCATTTCCTATGGTTTTACTTGCTCCTTGTGATTTACGGCGATCAAGCAACCAAAGACCCACAAAAACCTATGTTTATCTTCTTTTTTTAATACGCAGGAATCATCAGATCTGCTCCATTAACACGCTGACAATGCTAGAGCTGACAAAACGTTAGCAAAAGTGCCGACATGTGCCTTTTCCATAATGGGGTATGATTCTGGGAACAGCCATGGCGGTTTGTCCCACCTCATCATCATACTGGGAACAGAATGCCACTGTCTGTTTGGGACATGTCATCTTCAGTTACCCAGTGGTTTACAGGACACGGTTCCTTTAAAAACTGTTGGAGAGCTAGCAAAAAACAGACCTTAGCTTGTAGAAAATTTCAGCTTATGCCAGTGCTTCCCAACTGGTTGCTCCCCCACTTATTTTTAGTTTATAATAGGGCTGCACAATTTTGGAAAAAAAATCAATTTGCTGTTTTCTGATAGGTATTAGGATCATGATTAGTTTTGCGCTATATGTTCAAAAAGTAGGATTCAGAGGGCACATTGTAAACAACGACCAGAGAAATAAAGGCACTGTACCTGGTTTATGTTGTCTTGAAAGCATGAAAAACTAGTAGTAGTTCATTTAAAAGGTTTGCAAGAGTCCAAAGTTATTCCTTACTTACCTTATATGCATGAGTTTTGCTGTGACAGTAAAGTTAACAAGACTTGGCATGCTAACGCACACTTCCTGATTCTCGGACCATAAAACTAATTACATGTAGACAGCACACAGCAAACGTATTTTGACTTCAACAAGTGCAATATATCTGTACTTGGGCAAGACAAAATGTGATCAAATTCATGGGAAAAAAATCCGGTACAGGCCCTAATGCAAATGTTTGTAGAGGTCTAAAGGGTTAGCTGCTTTTTAAAATAAATAAAACAAGATATTTTATTGTTCATAGTGCACCTTCTCTTATGTGCATCATTGCAGTCTTTGTGATTCAGTCATTGCATCAACTCAAATTGCAAATTCATTTTGATTCCACACACATTTTCATTTTATAGCAATTTGTATTTCAAGATATACATGTAACATTTTGTCATTACAGAGATGTGTACCATAGCTTAATTTTGCGTTTATTTTTCAGGTGTTCAGATCTCCTTCACCTGGCTGTTCTTCACCCTAGGAAGCTGTCGGTATATTCTGTTTCAGGTAGGTTTGCAAAAATACAAGAAAGATCGTAGTGTGGGTGCAATAGATCAAATATATTATTGGCAGGTAAACAAATCTACAATCTGTACACAATCTGTTCATTCGCCTTAAGTTAAGGGTTTAGGCCTAACCTTAACCTAAACCCTTACCTTAACTTTAAACCATGTTAGGCAAGATGTAAGTATAAGGTTAGTCTACAGGGAATGGATTAAGGTAAGATCATTACATAGTTCAAACTTGTAGAGCCGTGTCAGTAATGATGTATCCCAGGTAATAAACCCTCTGTAGTAATCAAAACATTCAAAAATCCATAATGGAAACAAAAGTGAAGTGAATGCAATGTGATTTCAGTGGGGAAATTGGGATTAGCTCCAAAATATAACAAATTATGAAAACTCAAGGGGGAATGAATTAATTGATTTTAGAGCCTGACTTAAAATATTATTTTGACATGATTTGTTTATTTAACTGGAGACCACTGCATTTTCAGTGAAGGCAAAATCCAAAGTTTTAAGTTTTAAGTTGGACAAATACTCAGGCAATCTAATGTCAGTTAATTATTCAAAATATATCATTGCAGAATACATTTAAAAGAGTCTATAATTAGAACTTGCAGAATGTGATAGTCTAGTGACAGTTTTCCTTTAAAATCAGTGGAGATACTTATAATTTACAAGTATGTTGGTAATGACACTTTGTGTGTACGTAGGCACAGCAGGAAACGTGGAGCATGGCGACCAGTACCAGCTGAAGCTAGTTTACGAGCACAACCTACAACGAACTGCGTGCAACATGACCTACGGCACCTTTGGAGGGGTCACAGGTAAGAACAGCACATGCACAAAACAAATACATAATATTTAAAATAAATTAATAAATAAAATAAGTCAACCAAACAGGTTCATGTTTATGATGTCATCATTTCAGATGGAGGACAGGGTCCTATAGAACTTTATGGAAACTTAAACTAAATAAACCTCCTTCTGGCTTGAAGTCCTTTCAACTGACGACACTGACGTCTTTGAGGTTGAATAATGAGCACCACTTTCTGAGGCAACTGTGAACTTAACCTTTTCTAAGAAGTTATTACAATCACTGAACTGAACAACACTCCCGTGCCTTAACCTGCATATAGAGGACGCATGCATGTTTTTCCCATTCTCAATAGATGGACGTCCATATCTCATGTGAAAACTCAGAGCCTCCAGAATTCACTCACTGAGCTGCAGAGGCTGCACTAGCATTGATTAATGACTGGCTGCAGGTGCTGAGGTTTAGGTAGTGATGATTTAGATCAGAGAGAGGCGTTCTAGGTTTAAACCAAGTGGATTTTAGCATTGAAACTGTCCACCCAAACTGCAGCCTCATGTGAGGCTCATTCTTCTTTCTGAATGGACAAGTTGTCTTGAGAACCAAAACACCAAAGTATAATATAAATAAATAAGTGATTTTGAAGAATAAATCAGCAGTAGAATTATTATCAGTAAAACCTATATTTGATTTGAACGTGTTTACCTTGTGTCTGGGCCCATGGTTAGGACAAGTTTATAAAATAAAAATCGTACATACAGTTTCTTTAATCTTGTGGCTTAGTCGTTTTCATATTTCAACAGCAACACATTTGTGATTGAATAATGTCATTGTGAAAGTAAATAAAAATACCTTAGCACAATTTTGCTGACAGCCAAACATTGGACCATGTGGGTTGGCTCAGTAATTACGAGACATTAACCAGAACCAGCTTCATTTTGTCAGTTAAAAGACAAATTATACCATAGAATTGCTGACTCTTCCACCTCGGTTTCACACTAACCATGGGTTTCAGAATGGTGAAAAATTAAGACCGTTACCACAGCGATTAACAATTCAAAACTTCTATCTTTTGAATGGGAAATCTCCTCAAAATGTTTCATATAACAGGAAGCTAAAACCCAATAAAAGGCTATTTACAATGTCACGTGAAACCGACCTATTCAACTATTTTCATATAGCACTGCCATACCCTGCCACTGGTAATATATTTGACTGGACTGGATAAATACAGACAGTATAAAAATCTGTGCAAGGCGCGGTAAGTGGTGGATGGAAAGAATGAAAAAAGAGAGGGGTCACGAATCTGCTCCCTGCTCCGTCTGTTTGGAGTGTGGAAAAACCTCGAAGGGGAAAGCCCTCGACTAGCACACTTCCAAGAAAAACTCACGTGCACCTAAACACGCACACAACTGGGGAACCCCCTTTTAACTGCACAGGAGAGGGGATGGGTCGAACTGCCAGAAAATCTATTCAAGTAAGAGATATTAGTCAAGTATAAGTACAAAATAGTGGTCAGAGGTGGGTAAAACTCAGTTATATTTACTAAGTTACATTTACTTGAGTAACTTTTTAAAGAAATTGTACTTTATTCACTATTCATTAACGAGACCAGTCATAGGGAGATGCTTGTGGAGGCTATAGCGTGAATGCTAATTTACACCTGGAGTCCCTGAGCAGGTTGATGGAAATACTGAAAATACATGTATGTGGATCATGTATAGATAAACTGAGCTTGAATAAATTAAAACATATAGCGGATAGCATTTTTTGTAAGTAACAGTACTCTTACTTGAGTTCATCTTCCCACTGTGAGTAAGTCCACAAATGACAAAAGTTTACAACATGAAATGATCTGAACATTTGTGTTTCTTGCACTGCTTCTTCAGATATGATTTTTTGTGTCTATTATTGTTTTATTAATGTTTTGTCTTCTAAATTACATTCACTTGAAAGTATAAATCAGATGTTATGTCCCGATAGTTACTCTCTAAGTTACTCTTTCTTCAGCAGTAGTTTTACCAAATAATTTTTACTCTTACTTGAGTAATTTCTTCGACTTGGACTGCTGTGCTTCTACTTGAGTAATATTATTTTGGAGTAATGTTACTCTTACTTGAGTAACATTTTTGGCTACTCTACCACCTCTGGTAATCGTCCAGGATATTACTCAAGTAAGAGTAAAAAAGCATTTGGAAAAAACAACTACTCAAGTAACTGTCGGGACATGTCATCTGATTTATAATTTTAAGGTGAATGGAAATTTTAAGAATGCCCCAAATCTGGTATTTTCAAAGGATGGACACAAAAATTAGACAAACTACATTATAACTGAGGGAGCGGAGCAAGAAACACAAATCATTTCATATTGTTAACATACAGCTTTTGTGACTTGTACACTTACGCACAATGGGAAGAGGAACCTAAACTTTTACTCAATACAAATATTACTCAAGTCGGAGAAAACGTAAGCTGCCAGAAAAAGAACAATTTCTTTAAAAAGTTACTCAAGTAAATGTAACTGAGTAAATGTAACTGAGTACTACCCACCTCTGTAAGACGTCTGTGTCAGCAAAGAGGGGACTGGACTTTGCGGATTGGCACGGGAGCCCTGTAATTCACTGTGTTAATGGTGATTGATAGAAAGAACAGCGTGGCCATGGTCAAACCAGTCTCTTGGCTCGGTCTGAGTTCACGTGCTCAAAGTGGACCCAGTGTTGTTCCATGTGAGACTTTCCTGGAATACTCCGTTTAGGGCTGAACAATTTGGGAAAAATATCAAATTATGATTTTTTCTGACAAGCATCGCGTTTAGATGTGCAATTTGTACTTTAATAATAATATTCTGTTCAAAGTTCACATTTTAAACACGTCCAGAGGAATTGACAAAAAGAGTGAAGTATGAACTGACAAACTAAAACAAGAATCTCATTTCAGAACATGTTTGGACAGGTCTAAACTACAGGGTTAGCAGTTTTTATGCAGAATAAGAAAGAAATACTACTATTTGCTACTTGTATATACGCACATTGGGACTTTGATTGATTTGCTGTTAACCTCACAGCCCTAAAAAACAACAAAAAAAATCTTCATGAAATCCAAAATGTCCAGGTTATAGATTGTGGCTGCAGAATTAATAGTAATTTAATCAAAATCACAATATGAGTGGTACAATTAGCAAAGGGTGCAACTAAATACTCAATCTTATTCCACGTAAAACTGCTAATCCTGTAGTTTAGATCTCGACAAACATGTTCTGAAATGTGATTCTTGTATTAGTTTGTCAGTTCATATTTCAGTCTTTCTCAGTTAATCCATCTGGACGTGCTTAAAATGTGAACTTGAACAGAATCCTATTTTTAAAACCTAAATCGCAAATCTAATTTCAATGCCTGTCAGAAAAATTGCATTGGGATATTTTTTTTCCAAATCATTCAGCTGATTCTGTCGATAACTAAATGTGCAAAGCTGATAAAAGCAATCCCACGCTATCCCATCATCTGAATCTTGGCTCTTTCCATCTAAGCCACTAGATGGAGCAAGAGACCCTGTAATTGTCATCCTGTTACATGCAGCCTTAGTTCACCCTGTGTGAATTCTCAACTCAACCATAAGGTTAAGGGTCAAAATAGAATTTCACCACAGTAGCACTAGGAACATTTTCTTCAAAGTAACCAGGCTGTGAAATCAGCATTACAAACTTAAAGGTCCATTATGTAACTTCTCTCTAGGAGGGTCCACTGCCTGCTGATCTCCATGAAAATGTTAACGCTTTGCCGGGAAACTTCCACAGTATGGCATTAAACTGTCTAGCTCCATATAAAGGCAGTCAGCTGATGTCACCAAGCTAATTTAAAGGTCAGATCTGTGGAAAGGTGATCGTGCTCACAGTAAGAAGCATGTTTATTCCAGGTATTTTTGACCAATAAAACACATGGAAGTGAATGAATGCAAGATATTATAGTTTAATGCCATATCGTGGAACATTCCAAGAAAAGCAATAACATCTTCATGGAGAAATCCCCACCCCCACTTCCATAAAAGTTACTTAGTGCCAAGCGGCTCACCCAACATAAAAATAGGACATTGAGAATGAACTTTACAGCAGAATGAGTAAAAATATACAATTCATAGAACATTTTCATGAATAGAAGTGCACAGGGTTAAGTTTGCCAGAGCAGCCAGATGTGTCCTCTGTCTGTGGTGCTTAAATGCATATTTGGGTTTTGGAAGGAGTTGGAGAGGAAAGTAGGAGGAGAGGCGCTGGGCTCTATAATAGCAGTCATTTAGCAGTGCTGTAGGCGCAGTAATAGCGGGCTCTGTGCTAATACGTCTCTAATAGCTCACTGCCCATGGGCCCTGGTCGGGGTCAGGCCACACCAGGCAGGAGCTGGAGGTCAATGCACACACCTCGAACAGACAGAGAAATTCAGCAAAAGAGTTCATTATTGTTATGCCTCGTGTTTAAAACTGAGCTGGAGGACAGGTCACAATTCAAAAGAAATAGTGCATGCAACGTTTCTGTCTGCACTGGATTATGGGGATGTGGTGTACATGTAGATTTTGGCCTCTGCTTTGAAACCGTTGGTTCTACTCTTTCACTCGGCTCTTCGTTTCATTACAGGTGATGGATTTTACACCCATCACTGTGTTCTCTATGGAAAAGTGGGTTGGCCATCACTGCCTATTAGAAGAGAACAGCACTGTATGAAATGTATCTAGAAGTAAGGGACTACTTCAAAAACTGCCAGAATACTTCACCTGCTTGTTAATCAATGATACCGCAACATTTAATACTAGATCACATGACTGCATGAAGCTAAGGACTAGCTGCACCAAAGCTGAGATGAGAACGAGGGCTTTTAGCTGTTTTCTTTTAAGTGTATTCCATTTTTGTGAAGCAAAAGCAAAATTGGATGCATTGGTAACACAATTGCAATTTAATAATCTGGTAACGAACTTTTATACACACACCTGCACTTGTTTTTAATGTTTTATTTGGACTTCTATACTTATCTGCTTTGTTTATTTTTCATTCCCTTGTTAGATTTTCTGTCTCTTCCGTTTTAAAGGTGTTATAGCTGATTTTTACAGTCTGAACAAGTGAAAACAGATTTTTTTAAATTGTTAATGGTTTGCAGAAGTCCAAAGTTATTCTTCACTTACCTTATGCATTCCAGACATTCTAATTATTCACTGTGATGAGTATATAACCCTTTGGGCTTATTAATCCGCCCTGCTGAAAATGACCAAGTTATATTAAAACATTATGGGTAAACCTTTTTCAAAGTTTTTCTGCTATGTTTATTTAACTGAAATCTAATAAATATTTTTTTTAATTTAATTAATGCATTTGGAAAACAATTTGTACAATGAGCCTTGCATAATCATGCTTTGCTATATGTTACAGGCCAAGTCTCTAATATAATATACACATATATATATGTCCTGGCCTGGCCCCTCTGTCAAATTTTAGAACCCATTGTGGCCCGTGTGTGAAAAAGTTTGCCCACCCCTGGTTTATAAGCATGTTTCAGAGCTCTCTGAGATCAGTGCAGAGGTTTGTCTTGATTTCCTGATTACGATTAGAATTACGTGCAGACGACACACACCTTGAAAGCTGTTCATACAATGTATCTGTACTGGGCCAAGACAAATTTTACACCGGAGAAACTCGAGTGCAGAGTCTTTAATACACTTTGAGTCCCATGTCCACAGTTCTTCATATGAAATGACCATAACAACATGAGAACACATTACATTGGTATCCCAGCCTTCCTAGGTGCTTAGCTGTGCAGGTTTTAGTTGATGATTGCTGGGCGCAGTAGGTGGCTGTGTGCCTGACCTCTAGCTGATGCTGTGTGAGTTTTAATAGCACGTCGAGGCCTAATTATAGTCCTCTGGTCCCACACAGGCCCACTTTATGAGCGGCTATGGGCTCTGTACGGCGCGCATTAAGCCCCCTTTGCTAACAAACACCTATTCAGTCTCAGGCTGCGTGTGTGGAGGAGGTGTCACTGGATATGTTGGATTAAAGCACACCTCTACACAACATGGCGTCACAGCGGAAACTATTTGGAGAAAATTCTTGTTCGGGCCGCACTGTATACAGCAAACGTATCAATAACACAATATTGGCTGATGCAATAATTGGTATCGCAAGAAAATAAATACACTACAACAGCACAAAGTTCTCCATTTTACAGAGCTGTACTGTTTTTGGAAAGTAAAATTCATGTAACATGAAAGTATTCAGTCCTACATTAGACTTGGGCTGGTTTGGTTTTGTCTTTTAAGTTTTTATTTTAACCCAGTTTGACTAGTAAGTGAACAAGTACTGCATTTTTGTTTTATATTAACTGAAGTTATTGTGCCAAAAAGTAGATTCAAATATTGCAAAACAAAAATAGTCATCGAATATCACATCTTATTCTCATATCATCCAGCCCTAATTCTTGTCTTTTATGTATCTGGGAATGACAGAGTCCCCCACAATTCGATACAATACACGGCTCACGGCTCACTATACGGTAATGTAATGATAATGTTATGGCGATACATGAAGTGATATGTCACTATTTTAAAAGAACCAAATTCATTCAAACTTATTATGAAATACACCCATTTGAATCAACAAAACAGTGAATATGTCTATGTAACATCATTAAACATATCTACACCTAGAATAACAAGCATTTTTACTGCGAGTTTACTAGTGGTTGTCTCCATGGTGATGGGTGAGTTTATGTATGTATACCGTGGAACATTCCAGGCTTCATAATGCACCTTTAAAGCTACCATTTGTAACCATTAGATCACCAGTAGATGTGCCTTGAAAAAAATCAAATAAACTTACAAATGGTAGCTTCATGTGATGGTTTGGTTTGAAGACATTATGTTCTGTTTTAGCTGTAGGATCTGGCAACCTGATGTGTGGGGCTCATTCTGCAGCTGGAATACCAGAACAAAAATGGAACAAAAAAAATGTTTATCTCATGTCATTTCCATGTTTTTATACATGTTGTGTATTTGTTGCATGCCACTCATTAGAGGACAAACTTTTCATACAGAGCAATGAATTTGATACATCTCCAAATAATACAATATTGGCTTTGTAAACCAAATGGAAAGACCTGCGTTAGATTTGCGTCGGGTTAGTACACAGAAAGCTGGCTGTCATCTTTGACTAGTCACATCTGTGTAGCGTTCTTGCTCTGTGCTCCTCAGATTCTTTAAATATTTAAATGAGTTTGTTTACTGTAAAAACTCCAGAATTCACACCCATTATTTCCACACATAAATCTTTAAACATGTCAGTTGGCCTTCTTTTTCTCATGCTGTCTGGCTCACTTTGTTTCTGCTCAGTTCAACATGTCCTGGATTAAACTGGTTCTCGCCAAATTGATATTTGAAATCGACCATGGCTGATGCATAGACTGTGTATATAAATGGACATAGCTAACCCCATAGCTGCAGGGTTCCAAGTAGGAAGTGAGCATGGGCGCAATTTGGCTCCATAAACTCTGGCTCCAATTCCCTTTCTATTGATAAATGGTGGCTTCTCTCTCTGTAACTGCTGCTGGCCTTAAAATGGTCTTATTAAACCACTCTACATGATCCTGTTTTTTTATTTTATTTTGCTATATCTCTAAATCAAAATATGAACATTAATAAAAGACCAGTCAGGTACCTTCTTTCCCAGAGGTTGCTCCTGTGAATGCTAGCTGCAGGTTTGATTGACAGCGCCCTCCCCCTGCCAAATCAGTGGTTCAATTGCCTCACGTGTCTATCTCTAACTGATATGTATAACACTCTGAACTCAGTTCTACACCTGTATCAGTCTAGGATGATTCTTGCTGAAAGCAATCAAATAAAATGCTTCAGTGCAGTAACATGTGCACAAGTTCTTTATTATTTATATTCATTCCCTGAATGGGAATTAACCATTTTATTTATTACACTGTGAACCTCAGGTTCTCTGTCCAAAATCTGTTTGTTGTGAAGTGACCTTGTGTTACAGGTCACCACTCGCTGTGTATCCAGTCCATGGATGGGATGCTGATGTTCTTTGAGCAAGACAGCTACAGTTTTGGCCGGTTTCTCCCTGGGTTCCTGCTGCCTGGCCCCTTGCTCTACAATCCCAGGACAGATAGCTTCCTCACTGTGTCTTCTGCCCGACAACTGGAAAGCTACAAGTACACTTTTCTTCATCATCATCATTATTTTATACGTAAATTAAAATTAGGGGGTTTATTTGTGTTGATACTGACAGAACTAAACGTCATGTCCGTAGGCTTTCTTGATTAAAAAACAAACAAAAAAACTTGTTTCTATAAAAGACAGGATATTTTGTTCTTAACAAATTCATTTCTATTATTTAAATGCTTACAGCTTTTGTGATTTGATTATTAGGCTAAATTGCAATTTCAACTCTGAGAGTCAGCAGTATAATACTCCCTACAATGGAAGCATAGCTAGACTGTGACTGGGGCTGAGACTCGGACTGAGACTGAACTAGACTGGAATGGACAACACTATCACAGTGTCTTCAGGCTTCATCGTCTGTGTCCCGGACCCTGTACTGATGGTAACTCCAGCCTTGTGCCTCTTCTTCAAAGTCTTGGACTGCTACAAAAGATTAGATTGCGATATATTGCACAGCCCTACTACAAATCTCTCCCAGCTTGGCCTCAGTACCTTCCAAAACCCATTCCACATAGATGCTTTTGACTGACTGTTTTTCAACTCTTCCTCGCGGCCCATCGGGTGCGCAGCTGCCCGATCTCCCGTGGACAGGGCGCACACAGAGCTGCGGGACGATTTTGGCAAGTACCTCTGCACCTCGACTGCCCTCATACGCCTCTCTCCCAGACCCCACAGCTGTTTGTTATCTTCCCCCAAACTGTATCAAGAACCTCCCATTAGATACTCCTCTGGAAATACTGACTTCACATCTCTTTCACTGCTGCTGGCAATCCTTCTGTGGACATAGTAACTGTAGCAGAGGGCAAATGGGAGTCACCACTTCAAGAAGGTTATTAAGCCAATATGTGCTTGTTTGCTAACATAAATTACTTGTTAATTACAATGTAAAGTCAGTCTGCTTAATGTTAAGTTGTGGTAAAGTGACAGACAAATGACAGACAATTGAAGACCCATGTGGTGAGTGGTTTTAATGTGCACATGACAGGTTTTCATGTTTGTCTAGTTATTACTTGGTTTGGTGGGATGGTACCCGTGGTAAATATTTATCATAGTTGTACAAAAAGAAAAAAGGTTGAAGAAAAGTACAAAAATACAGGAAGTAGCAGTGAGTAGTATTGGTGCGAATACCTAATTCGACCCAGGGATAGGGATAATTTTTGGAAAAGGAATACCTTTTTCTGGCAGTTTAAACCTTTGTTTAACAAAATTGTGTTGTCATCTATTTTTATTAGTCTAATCATAGCTTTTGTGTAATTTAGACACATTTTGGGTTATCTCTGCATATGTCATAGCTGCTGCCCATGTCCAACCAGGAAATAAAATAATGAATTTTACCAAGATAAAAAAATAAAAAATTGAAAAAATTGAAAAAACTAAGCAAGAGTTTAGAAAATATTAGTTTTTGTGAAATGACTAGTGTAACCTGTCATATCCGCTTATACCAAGTGGATACCAATATTTAGCTTTTCAAATCCGTAGCAAATTAATCTCAAGTTGAAATAAAGATCACAAATTATCTTTTTGTTAAAAATAATAACAAAATGTATTTGTCTGGGATATAAAATAATCTGCTACATGTTTATGTGAACAACAACCATCTAACAGTCTTCTACTTCCATATTTACTCATGAGTCTGTTCAAAAGACTAAGAATGACACATGGACACACACAGGTGATATCTATATCAAATACTGAAAAGCACGATGTCGATGTCCTGTCAGCTGATCCCAATACTGGAACCAATATACATCACCCATCTATAATAGTACCACCATAATACAGGTCAATTTCTTCCATTTTGATATTGTTTTATAGCATCACAGACCTCTGTATGAACTGGATCAGGTCACCAGAGCATTTTAGATTAGATATCAGATGACTGGTCAAACAGCTCGTTTATTTAGCCTGCTGGCCCCCGTGAATGCTAACTTGATGTGTTAGCACTGGACTCTGTGTGAGTTTTGGCCAGGCCGTCGAGCTACAGTTTGTCCATGACACAGAGGTTAGCAAGTGCGTGTATTGGTACACTGTCAGTATATTTAGAATGTGTCCATGTTTAGATGATGAATATGCCAAAAGTAAATCAGCATGTTTGGCTAAGAGTTCCCTTTCATATCAATGAGAAGGCCCTTTGGCTCCTCCTGTGACATAACGCTCAGCTTGTGCCTTTAAACAGACTGGGCTACTGCTTGCTTGTGTTTGCTTGGGATGTTTTTCAGAGTTGACTGACCTGCATTTTGTATTTTTAGTTTGAGTAAATGTGAAAATTTGAAAACAGGTTTGCGTGTTAGAGTTTAGACCTTGCAAGATTAATTGCAAAGGCTGCAAATTTTGAAGTTTCATAATTTCAAACACAAACTACAAAATAGCCCGTGTTATTCTGTATAAAAACGCAGTAGAGCTGTACAAATATGTTCTGAAATGTGATTGTTGTATTAGTTTGTCAGCTCATGTCTTTTTATCAATTCCTCTGAAATTTGAACAAAATCCTATTATTAAAACATAAATTGCAATACTTGTCAGCAATTTGATATTTTTCTAAAATCTTCAGCCCAACTGGAGATGCTTTGTCTGCAATGTTCTGCAGTATAACATAAAAACGTATCTGTCTCCACGGAGGTACATTGGTGCAGTCACCAGCTAAGTTACAGGTCAGATCTGTGGAGAGGAGAGCCCATTCACAGTAAGAGTGCATGTTTTTAAAGGTACATTTAAGACACCTATTAATCGAACATTCAAAGTTGGCCTGCAAGATTAATGACAATCAAACTGGAATGGATTTTTGCTTTTTTTTTTTTTTTTTTTGTGCAATTTTTGAAGTACTCTAATTTCCTCCACAAACAACAAAATATCCTGTCTAACCCTGTAGTTTAAATCTGTCCAAACTACAAACATGTTCTGAAATACACGGTTCTTTTATTTGTTTTTTAGTCTATAGGCCACTTGCACTATTTTTGTCAATTCTTTTGGACATGTTTAAAATGTGAACTTTGATCAGAATCCTATTTTTACTTATTTTTAAACATGAGTCTAATTGCAATGCCTGCAATGAAATGTTTTTCCCAAATTGTTCAGCGTTGCAACAATGAGCCTTATAATAGCTGTCCTTTTTCACTTGTCAATTAGAACACTGTACACTTTGTGTGACTAGCCTTTTCTAATACTTGCATTAATCAAAGTGGCTCCAACAGTCCCTCTCTGTCCTCATGGGCCATCATTAGCTCAAGAAAGGTGGTACATATGTAGTGGTGTTGTTTTAGTATTAATGACCATATCAAATCCAAAGCCTAGAAACCTGGCCCTTTTAATCTCCAAGCCACTTGCTATGACAGGAAATAGGAAATAGTTATGGTTTGACTGATCACAAGGTTTCACTACTGGCAGCCATCCATTAAGCAGCTTGTTAGACTATTCACAGAAGGTCTATGCGGCAACTACTGTAAAGCCTCTGTTCAAAAATACATCTTAACATTTTTGAGTGGGCAATATGGTCTGTTATAATCTACATCTGCTTTAGAATAAATAGAAATGTTCACTAGAGCTGTCCAAAAAATCTATAACCAGATATTATTTGGTGAGGACTCAGTTTTTACAGTCTCCTTCTGTGCAACAGTCTATTTTTAATACACATTTAATATGTATTTACTTCACTTGTTTTTAATTTTATTATTATTATTTTTTTTAAATTATGAATAAGTTTTTCTGTTATGTGTATGTGTGAAAAGTTCTATACAAATAAAGTTTGGTTGACTGAAATAGTTGACTGAAATAAACCTGTGTGAACTTGTATCAGTGTTTTGAAGTGTGCTGTTGTTTGACAGGTATGAAACGCTGGCAGTAGCCACAGAAGCAGAGAACAGACAAGAACCCGACCTTCCTGTGAAAAGTGGAGGCAAGAGGTTGACGGTAAATTGGGAATATTTATTTTTTCAGTGCAGACCATCATGGCACAAAACATTATTTTTTATCATTAGCAACATCATGAATCAAAAATATGGTTTTAAGTTCTTGTCTGAAAAAAATTTACATTTTCTTTGTTGTAGCCTGACTGGACTTTGGTTCTGGGAGAGCAGGCACTGGAGCTGTCCGTGCCCTCCTTCTCTCACTCCTCCTCCTCCATCTTTGTTCTGGGGGAGAGGAACCTGTACTGTCTCCGTGACAATGGTCAGATCCGCTTCATGAAGAAACTGGAGTACAACCCCAGCTGCTTTCTCCCTTATGCATCATGTACGTAAGCACTGGCACATCAACACGTAACAGTACTATGTAGCGCGTAGTAGCCACGTAACGTAGCTACGTAATGTACTGAGACGTGGGTTAGAATGGATAGAGGGACTAAGATAGTAACTATAAGATTCATGTTATTTTCTGATCACTTTCAGTGAGAGGTTAGGATGTCATCTTTAAAACAATACACAGGGAGATAGGGAAAACCAATATTTGCTTATTCAAATCAGTTTTAGTATTTTTGAGAATAATTTTAACTTAATTAGTTTTATTCCTCATCTGTAGCTTTCCTTATGCAGCCTTTTTTAAATATTCCTGACAAAACTTTTATGCATGTGCACGATGAATTTAAACAAGATTACTATTACATTAATAATAGCAAAAGTATATAAAAATTTAAATCCAACCCACTACAAAAACAAATAACTTTTATATCGCATCACAATCTCCAAAATGATGTCATTTGTCTGAATGAATAAGGATTTAAATGGATCAAACATAAAAATATCAGTTATTATTAATAAAATTAAGATGTGAATTAAAGTAATGACAGGACCAAGCCAACCAGATGGAGAAATGGCAGGAGGTTGTAGCATAGCCAGGGTCTTTCCCCTATATCTGTTTCTAATTCTACAAATTAAAATATCTCTGCTTTCAAAGACGCTTTGATTTTTCATATTTGCTCCAGACTATTGGGATTATTCAAATGACGGTTGGAAGCAGTATATCATTTGACTGCTTGATGTGTCAGCCCAACAAAAGCAGCTTGTATTGGGATCACAAATCCCCCGCTGCAGAGATCCTATTCACTCATGGGAACATCTGCACCTTCATGTCCGCCATTCAAAATATATTGTCTATGCTGACCCCTCTGAATGTAAGCAATGCCACATGCGACTTCAATAAGGCTCCTGACAGCAACACTCAGCGTTTTGATCAAATAAAGGCCAAAGTGCTCCGGTGGATTTCAACAGTACTCAAATATTGTTGAGTGGAATTCACAAGTGGTGTGGAACTCGATATGATTAAGGGTAATGGTCATGCCCAAGGACACAACGGTAGCAAAAAGGGGAACAGTCACAAGTTTACCACCCAATTAAACTTTGAAATTTGAATTGCAAAAATGTTGTTTTTTTTTAAATTGTGTTTTTTTATTATCATTACTTGCCCTCTTGCTGATTAGCTTCTGCCACAAATCTTGAAATGTTACTTCCAGAACATGAGTTGGGCACATATGTCCATATGTTGCTGTTAAGTCACTACAGTGTTTGCTATTTTGATTCAATAGAAAACCATTATTCTTAAGAAGAGATTGTTTTTTTTTTTTACCTTTACTCCAAAAATCATACATGCACCATTTCAATAGCCTGTTCATTTTAAAAAACATCTTTTTTTTTTTAAAACTACCACCTGTTACAATCTTCTCCGGCCAACATATTAACCTTCCAAATGTTTGTGCTGGCTAGATAAAAGTGAAATTTCCCATGAGCTGTGTTTGGCCCACAGGCCTTGACTTTGACAGGTATAGATTACACTCTTCGGTGTGTTTCCTAACCTCACTTGTTCTGAATCATGGCCTTTACTATAGCCATTTATCTCTGCCCCTTTTTTTTTTTTTTACAACATGTGAGAATTGAAAGGCACATAAATTTTGAAGGAAGCAAAAGAAAATAAAAGGATTTGAAATATTACCCAGGTTAATAGAGGGTGTGTAGCCATAGATGACAACATATAAATAGTAGCTGGGCAAGGCTAACAAGAAAAGCGGTGATATTTTAGACGCACTCTCATAGCTAGGCCATTGTAATTAGATTGTAATTATAACTATGTGGAAGGGGGAAGGTGTATGTTTGCTTTTATGTGGCAAAGACTACGCTCTGTCATTTTGACCCCTGTGTACCACCCGGCTGACCACCCTTAGCCTACTATATAATACCACCCATTCCAAGGCGGCCATGTTTGTTTTGCGTGTGGCCATCATCTCAGATCTCTCTAGGTGGTAGCTGCTCCATTGGTGGTATGTGTGTGTATGAAATATAAAATGTTTCACAAGCTAGTGGAGAAAGTGGATATGTAGCTATAGAGTTTGATATGTTGTACTTGGAGAAGCTGGCGTTGCCTCAATAAATGATGTCAGTGATGTGCAGTGTATTAGACAAGCTGCTTTAGGATCAGGCTGACTACAGCAGGGTAATTGTTGGTATAAATGTGTACTATTCATTAAACGACACATATTATGCAAAATTGCCTTTGCCTCTAAACCTCAGAAAATATGCAGTTTTAATTTTCCCAGAATTCTTGCGTCATAGGTAGACTTCCTGGACAGTTTTTAAGTTCATAAATCATTGCTAGGCCAGTCATGTAATAATAACACATGATAATAATTTTGAAGTGTTGTATATTTTCTGAAGTAAATATAGCCAATAAACCATAATATTGAAATTGACACAATAACCCGAGAGCAGATTTAAACCACAAAAAGTATTCTAAATCTACAATACTGTTAAATATCATGAGCTGCAATAAATAAATAGCAGAATGAAACACTTTGGTACTTAATTTACATCTGTAATGAGTCACGGAAGTTATTAATTATAACCTTTTACGGCTTAATCTCTTATTGTAGAGTCAAAAAATAAGCAAAAAATGTCCCACTAGTGCAAAGTCCCCACGATAAATATTCACCCCAAAAAATATTGTTCCAGCTTCCATATTTTGAAGGATAAGTCAATATATAGTGTTTATCGTGAAAGGCCTAATCATTGCCAGACTCGTTCATGCCTGGGAATGCTGGTTATCAGCTAGTTTAATTGTTTTTCCTATTGTAATTCCCTCTGCTCCCAGTAGATGGTGAGCTGCAGCTGCACTGGATCACAGTATGAGGATCACCCAAGCTGGGAAATAATGTGTGGTTCTTTACAAAGCTATTATTTTAAGTTCTAAAACATGAGATGCCAAAGCAAAGGTACTGGAACATGGTTAAGGACCAAAAACAACACAAAGTTTGCATTATAAACAAACTTACAAGCAAAATTACAGAGAACCGAACTCCACATTTACACTGTTGGTCATTTCATACATTCTAATTTACAATGAGTACATACACAGGGATGCATCTGATAATTAATAAGATGCTATGTTTTGTTTTAGTTTTTTACATCAGCAATTTTAACTCAATGTTTAATAGATAAAACTGGAGTCTGACCGGACTGGAGAGGTTGATTAAGTTGGTGTACAGTATGGGCTGCTTCTGCTGCACCTCACAAAAGATGGTGCCGGGTTTCATTCTGCATAGTACCATTGAAGACCTCTCCTCACTGAAAACTTTGCTGTTTAAAAAAAAAAAAGGTTACATACAGTCTAATTTGATTGCTTGAAAATGAACTTAGAATGAACTTGGAATGCTTGTGTTTCTACTGTTGATTTGCCTTGAAAGTCCAGAATGATAACTCTGTATTTCTTATACAGAGGGATATTAGTCCGGTCACCACTCCCTCCGTCTCGCCTCCTTTGCTTTATTTTTTCCTCATAAGCAGAAGTTGTTTTGATACGGACAGACCTGAACTGAACTCGGGGAGATTCAATGCTTAGCAGACTCACAGCCTTGCAAGGTTTTGGAAAATTGCTCATTCTGGTTCCAAACAAATTGTTGATAGGATAAAATAACCTATTCTACTACAGTTTTTTAGGACCCATCAGCTTTTATTACGTGGCGTGCATGTCCATGGACAATAATGGTTGCATCTGATCTCACACGCTAATTTCCTGTCTCTTTTGCCTGTTCAGTGACGGATGGCACCACTAACCTGTTGCTGGGTAACCACACCAACATGCTGCTGGTTTACCAGGACGTCACTTTGAAGTGGGCATCACAGTTACCATTCGTGCCCATAACTGTCCGAGTTGCCAACTTCCCGTAAGTATAACCCTCCTAAATACACATTAGATCACCATTTATGCACCATCCATAATGCACAGTTCCTCAAAGATGCGTTACTTTCCAGTACGTAAGCCTTTCACGCTCATGCCAAATGTAAAGCTTGGGAATAGATACTGCTAGTTCTATGCACACATGTGCATACAATCTTGTGGCAATTTTATATCAAGTCAATTTTATATCGTCAATTCAATATCACTACTGTAAGGGTTTCTGAAAGATGACAAATTAGGAGTGTTGCCATAGAAATGTAAAAGAAAACATTATATCTTTTGGATGATTACAAGTTCTCAAAATGTCACATATATTCTGAACTGATTCTGAACTTCTTCCGATTCTAATTATAGTACGCTGAAACCCATGAACAGGAACGATACTGTAACTAAAGCAAATTTACACAATAGTAATTCATTAACAAATACATTATATAACAGCAATTTTATTGTGTGTATTTTTTTTAAGGAAATTAATGAAAAAAAAAAAAAAACCTCACACATTTTTTTTTTCTCTTCTTTCAAAATTTTACAGACTTTCCCTCTTTCTTTAGTCTTCTTATTTTGTTTTATTACTTACCTGCCCATACATACCATGCACATACATGCACACACATGCACAACACACACACACACACACACACACACACACACACACACACACACACACACACACACACACACACACACACACACACACACACACACACACACACACACACACACACACACACACACGCACACACACACACAGTAAATTGTACTTAGCATTTGAAGTTTTTTGTGTATTGCTGATATAGAAGGGATTCCTGTATAGAACTCTTCACTTCATATAATTTTAAACTTTTTTTCAACATAGCTCTCAGTACAGTGATGTAAAATTATGACAGATGGACACTACTGGTACTACCCTATTGAACAAATAATTAGAAAAATAATTTTTAAGCATCATATGTACTTTAATTTCCTGAAAACTGCAGTTGACATAAACACACATAAACTAATAGTTTGGAGTTTATCAGCTTGTGAAATCCACTAAATAACTATTAGGAAATAAACCCCAAATCCTCCCATCTGGCCAATCATTTTTATTCATCTCTCTCCCAAGCAACAATCACACCACAATTTTATACAATTAGGGGACAGAAGACAAACAGGGCTGAAAAATGATGCGGTTTCCCTGTGTGTGCTTTAGATGATGCAGATAGTAGTGGTCTGGCGAGCTGTTTGGTTTAGGCCCAGGCAATGTTGTTCTAAAGTTGTTGATAGTCATCGTGCCCTCGCCATGGCACTGTGGGAGAGGACACAGCAGACATACACGCACAGAAACACTCGCACTAAATGGATATATAATGGAAACATTGTGCTACATTTAGGGAAGGATTTTACTAATATCTAATTAAGTGAATTGTTTTAGTCGTATTAGATTGATAAATGGTGCATATGACACATTTTTGGGATAAAAAAATCTAAGTATATAAGTATTGCTTTTTTTTTTTTTTTGTTTCAAGTCCAGATTTAGTCACAGAGCATCTTAAAGGTGCGCTGAATAAGTGGAGTGTCCAATACCTGCTTGTCTCCATGGAGATGTTATTGCTTTGCCATAATGTTTCGTAGTAGGGAATTATACTTGCCAATCTTGCATTTTCTCAGTTACAGGTGTTTCTTTTGATGAAAATACCTCTCTCCAGAGATCTGAAGTGTGTTTTTTTTTGGTTTTTTTAATCTCGTGGCATCAGCTGCTTTTCTTCATAGAGATAGATAAGTTTAATGGCCTGTGAAACAATCCGCGCCAAGCAATAACATCTCCATGGAGACAAGCAGGTTACATAGTGCACCTTTAAACACATGCAGGAGCACTGACATTTAAGAAATATTCTTATCTACTTTACTAATACAGTGGTCCCCCCAAGTAGTCAGCTTAATTTCTTTTTTTTACAATTATTCTATATGTTTTAAAGCTGTAAAACCCCTCACCACACACTTTATACACTGTTCTCACACAGAAAATAACGTTTTCTCACATTTCTCTCTTTTCTTTCTTTCTCTCGTTTAAACATTCTCAAAGTTCAAACCTTCTTAAGTGCCTTTGTCCGGTGCAGAACGTTTCATCGACATTGTGAGTTTTGTCAGGGAGAACATTTTCAAGCATACAGCACTTCAGAGTCACACTACGATCCAACATTTATGTAAATTTGGCTGAACACATTCTGTACTGCACAGGAGACACGGCATGTCCCTTAGCCAATCAGGACGCAGAACACAATGCACAGTCATACGCTGTAAAAAAAAAAAAAAAAAAAAAGCATGCAAAATTCCACTAAAATAATCCACAAAACAGCGAGGCCGCGAAAGATGAACCGTGATATAGTGAGGGACAACTGTACTAGAATCATATGAATTTCAGAACATGTTTGTGGAGCTCTAAATCACAGTTAATTTTAAAGATTTGGGGGTCACCAAGTTTTTTTCTTCTGGCAAACTTTTTGTACTTCGAACATTTATTTATATGTGACAAACAGCTGCATGTCACAGACAATCTGCCCCTCCCCTTTTTGGGTATTTTTTTTTAGATAACAAGATTTGCTCATTTTTTAAAAATCCAATTAAGCATCATAGCTTTTTAGTAATGACTATGTTAAAGGTGCACTGTAACTTTTTTGATGGAGGGCCTGCAAACTGCTGCTCTACATGGAGATGTAATTGCTTTGCCTGGAATGTTTCACAGTATGGCATTAAACTCATCTATCTGTATGCAGAGAAGCAGCTGATGCCACAAGGTAAAAAAAAACCCAGGTCAGATCTGTGGAGAGGCAAACCCACAAGAATGCATGTATTTTCACAAACACCTACAACTGAGAAAATGCAAGATTGACAAGTATAATCCCATACTATGAAACATTCTGGCAAAGCAATAACATCTCCATGGAGACAAGCAGGTATTGGACATTCCACTTACTTGGGGCTTATTACTCGATGACACAAGGTCAAGTTACAGGTCAGATTTGTGGAGTGGCGTCCCTACTCACAGTAAGAATGTAGGCAATTGAGTAAATACCAGATAGATAAGTTGAATAGCACGCTGCAGAACATCTCCATGGAGACAGTAAGTTGCCGACAAGTTTCATAGTGCAAATTTAAACCACGACTTTCAACGGACAGGGTAAAGATAAAAAATTATTGTTTATTCATATTCTTGTAAATTTGCCACAGAAAAGAACTAACATTCATGACAAGAATTATGACCAGCTGCGTTTGCTATTTACAAGATAGATTTTTTCCTTTGCAAAACTCTTACTATCTGTCAATATTAGCATATGACCTAATAATAACATTTAACACAACGTTTCCTTGAATTCATCAGTTCTTTGCTAGGGGGAGGGGGCTTGACTGGTGCAAGGTGTTCCTGAAACTGGCCATTTGTAAACTCAGCTGTCCTGGTTGCTGGGAATAGCTAAGAGCAGACCCCGATGTGATTTGTGATCAGATCCAGAACGCGTGTGAAGAGGTGGGGATTTTCACGGCTCGCTCGCTTGTCAATACGTGTGGGAGACAGACTGTCACAAATAAATCAATGTATAGGAAATCCTGGGCGCGCTGAAGTGGTGGGCCAAATATACCTTGGCAGCAGAACGTATACCCGGGCCGTCCGCCTAAGTAAAGTCTGTTTATGGGAAGGAGCGCGTCTAATATCTGGTAACAACCTGCCAATTTATGTCTGTTTTAATCACTCCAGGCCAGATGTGTACAATGTATATACGCCAATGTAAGGATGTGAACCTGGCGATTTCTCATTTTATACAAGGTAGGATTTAGGACTGCTGGACATTTATCAAGTTTTGCGTAATAAGGCTATGTTATTTTACATGAATTCAACTTAAAGCTTTTCTGCACCTGTCCATGTGCATTGTTAATAACTATAAAGCCATCAAGCTACTTAAGACATGTGTAGTTATGCAATGCCAAAGGAATATGACTCTAATACAGTAGTGAAGAATTTTTTTAAAAGGTCTGCACCTGATTATTTCTCATGTATTTGAGCTAAATTTGTCTTGCCTCAGTTCAGATATACTGTATAAGGCACAGCAAGTTTAATTGTATAGCACAATTCATACACAAAGTAATTCAAAGAGCTTTACAGAATAAGAAATACATTAAAATAATTGTGTTGTAGACAATACAACAAATCAAAGCATAAATAATCATCACAAAACTAACATTAAAAGAGAAAAGTGCAGAATAAAAGCCTAAAATAGTCATATCCACAGCTAAACAGAACAGCAACTCCTGAGGTCAAAATAGGTCCACTGCTTACTGTCTGCATCTAATTATAAAGCATTTATTGTTCAAGAATCAGGAAGTGCACTGTTAGCATGCCAGCTGTTGTTAGCATTAGCATGATTGCAAGGATCTGTTCTGCTTTCTGAAAGTTGTAACAAGTGCTTCCTCGTGGTGAATAATTAGGATGCTTGCAATGTAGTAGGTAAGTGACCACTGCAAACAGTTTAAAATGAAGTACAATATCTTTAAGACATTACCATTTTTAAAATGTTCAGTTTCATAGATGATTTTGCCCTCCATACAAATTATTTTGATCTCCACAAATGCTGTTTAGTTGACAAAATTTGCAAATGCAGTATTTTGTACTGTTGTCTACTGCTGTCCTTTCCCCAATTTATAATCTAATAACACATCTATAATTTAATATTTGTTTTATATTTAAACAGTGTTAATTTTGTTCATTAAAATATTTTTGCCTTAGTTTTCATCAGTGTCGTATTTTTACTAAAAACTAAAACTGTGAATAAAACTAAATTAAAAGTTATCATAATGACTTTAACTATGACTAAAATTACATACATTTTTGCCAACAAAACTATGACTAAAAGTTAATACTTCCATCCAATAAAAGTACTGATATTTTTGTCAAATTGTAAAAACTAAACATAAATGAATGAAAGGAGCGAGTGGAGACTATCCAAGTTCCACTTTTCAATCCCAGAGTCCCAAACCAGACTATAAACAATCTCAACATCCAAAGAACACGCCTGTGCATAGGCCTGTCACGATAATTACTATATCGAGTTATAGGTCAATACATGTTAGAAGGAACAATGCTTTTTTGTGCGTCAGTATTTATCGTCGGGGCGTTTTCTTTGTAATAGTGGGGAATATGTAGTTATTTTTCTGTGCGATTAGATTAGACTTTTTTATAGATACAAACTAATAATACTGTGTTTCATTCTGGTATTTATTTATTGCAGTTTCATAATATGGTTAAAAAAAAACACATTTAGATTTGTTTTTTGAGAATAATTCTACTTCCAGTGGCATAAATTTGTTTCAATATTATCATTTATTCACTGATATTTTCTTCAGCAATATTTTGTACTTTAATATTACATTAAATTCAAACTATAAATGAAAACTAAATGGGAATTTCTTGTCAAAATGAACACTGCAAATAGGAACTAAACACTAAATCCAACACTTATCAACCAACAACCCCGGTAACCCTGTAGCAAGTCATAATGTGAACGGAAGGGCCTAGTAAATGAATAATACAATACAAAGGAGACCTTGTTAACAACCATTACCACCTCTTGTGTAAAAGCAACGTCTCTCATTGATGGGAAGTGTTTTTATTGTCGGGTTTTAAGTGGACAATTTATTATATTTAGGATAGCTGGGGCAGCCCCCCCTCCCCGTCCTCCCCTCCCTCACACCATGGACTCACTGGCCTGGAACCATAACACATCTGTAAGCACTTAACAAACGTTCTCACTTTAAACATATTGCATCAGTCAGCATTTCCTCACATTCTGCTGGTGTCTGTCCATTTTAATAACGTCCCAGGTGCTAAAGTCTAGAGCTGCACGGTATTGAAACACACGCCAAATGTTATGTTGCTGAAAGTATACATGACTACACTTGAGACATTTTTTGACAATGAAGTATAAGTTTTTTTAGGTCAATTTCATTTCTTGTTTTGAATCAAAATGACGTTTTATTGAAGAAAATGATAGCATAATGCTACGAATTTGCTTAATGAAATTCCTAGATTTGTACAAAACTTTAAAGTGTGATATATTGCTTAAAACTGCTTAAAAAATATCTTGATAAATGAGAATATTGAAGACAATGATATGCCACTGTCTGCCAAAAACTTTATAACAACTACACCTTAATTGGCCTTAATAAAGCATAAAGAAAGACTTAATTCATTGATACTTTGCAACTGACGTCACCGACATTCCCTGGGAGTGTGATGCTAACTGTAGGCACTGCTTTGTCTGAGACTTTTTAATCTGCGCTCTAGCCAGAACGAACTGATTAAGCTAGAACTAGAACTGATGAGATGCTTTGTGTCTCTTACCATGAACGCTCACGTCGATCGAAGATGCTTGAAAATGTTTAAATTTTTCTTCTTTTTTTTTCCATTAGTTTTCAGTTTTAGATCTTAAATGTTTTTTTTTTTTTTTTTTTTTTATGGCTGTTTGCTAATGTGTGCATGGTACCTGCTGAACATTCCATCTTAGACATACATGTTTGTTTAAGAATAATTCAGGCTTGGTAACTACTTAATTGATACCCTAACACCTAAACCAACCCCTTTAACTACTATACTCAAATCATACTAAATAAACTAATTGTTCATCATTAATTAAGTCTTTCTTCATGGTTTATTAAGGCTAATTAAGATATAGTTATTAAAAAGTGATAGCAATAAGCCTATAGTGCAAATAATCCCAAACATTTTATATTTGCTGTAAGATTAATCTCAATATGAATGATCGCAGTTAGTAAAGCGCAAAGACAATTATTTAAGTCCTTTGCAAACAACAAAGCAAACAACAAAGAAAAAAAATCCAAAGTTAAAGATGTAAAGTTCTAATATTTAGTGCTCAATCTATGACATTTTAAAATTTCAATCCCATATTTGATTATTGTGGAGCAATCCCAAAAGATGTGGAAGTGATCTCAGACATGCAAACATATAGTACAAATAATCCCAAAAATGTTGTATTTCCTGCTCTATATATTCATATTTGAGTTGTCTCGTGTTTTGTGTGAACCAGGGACCTGAGAGGCGTGGTAGTCTCCTTGAGTTCAGAAGGACAGCTGCTATGCTCCTACATGGGCACTGACCCCTCCTTCTACTCCACGCCCAAAGTGGAGGCCCGCGATGTGGACTACGAGCAGATGGACGCCGAGCTCAAGAACCTGCAGAAGTACATCAGGGAAGCCTCCAGGACTCAAGGTACTGCGCATATGCATGGAGTTTCCCACATGCAAAACAGCCTTGACCATGCATGGTTTTCAGATTCTTGACTATCAAGAGCCATTTTCCCTATTGATACCATTGAATTTCACAATGAAATATCCAACAGGTAGATTCACATATGCTGAAGCTGATCATTTCTATTACTGATAATGATAATTTTTATTGTTTCAGACATTTCTGTCTTCAGTCCACAAAGCAAATCAAAGTACACAAAGTCTGAAAAAGGAATAGGCAGAAGCCTGAGCTTATTACGCCTAAGCCTTTTGTACTGTTAGATAATACCCACCCTCACCTCCTGATTTTTAAATGTCGACGTACAACGTGATGTTGACTGCAACCAGCAAAAACCTGAATGTACAAATTCTGATGAACTAAAAGTACCTGACTTTCTGAGTTGGTTTGTGTAGGTAAATACCTGGTTTTATGTCATGTTAGAGTCTAGAATGACCAAAAAACAGGTATTTAAAATTATAAAATCCAAGTGATGCAACTTATATACTCCAACTGGTAAATTCCATAAATCTCAACTTCTTATAAGTGCACTTCAAAAACACTTACGTACTAGTACTTTTGTTCTCCATGTTTGATGTTTCCATCTCCTCCTTAAGAGCTGAAAGTACTCTGCTTCAATTCTCCAGTCTAGACTAGTTTGACAGGAAGACCTCCTGCTTGTTTTCCCATACACATCCACCTAACTTACTCAGGTCATTTCTAGCTGCTCTTAGACAATGAAGCATCTGTCTCTTGATGTCATGATGCTCACAACAAAGCTTATAGAAGGATAATATAAATATGTTTAAAGGCAATATTCAATGAAGAAAATGAATCAAATAAAGATGCACAGATTAGGCTACAGATTAGGGAATAATAATGCTTAGATCACCTTAGCAGACACACTTTGGATTTGTACAGTACTGTGCACTCTGAACACTAGTACCATTGAGTATTATTATAAATCATATTGCACATGTAACATATAATGTAAAACATGTGATTGCAGATATCCTGCCAAAAGCCGACACTCAGGAAGACCTCACTGTGACAGCTGTTATATCAAAAAACATGGACAACCCATCAGTAAGTATTGTAACTCCACAAAATGCACAAGCAACTTATTAAGAACTTTGTAATAATCTATTTTTGTTTACAATAGCAAGCCCATATTCAAGACATTGATGGGTTACCTGTACCCTCAGTCACTGTACAGGTAAGTTTAATGATATATCTAATTATGATTATTCTGATAAGCGATTCTGTTAAAATTTTAAACATGTCCTGAATTTAAACTGACAAACTAATGCAAGAATCACACTTCAGAATATGTTTGTACAGATCTAAACTATGGGGTTCGCAGTTTTCAGGCAGAATAAGACAGAAAGTTTTGTTATTTGTGGAGGAAATTACGTTAGTTAGTGTGGACCACAGTAGCTCAGTTGAGTGTTTGTCCACTTATCTGAAGGTTGGCAGTTTGAATCCCATGCTCAACATAAACATCACTGGTAAAGTTGTCAGATCCACTGACCCAAAGGTTGGCGGTGCAATTCCAGCTCCCACAAATGAATACTGTTGTTGTGTCCTCGGGCAAGACACTTAACCCACCTCACCCCCAGTGTCTGTGTACACTAGTATATGAATGTGTGTGTAAATGGGTGAGAAGGTGGAAGAGGGCTTTATACAAATGTGACCACTTACTAGCCCTCTTTGTGATTTGTTACCTACATCCGTCCAAACTGCAATTTTAGTTTCATGGCCATTAATCTTGCAGCCCTATTTTGTACTATTTTGACTGATTCTCTGTTGCCACATGCTATGACTGATGATGCTTTCCTGTGCTCCCAGTTGCAGTTGAAGTGCAGTGGGGTGGTCCAGGCTCCCAGGTTAAGTGTGGTCGTACAACCTCCTCTGGCCCTTACCCAGAACAACTTTGTCCTGGACACCATGAGTAAGTGACTCCTCTTATTCTTCTTTATAGACTCTGTGGGTTATAAATGCAAGTCTATGACACGTTTTGGTAATGCTGGTTTTATTAAGGACAAGGATTATAAGAAGTTAAAGTTAAGGTATCTTTATTGCCCCCATGGAGAAATTTGTCCTCTGCATTTTACCCATCCGACAGTGCCGCTGGGGCACCTGTCATACTTGCTGGCTGTCTTGTCTACTCTATGAAAAAGGAGGTGCCCACTGCTTCTGAAAGCTTGTCTGAGCCGAATATCCGATAGTCTGATCTTTTCTTGAATGCAGAATTAATTCATTTTTTTGTAAATGCTACAACCCCATTAATAATAGACATGTTTTACAGTTTTTACTGGCCTTAATATGGTGAGATTGATTCCTAGCTATGGCAATTTGCTAAATGTCCCTCAATGCTCTTCACTCATTTTTTTGTTTAAAATGTCCTGTTCAATATGACTTATGAGCCAGTAAAAATTGTTTCACAATATTCAATATTTGTAAAGAAGGATGTTATAACATTTCAAGAACATCAAACTATCCTAAATGTAATTTCTGGTCTCTTTGAAGGCCTGTTCATTATTCTGTTTGCAGATCATATTCTGCCTTGTGCTTTTAACATACAGTGACATTTGTTCAAATTTATAGTCTGTCTTATGTAAACCATTTACTCAAGACTTGTATTTCCAGCCCAATGTGAAAATAGATTTTCATAATTTATGATCGAATGGGGAGTTCCACATTAACTTGGTTTTAGTTTAGAATGTAAACCAGACAAACGGCATGGAAACCTCCCTAAACATATTGATTACATTTATTCTGTCAATCGTCCGTCATTCTTAAAACACCCGAAGCAATCCATGCATGATCCTAAATGTTCCCAGCGATTGCTGAGAGTATCATCCATCATACTGAGGAGTCATCCCTGCATCTTTAGATGACGAACGCTACGGATTTGGGATTTATGATTTCAAGATGTGAACGGCATTCTCATTCACTTGGGAAAACCTCCATTCGTTGTGAGCCTCAGATGGAGCTGACCACTGAGTACTCAGACTAAACCATGATTCACGACAAAAAACATAATGCTTTTTACCACAGCAAATTCTTATCTCAATGCATTCACACCGCGTGACCCCTCCACTTGTTAATGAAAACGAGATGAGGCATAATCCACTACACACAAACATTTCCTGTAAATGTCCTCCGATTGTTAATATTTCATAATTCATGTGGTTCAGATTAGATTTTATGAGCGAGTTTATACTGCGCGCTCCGTTCATTACTTTGTTGTGTTTAGAACTATGAATTGCATCCTGAAACATGTGGCTTTCATTTGTTACTCTGGTTGTGAGGTGTTTGCGTACAAGCAGATATGTCCGATATATATATCCATAAAAAATACCTACCCAATTCAGGTCCAAAAATATTATAGTGACCCTCACCACCATTCTCTCCTATGGAAAAAATGACTATTAAAATAAATTTCCATGAAGAAATGCATTCACACAAATTCATAAAAAAATATATTGCTTCATGATAATTCAGCCAATTCAGCTTCCTCACAAAAAGTAAAAAAAAAACAAAAAAACCCCAACATATTTAGACATAAAATAAACGTACATATCTGTAACACATCTAAAACTGCATTACTGCTTTATGAAAACTTGTAAAAGAAATACATCAAAAACTTATCATAAGAGAAGCAGTTCTTTTGTGCAAAACTTTAGCCTCCTATGAATCAGTCTTTGTAGCTATAGATCCAGATCCAAACTGTAGAGAAGCATCAGGCTGGGCCAATAGACGGAGAGGGCATCTGGACAGCGCATGAATAAACATCGGATAGTTATTTCAGATAGTTGGCGCTAGCACTGTATGCTAGTGGTATTTTTGTGTTTGTAAAAGTTATGAGTAATGGGATTAGACGGCCCCATACACGGCGGAGCTCTTCTGGAGCACTCAGGAGCACTTGTGTTCACTGTTGGTCACAAAGATTGATCACAGACACAACGAGAGGAGGGCTCACTCTGCAACAAGATTCTAAAATATCAGACACTCTTGATATCAGTTGCAGCTTGTCTTTGGTCGTACAACAGTTTTAAATGTAATCTGTGTCCCGGTCTCTCTCTGAGACCTACAACCCAAGATTTTTAGCTATAACTCAAGATTTTCCATACGATCATAAATATTTTGTCCTTTAATTCTCCTATTCATTGTAATATGGACATTGTAAGTTGGACACAGCTAACGCGCTAGCTGACGCTAGCTGGCACATTACAAATAGGAAGTGAGCATGGGCGCCAGGTGGGTCATTCAAGGTCTGGTTGTAATTGACTTGTATTGAATGACTATCACCCCTCTTTCTGTAACTGCTGCTGTCAGGCTCGTCATTCTGACCTTAACAATTTTTGTAATAACCCTCTTTACATGATCCTGTTTTTTTTGTTACACTATTATGTCCCTAAATTACAATATGAATATTAATAACAGACCTATCAGGTGTCTTCTTTACCAGAGGTCTGTCCGACTAGTGTTAGCAACAGGTTTGACTGACAGCCTGGCTGCCAAGTGCCTGCCCACCTATCAAAACAACGGTGCAGGTGGGAGGGGCTGTGTATCTTCAACACTCTCGCTTCTGATTGGCTCTTTGGTTTCGCGCTCAGATGTCGAAATATGGTCCCTGGTTGCAGATTAGCCAATATAACTGCTAGCGTCGATGAGCTTCATTTAGTTGCAACCCAACTAAGGGAGTGTGGGTGATGGTTGTGGCGCTACCCCTCTCAAGAGCTAAAACTGGAATCCGCATCTCACTCCATGCAAATGACACATGCAGTTAGCTCTGTTAGCGATAAAGTGCTATCCTGAACTAGTTGGTTTATTTATTAATTTCCCTTTTTGAGAGATATACAAACTGTTAAAGCACGTACGCTGTTGTATTGCTTTTTTGTAACATGTAACTCTGATCAAATTACCGCAACCAATGACACACATACCGCTGCCATTACAATATTTACTTTACAGCAAACATTCAAATTAGCCTTCACCAGAAAACCAACTAAATCGACCATAACAAATCTAAAATCACTACTTGCTACTAGCTAAAAGGCCATGTTTCTAATTTTGCTTAAAGTGAAAGCTGTAGACCTCAATGTTTAAGAAAATAGTTCTGATCCTAATCAAAAAATCTGAATTGAGGAACAGAGAGAAAATACAGAAAACCACCATTTTGGTTGCTGGCACGTTCTACTGTTTATTTTGAGGAGCAGAGGCTGTGAGTCACTGCACTGTCACGTTTGCACCACTAAAGAGGCCCTTTGTTTAGACAGGTTTAGGTAGCGGTCACTTTCACATGAAACGCATTAACATCTGTGCAGTGCCACCATTATACAATAACTTTCACCGCAACGCATTATGAGTTATGTAAATACTTCTAAATTTAACCATAGGGAAGATTGCAAGCACATGTTTTATTGCCTGGGATCCAAAGGACACCCTTCTTCAATTCTTTGTGAAAGGTCTGGTCACTGGAGTTCAAATTGGTGTGATTGACAGATGGGTTAACCAATCAGGGACATGTATGGTCCATTCATATCAAAACAAATGTCTCTGCTTATGAGGAAAATAGAAACTGAAAAAACATTACACATTTCTGCAGAATCAATGAGCGAAGCACTAAACTGTTAATTTGAGGTCAGAGAATTGTAATTTTGTTCAAAATGATGGATGACCAGAGACCTCCTTCACTTCACATGCGTCATTGAAACAAACAAATCTGATTGCATGATGGAGGGAGTGGTGACCAGACCATAGACTGTGTATATATAAATGGGCGCGAAGTGGTTCCATCCAGGTCTGGCTCTCTTTCTTCTGAAAATAACTTGCTGTTTGAATCGTCATTTTAGTCTTAAAATAAATAGATAGAGAAATACTTTATTGATCCCCAAAAGGGAAAATGCAGGTGTTCACGTACCTCACTCATACATTTTATCACATAATAAGACAATTAAGAGATAAATAAATTATAAATAACTAAAAGCATGTGGCACACATGCAAAGTCTGTATGCATTAAGAGCCAGTTCTAAAGAGTGACAGTTGGGGCAGGTTATAGAGTCTGATGGTTGTGGGGACAAAGGACTTTTTAAACCTTTCCATCCTATAGCAGAGTGAGAGCCACTGCCACTGCCACTGCTGCTCTCCTGTACAGCAAGGACACTGTGGAGCAAGTGGAAGCAGGTGTCCATTTTGGCCTCCAGTCTTTTCAGGATTTACACCTCCACCACCGTACTGAGAGAGTACAGTGCTCTCCCAGTCACAGAGCTTTCCACTTTCCGTGATTCATTCTATTTTTATTTCACTATTTTGTCTATAAACCAAGATATTAAAATTTATAACCGATCAATCAGGTGTCTTCTTTCTCTGAGGTTGCTCCCACTAGTCTTAGCAACAGGTTTGATTGACAGCTACCATGTTTCATTGCTAAACGCCTGCCCCCTGTGAAAACGACGGTGCAGGCAACCTCTCTTCTGACTGGCTCTCTGGTTGTGCCCCAGATTTCCAAATATGGGCTCTGGTTGCAAATTAGCTGCTAATTGGCTTCATTTGGTTGCAGCCGAACACTATGAGCGATGTCACACTCCCTTCATCCATTATGGACCAGACTGATATCACTGTGTATAGAAAATACAGAGATATCATCCTGAACTTGACAGGTAACATGCCATCAAATATTTAACACAGAAGTGATTTCATTCATTGAAGTCCTTAAGTGACACACCACGAGGTAATTGTACAAGCAGTTATTTTTTCATTCATCATCAATTTTGCATTTCAATTTTCAACCTCCGCCCATGTCCCTGAATGCACTGCAAATGCGTTTGACCTTTGCGTGACCCCTCCCCAGCCAGATATTCCACATCAATTGAAAAATTTGAGGGGAAAAAAATTAATGAAGCCCATGTGATGAATGCACGAGCAAAAATTAAGACTTGGAAGATGTTCTTGTAGAAATTATATTAAAATGGCATCCGTGGTAATGGATGGAGGAGGATGTGGTTGTGTTGTACATGGAATTAAGCCTAGTCTTAAGTATTTATGCAGATGCAGTGAATTGTGAGTCAGAGTTGAGGGTGTGCTGGTAACTATAAATCATCAAGCATACAGACAAAACACACAACCTTATACTGTTGTGTCAAAATGGCTGATCAGGAGCTAATAATGTCATTGTTCAGATTAATAAAGAAGTCTTCTTAAATATGTTTAAAGCAGAACTAGTTAATTTAAAATGGCATGTAATGGTTCAAAGTTATTCTTCACTTCCCTTATGCATTCAGAGCATTGTACCGTGATGAGTTCATAAGCGCTTTGCACAACTTTCAGAGGCTAGAGCTGAGTTTTGCCATAACACCAACTAGCATGTTAAGCCAGCACTTCCTGATTCTTGAATTATAATTAGATGTAGGAAGTACACAGTGGACTGAAGAGCTGCATATGCAATTTATCTGTACTGGGGCAAGACATATTTTGCCTGAAAAAAATCTGGTACAGGCCCATTAAAATAAAGCGATTTAGGGTGGAATTACAGTATACAGAAAGACCTTTCCTTCATATTACAGAAACCCAATTGGACCGGTGAAATCCCATGTTTGTGCCAAGGTTACTTTAAACATATTGTGTCTCCTCCTGGGACCAGGAAATCGATTTCCATCTGAAAAAAACCCAAAACATCTTCAGCAGCCATCTTGAGGTTCAGATGCATATTGTAGAGTTGGACAAAATGATTATCAACATAATCACAATTGAAATTTGATCGTTTTGTGTTTCTCTGTTTAATGACATTTTCCCCCACTGACTTCTCCACACTCACTCACTGGCCTCACCTCACAGCAAGAAGGTTTGGCCTGGGCCTTTTTTTTTGCATGTTTCTTGCTGTGTCTAGGTGGATTTCCTTTGGGCACACTGGTATAGGGGGAAATTTGGTTACATATTTGGAATTCAAGTATCATAGCAACCAAAGAGCCAATCTGGAGCAAGGCTGTTGAAGGTAATTCCCCTTCCTGCTAAGCAACGCCGTCCATCAAACCTGTTGCTTACGCTAGTGGGAGCAACCTCGAGGGAAAGAAGGCGCCTGAGTTGTCTCTTCTTCATGATTTACGGACACAATAGCAAAATAAAAGCACCAGGATCATGTCGAGAGGGTTAATATAGACATTTTAAGACCAAATGACAAGGCTCACTACAGTAGTCACAGAGAGATTTTTCAGTGTAAAGTGAATTAGAGCAGGAAGCGAGCCCATGACCACTTCCTATTTGGAATGCGGCGACTAGCACTTTAGCTATGTCTGTTAATATATACAGTCTATGTCATCAACCCAAAACATGCACAGCAGGTAAAATCCTCCCTCCACCACTTCAAGATCTGGAGATGGGTCTGCGCTGTCACTGTCACTGCTCCTGACAGATTTCAAGAAATTTGTACAGAAATATTTTTGCATGATTCCTACCCTTAGTCTAATTTGAGATAACACATTTACAATAGTCAAACTATTAGCAATATTTTTTTCTCACCCTATATGAGTCTTTACTATGCTATCAGCTGTTTTTTTCATCTGAACATTGGTGCCGTTATGGAAGCGAAAAAGCACCCAAATTTACACACTTGTAGACTGGGGAAAAATCTCCCTTTATCACTTCAAAAACTGTGTTGTTTTTCCCAAGTAATCTTGACATGTGTCTTTGATTCTAAAACTCTATTTCCTTCCATACATTTCATACGAGTATCTGGCTTTCTGTTTTATTGTGAACGTCAACTCCATTTAAATTCCCAGAGAAAAGCAAAAACACGGCCGATTATTGTTACCAAGCAAACAAGTGGTAACTACTATGTTTTTGTGTTCGCACATGCCGCGTAATGTGTGAAGGGCACAGAAGGCCAGAAGGAAGGAGCGAGAGGAGGGGAGGTAGCGCCGCGCGGACTTTTATTGTTATTCAAGTCTTTATTCGTCTCAGATGGCGACTCAATCCCCCAACCGCTGCACACTGGATCCTTTGTTCTCGCACACTCAGCCTTCCCTGCCCGCGTGCCTGCTCCTCCCCGGCTACCTTCTCCTGACTTTTCTCATGCCCATGCAGTTATGGTTTTATTTCCGCCTTTCAATTTTTACTATTTGGAACTTTTGGGTAAAATTCCTCAAAAGTACATTCCAGCTGTTTTATTAAATGGTGTTGTAAAAGGCACATAGGTGAAGCTTCTAAAAGGATGTTTTAGCAAATACAGTACAAAACGGTAGATATTGTACTAGAGGTTCAGACGTGAGGATTGGCTCTAACATAGTACTTATTTTTGACTGCCTGTTTAAATAACATGCTAAATAAGGCTTCTTTTGTCAAGTGTTTTCTCATGTGCTAAACAACCAAAAGTGGATCTGAGGATGGAATTATTGATCGGTGAGAGATTATGTCTCGGGGGTCCAGAGGAGCTCTCTCAACAGTGTTGGTACATTCTCTTATGGAGTGGCTGTTTAGTTTCTCCAGTGTACCGCTCACTGCACTCTTCACTACACTGAATAGAGTAGACTACCTTACTTAGTTTATGACTCAGGGTTTTGTCCTTAGGGTTACCCAGTTTCTGTCTTAAAATGTTTGTAGGTTTGAAATAGACTGGAGTCTCATACTGTCTGAAAATTCTCTGAAGTTTTTCAGACACACCCAAGAACAATAGTAGGGCCATTAAAGGTTCAATAGGGCCATTAAGGCTGAATCTGGAGATAGCTGTTCACAGTTTCAGTGTAGTTATCTCCTCCCTTCAGATAGATATAAGGCAATGTCCATCAGAAATTTCACCAGAACTAAAGAAGCAGCTTGGATGAGCAGCGAAATGTCTTCATACCTACAATGATTTGTCCAGCTGACCGATTTATCTTCGGCTTTTGCTATTGATCAGACCTGGATGACAAAAGTGGAGCAAAAACCTGACCGCATTTCTCACAGGGGGGCTAAAGAAGACGCAGCACAAGTGAAATGTGTGAGTGAATAAATATGTAAAACAGGGCGTTTTTTGCCAACATGCTCAAAATCTGAGACGAAGAAAATGCAAATGAAGTTTTTTATCTGGTGCTGGTAGATTTATTGCAACGTTTGTGCATGTACTTCCGCAATCTGTCATCCCACATTTAAGTCCAAGGCTGGTAAACTTGTTGTTCAAAGATTTCAAGGCTCCTCATCAGACACTCCATAATCCAAACACTATCTGAAAATGTCTCGAAGTAGGAGTGAAGAGGTAAATGTTTATTTGCAACAACACTTCAACATTCAAAAGCCCACAGGAGCAGAGACCAGCAAACCCATTTACATATCCGTTTTAAATCAGACGCAACACGCCCACAAATTGCACAAGCTATTTTTTTGTTTATACTCACAGTTTAGCTCATGGATTGATAACTGAGGCCCATACTGTTGTCATGACTAAATCATTATCCCCCCCCCCAAAAACAAAAAGTAACAATAAATAATCTATATAGTAGTCACCATATATATGTCATTTTCTTAGACCTCTGGATTCACCTTAGGGTAACACACTTTCACATGCACAGAATCATGAACCCAGTCTTGACCTGCGCAGTGTCATAGGTTAATGCCTTGTTGCCTTAACGCTCTGGTCTAATGGTCACCTCACATTCTCCTGTTTACCCCTCCATAACACACAGCTAGGCAGGTAAAAGCAGGAGCAGACCTGGAATGTCGCGGACAAATTTACCTTTCCGGATTTGTTTTGTCTCTCAGTGTTCAGCCCCTTCTATTATTTGCACATGGCCAGGAAAGTGGAGCCGGGGCCAGATCACAGGGACCCTCCACGCACCATTCACGACGCCTTGTGTGGCAGAGATCCCCATCTGCAGCCCTCTTGACCTTAGACCTCGCACAAACAGTAGTGCGTATAACCTGAGCTGTCAAACCGCTTTAACCTGAGCCCCCAGGATACAATCGGCACCAACCGCACACAAGTTGGCTACAATGGAGTTGGGTGCATAGAAAGTTAGATGCATTGTTATTATATTATACTACTACTATAATAATTACACAGTGCAAGTTACTATGCTTTATTTTCACGATGCAAACATTTCATACTTGATGTCATGTTCAACAAGAATCAAAAGTAGTTTATTTTAATCTTATAATTTGTTTTTTGTTCTGATTTCGCTCCAGACCATTCTAAATAGGCTGACCACAATTTCAAAGTGAAAAACTAGGACACACCTGGATTGAGGTGGGGGGTAATAATAAAATTATGACAAAGAGCGTGTAATTAAGAACGTTATTATGCACTCAGTTTGTGTCTCAGTCACATCTCTTTCTGCACTAACTTGTGGGGCATAATAATCTGAGGGATCATGGCAGTACAACTGGGTGCATTGTTTTGTGTTTTGGTCAATTTCAAGCACGGATTTCTCTGTTTTGGCTAAACAGATGACAGCAAAGTCTCCTGTGTACTTTTGGCAGGTATAAAATGTGTGTATGGAATTGTTGAATATGAGTATCCAGTTAAAATAAGTGTGGCAACAGTAGCTCAAATAGTTGTATCCCCACTAAAGCCGGCTGCTCACTGAGGACTTTTTGCCAGATTTTAAGACTGATTTGGCTCTCCACACATTTGGGAGGCGGGCCTGAGTAGAGCTTCTCGTAAGCACTGAATTGTCATAGCACTCCTCATGTCTGTGGGGTCAGTGTGATTTTGCTACAACTTTTGGCTCAGCCACAGCCCCAAAATCTCAAATGGTACAGTTCCAACATGTTGAAATCTCATGTGATAAACAGCGAATCAGAGCCGCCAAACTGTGCCAGGCACTCGTTGTCTAGTGATGGCTCTTATACTGTAGAAATAACAGAGGACACAAACACAGACCTTGTGCATACTTTTTTATTTAACTTAATTTATCCTCATTGTACAGCTTCAGTGACTGTAAACCACTTATGTGGCCTTTTATGAGCAGAGGAAAGGCTCTCAGCTCGCTCTCCTCGGCTCCTTGTGTATTTGTTTTCATTATGGCACCCCATTTGATCCCATGACTCTTGCTTTGTCCCCCACTTGTAAATTGGCAAATGTGTGTCCTGTCCTTCACGCGAGTGTTAGACAAATAATCATTGCAAAATGTCCTTGCACACTTTGTGCAATCTCTGAATATTTTGTGCAATCACTGAATATTTTGTGCAATCGCTAAATAATTCCAAATCCTCATGTGCAACTACATTAGCTTGAAGATTAGAACCCAGTTGTTTTGCTTAGTGTTCTGGTGCCACTGGGCAAGACACTTCACTCATGTGTGTGAATGGACTAGTGTGACTGAGTGATTGGTAGAAATGTGAAAGGCAGTAACTTTTTTTTGTCAGTCCACCAGAGGAGACTTTTTGGTTGTTCACCTTTCGTGGTGTAAGCAGCTATAGCTTATACTTTTATCTAATAAAGACAAAAGAAAAATCAAATAATTATACTTTAACTTTTTATTATTGGAATTATTAATTAAATGTAAATGTCCAGGAAAGATACAGTTTAGAGTTGAGAGTTTGTTGAGCAAGGCTTTCATGCAGACATAACTTTAAACCAGCTCTTAAAATTTATGAATGGATCACAAAGAAATGCCCCTATAATGCCTCGGATAAAGTGCACAATATGGAAACTATTTTATGTAACCCTAAATGGGCAGGCAATCTTTTTGGAGAATGTATAGTCGCTTGTAAAACCATGGAACTCCAGGGGTGAGAGAAAGGTAAAGGCGAGTGGGAGTTAAGCGAGCGCATCGGCAGCGGTAGGCAGAATTGCGTTTTCTTTGTACGGTTTGTTTTGGTTGGCGCGGGTGTTAATTGGTTAATGTGCCTGAGAACACTGAGCAGTCTCTCCGGCCGTCTGCACCCTTGGGTCGCACACACACACACACACACACACTTGTACCTGGATGTTAGACTAGGCATGTCATCATAACAATCACAAGAGATAACGTTAAGAAGTATCTAGTATCAGTTTATGCATATAAGTTATTCCTTACCTCTTGTATTCCGAGCATCCTAATTATTCACCATGATAACTTTATTAGTGCTTTTCACAACTTTCCGAAGCCAGATTGGAGTTTGCCGTTAATCCTAACAACAGCTAGCATGCTAATCTGGCATTTCCTGATTTTGGGACAAAAACGCTTAATAATTAGATGCAGCTGACTTACTTTGACCTCAAGAACTACCAATATATCTGTACTGTACCATACTATCTGTACATGGAAAAACATCTGGTACAGTCTTTAAATGTTCTTCTCTCACTTCACTGTCACTTTTATTTCTTTTCTTCATCGTGTTTTCTTTGTTCATAATTTGGTTTAGGTGAATGCACTTTGGCACACTAAACCCTCTTACCTGTAGCTTAGATGTCCAGACAGATGAAGCTTTGTGCAGATGTGTTCTTTGTGCACACCAAATGATGAAAAGCTCAGAAGAACAGAGGAGCAGGCTGGATGGATCGAGAGGATTATTCAGTGTCTCCTTTTGGCGTTGTTTGTTACTTCTAATGGGCCTGGGAATACTTAGAGCACTTAAACCAGTCTGACCACTTTGACCTGGGGGCCAAAGGGTTAAAAGCCTCGCGCTGACAGACGGGATGACAGAATAGTGCGGTAGGTTGGTAAAAGAAATATGGAAACTAAGCCTGAACGATTTGCGGGAAATATCAAATTGCAATTTGGGTTTAGATTTGCCATTTATGTTTTTATATTAGGATTCTGTTCAAAGTTCACATTTATTTTAAACACAGATAGAAGAATTGATAATAAAACTGAAATATAAATGTAAGAATTTAATTTCAGAACATGTTTGTACAGATATAAACTATTCATCGTTTTGAGGACTTTTCCCATTTAAAATATAGACTATATATAGTTCTAAATTCTTAATTGCTAGTCCAAATTTTTCATCCTTCTGAAACTTAGGGGTAAGATTAGCTGTTTAGTGCAGAATAAGACAGGATATTTTCTTCGTGGAGGAAATAATGCTACTTGATGCCGACATTTGCACCATGTGAACCATCTCACACTCTGAGGACTTCAGGGACCAGCCTCCTGCTGGTCCCAGAGTCGGGACTAAACATGGGGAATCAATGTTTCAGTTTTATGCAGCTAAAACCTGGAACAGTCTTCCTGAAGATGTGAGACAGGCCTCTACTTTGACAATATTTAAATCCAGGCTCAAAATGGTTCTGTACATATGACTGAAAGGTTTTTATTCTGCACACTACACGTCTAATGTCTGTGTAAACGGGAAGAGGCTAAGGAGAACAAACTGGCCTTCTTATTGTGGCCTGATTGTGCAGTAACCATAGGAAAGGACCGGTGTCTTCAGAAAACACACACACAATACCTGCTGTTTGATTCACACCATCCACTGCAGCACAAACCCGGGGTTATCCATATGCTACAACACAGAGCTCAAGTGGTACCCATTAACACAGAGGGAAAAGTGAAGGAGGAACAACACATGGAGAAAGCCCTCTCGGTTTATGGATATCCAAAATGGGCCTTCAATAGATCTAAGAGAGCTAAAAAACAGGACAACAGGGAAGCTGAACCTAGAGGGAAAGACGTAACTATTCCTTACACAGCTGGTGTGTGCGAAAAACTAACGAGAATTTTCAGACAGTTTGAGATTCCGATTTATTTCAAACCTACAAACACTTTAAGACAAAAAATAGTTCACCCAAAGGACAAAACCCCAAGCTATAAACAAAGTAATGTGGTCTACTCCATTCATTGTAGTGAAGAGTGCAGTGAGCAGTACACTGGAGAAACTAAATACCCACTCCATAAGAGGATGTGCCAACACCTTCGTGAGAGCTCCTCTGGACCCCAGTCTGCCGTACATCTCCATCTCAAAGTAACTAACCACTCCTTTGAAGATAGTGAAGTACAAATCTTAGCCAGAAAAAAGTGGTTTGAGAGGGGAGTTAAAGAAGTAGTTTTTGTTAGGAAAGACAATCCTTCCTTGAACAGGAATGGGGGCCTGAGACATAATCTCTCACCGATCTACAACTCTATCCTCAGACCCAAAACAAACAGGAACAAAGAGAACAATAGGGGGTCATTACAGGTTGAATAGGGTCGTTAAGGCTGAAACTGGTAGCTGTTTACAGTTTCAGTGTAGTTAGCCCCTCCCTTCAGATAGATATAAGCGTGTCTTGGAGCAATCTGACCAGAAGCGGCTTGGATAAGCGGTGAAACGTCTTCACTCCTACACGATTTGTCCAGTTGACAGATTTAAATTTCATCTTTGTTATTCTCTTTTAATGTAAATTTTATGATGATTTTTGATTATTTATGTTTTAATTTTTTTATGTTTTAATGGCTCTCTTATTCTGTAAAGCACTTTGAATTACTTTGTGTATGAATTGTTCTATACAAATAAACTTGCCTTGCCTACATCGGCCTTTGCGATTTGGTAATTGCATTCATTCAGTTGTGATTAACCTTGCAGCCCTAACGGAAACCATATAGAAGATTTAATGAAGAGAACATGAAATTTGCTGATATGGATGGCTTACTTTGTCAAAGCGTCTGACAGTGCGTTGAGAAGAACTTGTCTCGGCGTCTGTAGCGTCCATCTTGTCTCCTGGATGAGTAAGAGGAGGTGTCATCGTCTCCTTTTATCTGCTCCCATCCGTCTCAGGTCGTGCTGTTCTGTCTATCTTCAAACTGAGGCCTCATTTAGCCCGGGGAGGCTCTGTAAGGGTGCATTTGGACTGAACGGGTTAGTGAAACAAAAAGACCAGTCATGACCGCTCATCCTATTTCTAAAAGGTAAAAAAAAAAGATCTTCAATTGGATTACAGAGATTCAGGTGGATCAGTGGGCTCTCTGTCAGTCCAAAAGAAATTGTACTTTATTAAATGTTTTTATTAAACCAGAGGTACCCAACTATATTTTTTTTATAAATAAATTGCCTGGATAATGTGGTCCTTCATGCCCCCGTCGCGTCTTGAGCCAGAACTTTTATGCAGTCAGATTTTATTTTATTTTTTTCGTGATGCATGTGAAACGAAGGAGCTCATTGGTCATTTACAAACAAGATGAAATTTCTCTCACATCGGATTAACAGAGATTAGAGTTTCTCACTCATTGATTCTGTAGAAATGTGTGATTCTTTTTTTCTATTTGTTTTGATAAAAATCGGCGCTCTCAATGGCTGCGCTTGAATGCTCCACCTTAGTTGCACGTTGTCGTCTAAGAAAAAAAAATGGTTGTAAAGCTGTTTTTATGTGTGAACTGCTTGGAGAATTAATTCTAGTAAATTGCCCTTCATTTATGCATCTGAAAATGACAGTTTCAATGTCAACCTTAACCATGACATTACATTATTATATGGATTGCCATATTGTTCAAATATCGAGAATATAAAAAATAGGTAAGAATCCCACACATTGTCAATATTTGCAGAAGTTAATTTATTTAGTGGCTGAAGAAGGCCACGCGGCTGAAACATAAGTCTTGACGATGTGCGGGATTCCTTTACACTGACATGCACCCGCCTTTACATGGATGCCCGAGGTCTCCTGCTCCTTTTCCTGAGATATTCATTATCGTCAATATTGCCCAAAACCCTCCACTGTAGTTAAAGATATCACTGACGTATCCTTTCCATCTGCCTAAGTGGAATTGCTCATGTTACCTCATTGCTCTATTGAAACCGCACAATTCCTACATACAGCTTCAATCTAAAATGACCACTTGTCCAGAGGCGCACACATACTTGGTCTGCAGTCACCTGTAACAGTGGGAGCTCCTCACGGCCCATTACTCCAGCACGCTCTCCGGCCCAGGCCATTAGCTGTAATATATCCTTCCACTCACTCCCATACCATCTCCTCCTCTCCGGCTTCTCTTTCTCTTTGTTGGTTTTGGGATATTTAAAGGGAAGCTTCAAGTCATCGCCCTCCTCACATGCTACATATCTTTGAATGTAAGCGTCGCTGAATGTGAGTTCTCTCTCCTCACCTCGGCTCCAGTTGTAGCCGTGCCCTCAGATCTCTGTTTAAACGTGAGCGGATCTGGTCAGTGTTACTGTATCCTGTTCTATCAACAGTTTGAAAAATGCTGACGCTGTGAGTGTGTGGTCTCTGCTGTTTCCTACGCTTTTCTTTCCACTGGTAAAATCTATTCAACACTATAATCTGAAAGCGTATTACTAATACTTCAATATTTTGGATAGAATACAAATTATTTATATACAGTTAAAAACATAATCCGTAATCATAATTTGAAATTGCGTTGCAGCAAGAACGTTCTGGGTTCGATTCTCATGCTGGATAGGGCCTTTCTGGGTTGAATTTGCATGTTCTTCCCATGTCATAAACCTAAAACATGGACAGGAGCCTAAACTTCCAGCAAGGTTGTCTGTGCAATCTAGCTTTACATCAGCTCTTACACCAGCTGCTTCTGGAGCTGTACTGATGGATGGGTCAAATGCAGAGGACCTTAACCTAATTTCTCCAGCGATAAGAGAAGAAATAATTGTTGAAATGATCGATGAAATGGTCAGAATTTGCTGTAATTGTTTTCATTTTTTTTGCAGGTGTTGGTTCTTCGACGGTAGTTACCTTTTCTGCGTTCCTAAATGGCCACTATCCCCCTGCTGACCTGACAGGAGACGTCACTGTGTCCTACAATGCCCCCACAGGTAAATCCTACAACTAAATCTCTAAGTCTGCTAGTCATTTCTGTGCTGTTATCATTTTCAATAAACTCTTTCATATCAGCAATACTAACTAGAGACAGGTGTAGGATGTAGCAATACCGCAACAAGTTAGGAGTCCTGTAGTTCAGGGGTTAATGCTGGAATTCATATTGTTTTGTGACTTAAGTTTGATAATTGAAACCAATAACCAACTAACAATCAGTATTTGAAAGCTGACAAAAAGCATACTAGCGACATTACTTCTTATTAGGGCCCGAGCATGAATGTGTGAGGTGGGTGAGTCAGCGAGAGTCCGATTGTGTTTGTAAAATTTTAAGGAAAATCTGAAAAATGCAAACAGTGAAAAAGTAACATACACACATATATCGGAGTTCAGTGAGCTCTAATTTTGAACGAAGAGAGGAAAAAATACAGATGGGACAATGTAGACAATGAAACTTAGGATAAAAAATAGGTCATGTCAGGACATGTAAAAAATTATATTATGGCCCTGCTCTAATCCAAACAACAAGTCACCCAAATTGGATCAAACCGAGTCTCAATCAGACATCATGATCTTTTGACAGTTTTCATCCACCCTAAACCACACAGAGCTGAAGCCATAATGGTTCAAACTTGACTTGTCCAAAATCTAGCTCTCGTGTTTTCACAAACCTGTCCTAGTTTTTTTTTTTTTTATCAGACAGACTCCAAACTGAGGCAGCATCATCAGGACATATATGGGATCAAAACTTGGGAACTAAAATATTTTACTCAAGTGTCAAAATCTTTTAACTTTTGCAAAGTTTGTCAGATTCAGACAAACTAAATAGGTTTGTGTATTTTAATGAGCTAAACATGACGTGACTTAAACTACTATCTTTAAAAATGGTTCAAAGTTGCAATAGGCTGGAAACATTCATTACATGACACAGGAAATATTGAATCCCATCCAGCCAGGGTTGATAGGGAGCCCTTTATCACTGCTTGCAGTTTTAATTTTTCATTTATTTTCTTTTAAAAGTAAAAAACTTAACTTCTACTGCCAACACATGTAGAAACCCTGCACAAATGTTAAGTCTACAGACCATCACCAGACTCAGCCGTCAAATCACGTTCATTACAACTGCGCGCTTTCATTAGCATATCCTGGCATGTTCATTGTTAGCTAAGATTAGTTTTTTTCTCCTATGGTAATTCCCTCTGCTGCCAGTAGGTTGAGCTCTACACCAGATGGCATGCAATGAATATACCAATGATCACATACAAAATAGACTCTATATAAAGACATGTTGTGGGCGTAATACATTAGCTCATGAAGTAAAAAGCTATTTTGAGTGAAATTGACATTTGTTGACGTCATCAGTCCCGTGCATCCCCTCATTCCCTCCAGGCATATTCCATGTGACTGGAAGATATGACTTTCCCAACAAAACCTCTTTATTTAAATGCCACAGACCTCTTAAGTTTTCGAAGTGTCCAACAGCAGCTCATGAAAACAACAGTGTGCTTTAGAGTCTATTGTTTAGCTTGGATTGAATGGACTTTGGCAAACCTTTGTTAAGAACTAAACCACTCCAGAAACATATTTTATGTGAACCCGTTTTTTTATAGTGAGACTAAATATAGTTCAATAAAATGAGTCTGGGCTACACAGTAAATTAATGTGGACAAGACTGATATGACTCGGCCAAATCTCGGAAATGTGGAAATGTTGAATGAAAGCTAGCCCTAAAACTCAAAGAATATAAAACCAAATTTCATCTGACATTTATTTTGTAGAGTCTTGACTTAAGGATAAAGCAGTAGTGTTGAGTTATTCACTCATCATAGACTTTAGACATTTTGTTATTGTGACTAGGGCTGCAGTGAGGACATTGTTTTTGCCAATCATTAACCAACATTTTTTTGTAGTTTTTTTTTTTTTTTTTTTTGATAAATAAATAAAACATAAAATATTTGTGAATATAACATGAAAAAAAAATGCTATGAAGCTAAAACTATGGTGCCTGAGGACTTTTTGAGGTAGTATTAAAACTTCATGTAAGATATTTTTCAAGACATAGCACATAGTAGAACTGTGCATACAGGAAAATAATTACTGATTAGGGATGGGACAACACCATCTTGTCACACCATCTTTCGAGATAAAATTGAGTAGGATTTAGAATACATTTTCTTCAATACTCTCCAAAGATTGCAGTCTGTTCACCGGTGAATCTCCCCATTTTCAGGTGATCATAATTGAAAAGTGGATTAGCCAATCAGGGACATGCATGGTCCATCCCGCATCAAAAAAATACAGCTGCTTACAAGGGGAAAAATAAATAAATAAATAAATAAATAAAAAAATAATATATATATATATATATATATATATATATATATATATATATATATATATGTATATATATATATATATATATATATATATATATATATATATATATATATATATATATATATATATATATATATATATATATATATATATATATATATATATATATATATATATGTATATATATATATATATATATATATATATGTATATATATATATATATATATATATATATATATATATGTATATATATCTCACATATATATATAACAGGGGACTGAAAAACATTGTAGTTTTCTACAGAATGCGTGAAGCAGTAAACTCTGTTAATCTGAGGTGAGATGAATTTGATTTTGTTTGTAAATGTTTAACAAAAATAAATTCATTTCACATGCGTTACTGAAATAAACAACTTTGATTACACAGTCATCTTTGGTTCTGATTTGAGACACGAGGGCGTGGGGCCAGACTGATATCAGTCTATATAAAAATACAGAGAGATATAATTCTGGATTTGTCAGGCAAACAAAATTGTGCACACATGAGAAAAATGATCTTGTTAGATTTTCCCCCCATAATTTCACAATTGGATTTGACAACAAAGGGGTTGATGGTGGTGAGTTTAACCTTTTGAGAAGCTGTACTTCCAAAAAGCAGTACTACAATGACAGAAAAAAAACATAAAATAAAATAAATAAATAACTAAATGTAAGGCCAAAATGTGAACTGAACTGCACAATTTATGAATTTAATTTATGTCAAAGTTGACTTCACATGAGCCCTCTTCAGTAGTCTAAAGCAGGGGTCTCTAACCTTTTTCTTCCAGTAAGCTACCTTTACAAAAAAGAAAATGCAAGAGAACTACAAATTTTAGCAGTTGCAAGAAACTGAGTATTTATGAGAGTCATGGCAAGTCTTAGATGGGGTACAGTTAGATGCTTGTAAAACATAAACCAGTATCGATTTATTAGTGCACAAACTTAGGCATGAAAATGATAAATGTATAATTCAGAAATCCCTTAATGGGCTACTTGGAAGGGGGTGGAGAGCTGCTGGTAGCTCCCTAGCTATAGGTTGAAGACCCTGCTCTAAAGACATCACTATACACCAACAAATCAAACACCCACTTTGCTTTTCACTTTACTTTGCCATCCCAAAGTGAAATTGGACATTTATTGTTAAAATAACCTTGCTATTGGAACCAGGTCATTCACAGGTAAATTGGCCCTTCTCCCTGGTTGTATTCCAATTAGCTGTAACCACAGTCTTAATACCAACTGGTGCTGCTAAGTGGCTGTGTGTTCTCAGCAAGCTAATCTGTATTAACGCTCCTCTTCTTTCATCCTCTAAACACTCTGAGAGAATGACAGGAATGCATGGCTTTGTTTTGAGGTCCATCCTCCTGTAGGTGCCTTCGCCCAAGGATGATGATTACACAGTCCGAGCATATCCCACCTCGTGTCTCACCCTATGGCTACTGCGCCCCCTTTAAGCCCTGGAAGAGGCTTTGACATTTAAGAACAGTGTTGACTCCTTAAGCTCTTCAAAGGCAGCTTGACGAAAGGTGCTGTTGTTACAATCTGCAAAGAATTTCATTAGTAGATCCTCGGCAGTTCTCCTAACACCCCGACAAAGGGGCTACACAGGAGCACTTAAGAGGGATCAAGTGGACAAGTAAACATTGACAGTATAGTTCACATGAGTTCACTTTTTAAAAATTGTATATATTGCACTGAACATTTAATTATCAATTTCTCTTGGAGATGGCTGGTGGTGCAGTGGTTCAGACTTTCACCCCAAAGCAAAAAGATTCTGGGTTTGCCTTATGGAGAGAAGTGAACCTACGTCGAGTGTGAAAGCTTTGGTTTACTTTATATCCCAAAACATGTGGATCAGGTTGGCCCATATAATCTTATTTTGTTTACTACATTGTCATTGCCAAACTTCTGTTGCCAGCTTTATATCTGTTGAGATTTGTCCAACAGATGTTCTTAATAGCACATTAGCTATTAAGGCTAGTGCATAATTTAATGCAGCCATTTACCTTCATGCTAATTTTGGCGGTCGAGTAGTTGTCATTCGCCAAAACATCCCTCGTTTTTCATAGTTTACTGTATTTGAAAGCTAATGCTAACTCTCCCTAATGCATTCTTGAAAATGCATTAGAGCCAGTGTTCCATTTGGTACCAGCCTTTAGAGCAGGCGTTTTGTTTACAAACACTGGAAAAGTCTATACTGCTGTTGTTTCCTCGAGCAAGACACATCACACACAGCAGCATTCACACACTCAGTATTAGTGCAGAGAGTATGAATGCAATTATAGTTGGTTTGAGAAGGAGAGTGCACACAAACAATACTTTGAGGTGACATTATGCTATGGGGCTGCTGCATGTATGTCTATGGAGGAATGTTTAGCACAATGAACATATTAGCAAACACTGCCATAGAAAGTTTAATATAAAATGTCTTTAAACAACACATTTTGCTGATTTTAGATAAGGACTTGTTTAACAAAATCTCCAAATATCCTCTTTTAGCTCCAATGAATTCAGTTTTTTTACAGTCAGATAAACCGTTTGTGTTAAAACAAAGCTTAGATTAAAGCCTAACTTGAGTAACAGAGTTTCAGACAGAGCATTGCATAGTTAACTTCACCCCCAATGCATTATTATTCGCTCACATCCACACACCCCTAACTGGAATAAGCCACAAGTTACGATTGAATGACAGAACAAGAGCCAGAACAACTTTATTAGAGTACTTTCGCTCACTTTAAGACCCCTGGCAGTCGACCAGACCTGACTTCCATATTCTGTTGTGTTTGAAGGAAAAATTACCATTTCTCCCTGTTCCATTTCAAACGTCTTTCACATTTTGCAGCTAATCCGACTCCCTCTTTGTATTGTTCCAACTTCTGTAAGCTCTGTAGACTTATCATCCTCTCTGTCACCGATAACAAGATTAGAGTGATAAAACATTCACGGTACGACCCACTAGAGGGGAGCATGTTGGACTTTCTTCAACTTTAATCAAATGAGAGCTCTCTGACTCAGCACCAACATGGCCGCTTCCCACCATCTGCTTTTCATTCACCTTAGCAGAAAATCCTCTTCAGCCAATCAAATCAAAGAATAATCTGCTGTAATTGTGTAGCTGTAGCCCAAAGGTTTGTGGAAGAATCGGCTGACTGTTTAAATCCCCGTCTGGATGGGAAAGTCTGGAGGAGAGGAACTGAAATTAAAAAATGGCTTCCTTTTTTGGTGGAACTTGGACTTTTCCTGCAGCTAATACATTCAGGATTGCGTGAAAGCTTTGCACGATATTGGCATTTATTATTGTGTTGTACAGTGAAAAGGCTAAAATGGTTTATTTTGATTGGGGAACCAGAAATGTATTTGTTATTAGTCTATGGGATTATCAGTTGTCATATGTTGTTAACCTCATTTAGGTCCTCATCAAAAAGCTTTCACTCGTCACTTTAACGCTTTGTATCAATACATTAACTGTCACATGGCACCTAATGCTTTCTTACATGGACAGTCCTATTTTTAATTTATTAATAAAAAGAAAATACAGTCAGACCCTTGAGGGTGTCCATTTTTGGAAGTTACACTACACAAAGTCAGCTGTGGCTACGATCAAAGTTTTCTGAGCAAATGTTCAGTGATAAGAAATCGAGTACACATTTTGAACTACTGTATTTTTTATTGTGTATTTTATAAAATATTTTGACAGAACCAACAATGTCTTATCTGCTTTATAACTATATCCGAGTTGTGGTAAATGTCCAAGTTCCTTGTCTCCATAATTGCTTTTACTTTTAACACTTTCTTTATCTCACTGTACTTTCCCTCTTTCTTTTCTACAGAACTTAATCCAGGAGGTGAGTTTTTGTTCAGTAGGTGATAGTACTACCTGTAGCTATTTAGAAATCCTGCTGCCTATCCCTCCTAGAACATACCCACTGTTTTCCACGCATAATGAAAACTCGGGTAGCGGGTAAGGTAGAACTGTACTTCTACCTTACTTCATTCACTTTTTGAAAAAAATCAAAATTTCAGACCCCATACTTTTACTCCTACTTGAACACTCTTACGCACTCTTAATTGAGTAAAAACATTGGTTACTCTTCTCACTGTTACATAGTTTACAAGTGACCAGTGTTGGGGAAAAACAGAGTTAAACTATAATGGCCGTTACTAACTGCGTTGTTTTTTCATTAATGGCGTAATCTAACGAATCACTTTTCCCAGCGTCCCAACGCCGTTACCATTACTGACAATAAAATGTGGCGTGTTACTATTAATTCAGTTCACTCTGCTCTTCATCAGAGCATCTCTCAGCCAAGGGAGCGGCAACCCTGTTGTGTTTCTTTGGTGAAAGAGGAGGCTCGGGGTGAGGTAATAGGCTTGTTTGAGATGAGCAAGGCTGGCGCAGATACGATCGCCGTCGATCGGTTCACGGTGCATGACGGTTAGTTTTGTGTCCAAGATGCCACCGACTTGCTCTGACGTAACCTGTGCGGCGGTAACGGAAATCTCCTGAGAGCAAGGCGGACGCTGCATAGACTACAAACGCTTAATGCATGATGGGAAATGATGTCCTGTCACACGAGCATCGACAGCTGATTGGGTCCGAATTGAGTTTTGATCAGAACATGGCCCTGACGCCTCCTGCCTCCTCCTCCAACTTTACACAAACTACTGCTCTATATTTGATATGGACATATGTTTAAAAAGTAACTGAGTTGCTAACTCAGTTACTTTTTGGGAGAAGTAACTTGTGACTATAACTAATTACATTTTTGAAGTAAGATTCCCAACACTGCAAGTGACAAAAACTTTATGTCGATAATATCAAATGAACATTTATGTTTCTTGCGCCGCTCCTTCAGATATAATTTATTTTGCCTCATTTTTGTGTCCATTCTTTGAATTATCTGATTTTAAGCATTATATTGTTTCGTCCTACCAATTACATGTACTTCATTATAAATTATAAATCAGATGTTATGTCCAGACCCTTTCTTGAGTTTCCCCAAGTACCGTTTTACTTTAACTTGAGTAATTTCTTAGATTGTACTTCTACTTGAATAATATAATTTTGAAATAACTACCCACCTCAAAACTCCCCAAACGCATTCCAGCATAGACCCTACTACTGTAGATTCAGGAAGAGGCCGCGGCCCTCTGTTTATTCTCCTGTAACTGGATATTTGGCATGAGACCTGTATACCACTACATATTTCCTCACGGCTGTATAACATAAGTAAATATCCTTTATATGCATTTATCCCACAGGCCTCAAAGTGGTTGCACAGAAACCCAATCCCCCACTCACACATATCCCAGCAGCAGTGGTTGTAGTAGTTGTTAGCGCGTGCTTGTTTTAGCTTGTGTGTTTGTGTGCAGTGATACCCAATAGGAAATAGACTATAGAGCTGATGCATTAGGTGTAGATTCAGAATTATGCATTTAACTGCTGTTCCCACTCAGCTGTTAGTTGTGATATTTCAGTGGAATATATTGAAATTACTTACAAATCAATGTTGTTGTTTGCTACAAACTGCACCATCGCAATGGAAACTTTGCATTTGTCAAGTTTAACGTTGAGTTACAGTTACAGCTATTTCTGGAGTCTGTGCCAGTTATAGTACATACATACTACCATACATACATATGCTCCATATATATATATATATATATATATACTATATCGATAAATATATTGGATTATACCTATATATGTTCTGGATATCTGTATGTATATTATATACATAATTATATATATATATATATATACATATATATATAATGTATACATACATATGTATATATATATATATGTATATGTATATATGTATATGTATATAGAATATATATATGTATATACGCGATATATATCCACTTATTTATTATATGTATATATATGTACTTTTATATTGCTGATGTATGTTGCACACAATTTCAAGAAGTTTTCACAGCATGCTCAAAGTAAGTTTTACAGCATGCTCAAAGAGTAGCTTTAGTAAAACGGACACGCACAGTAACCTTTCTAAACTCACTCCATGCTGTGTCCCTGCAGAGGACAGGGCAGGGACTGTAGTTTCTGTGATAAAAGTGAAGCTACTGTAAGGAGCTAAGTGTGTTAGCATGAGGCACTGACTGCATGTTGACATCTGTACTGCTTCACTACAGCCGCTGTGCTTTAAGATGATGATGGAGCAGTCGAGAATACCCTGTTAGACTATACATAAGTGAAACTACATATGAATAATGAGAGCAGGCATTGAGAGAACATTTTCACAATTGTTCACTTCTACACTTATATTCACTCAATATATGATTTATTTTCAAGACAGAACTGTTTTACAAATGACTTGCTTCTTGCTTCCAGCGTATAAATAAATCTGTCTGCATGAGTAAAACGTATAAATTAGGTCTATAATATTGACCTGAAAGAAAAAAAAAAAAAAAATCAATTTAGAGCTTACGCCCCTAAATTTTCTGCTTGTTCATGGGCTACAGTGCTCCTGGAAAAAATAGTCAGGAGCCCTGCATCTGTAATTAAACTGGCCGATCAGTGCCTTTTGTATTCTCACACTTCACCACTAGATGCTATCTACGTTACTGCAGCCTGATGTTTTGGCCTGATAGAAGTTGACCACCGAGCACAGCTGAGGGGGGACAGGTTTTACTTCTGACATCTACTTAAAAAAGACCGAAATTTGCAGTTGGTAGCTTTAAAAACCTTCATGACAAACATTTTTTCTTATTAGATCTGGAAACCCTTACTCCATGTTATTGTTCTTATTGTTATTTCCATGAGTTTCAAATCAGAGAGTCATGGTAATACTAACAACAATCAGCACGCTAACAGTGCAATTCCTGATTATCAGACAATAAAACACATAATAATTAGATGCAGACAGTACAGACCAGTTATTTTAACCTCCAGAACTCCTCATATAAATTTTGCTCACGTACATGGAAAAACTGAACCAAATAAAACCAAATAAAACCTTGGTAACTAAGGCACATGCCTGGTGTCCCCATAACCTGTGTGACAAATGACAAAAACAGCAAACACATCAAAGGAGAAGTTATAAGTAGCACAGCTTTTAATTAATGAATTAATGATTGATGATTTAATTTAACTAAAATTTCAATAATGTATTGTCTTGTTTTTTGGGTCATACTCTGTCATTCTACCAATGACTAGATTTTGGATGGAAAGCAGGTGTAATTCACCATAAATGAAAAACATACATATATTGGTAACATGAGACACTTCTATCGAAGTCCTCAGTGGTGTCCAATGCTGAGAAGTGGATCCAGAGAATCTATCTGGCACGCACTCTCTCCTGTCTGTTACTTTGAATGTTTTCTATACATTTCAGATATCTCTTATGATTTATGACCATTGCCTTATACTGTCAAATGAAACATATGAGTTTTATTTGTAGCCAAAAAGTTACAACAATATTGTCTAAGAAAGATTTATAATACACTATGAATTGCTTTAATTTTACAAACATCTTTTTCAAATTATTTTAAAAGAACTGTATGTTAGGGAGGTAAGTGAGGTACAAGGTAAACATGTCCAAATCAAATATAGCTTTACTCATAGCTATTGTAATGTTGATTTATTGTTAATGACAAAAAACATTGGACATGATATTCTTTTTGGTTCCCAAGACAGTTATCTAATCAGAAAGCAGTTTCAGTGCTGAAGTCCAATTGTTTTAAACTTGACTGGACTCTCTCTGATCTGAATTGTCGCTCTAAATCCCATCACCTTCATCCAATCATGAATCAGTGCTAGTGCAGCCTCTGCAGCTCAGTGAGTGAATTCTGGAGGTTCTGAGCTTTCACATGAGACATGACCTGTCCATATACTGACTGAGAGAGAAAAAAGAGTTTGAATTCAAACATTCTTCAAAGATAGTTTACAGTTCATTTCATAGCTTATTTGGACTTTCAACCCGGGTTTATTTTCATTGGTTTGAGAAATCTGATTCTGAGATTTTTGTAAGGGAGCGAGATGATGGCATGTGTATTTAAACCTGACCAAAGAAATTGCGTCTGCATTGCCACACTAGGCGGCCCATTCACAAGCCCAGATGATAACACGGCGCACTGTATTTGACTGTTTGCGCTAACGTTTCACTGCTCCCCAAGTCTGCCAATGCAGCCCATTTACTACATTTCACATAAACTGACTTACCGCTGAGCACTTTCCAAAGCTCACGGAAATGTTTTTGATTTCTTTTAAATATGTTTTGCCTTCCTCCCGGACAGCCCGCAGTTTCATTCAGTTCTGTACATTATGAAAATGCACTTGGAAAGAGTTAAAACCTGCTGGCCTGGGGTAATCCATCACTGGCGCACATCACGTCTGTTTCAATTAGTGTCAGTCCTGCTCTCAAACACTGTGGACGTGTCATCAGTAAAAAAAAGGTCAATATGATTTATGTGAAAAGGGCTAGAACATGCATCCATGAGATAAGTGTGAGCCAGCGTCTTGGTCTATTCACTGTAAAGCTGGCTATATGGTGGTTGCTTTTAGCTTCCAGCCTCCTGACCGATGTTGTGTTAGCAACAAAAGACACTTCTCGATCATTATCTATTACTATGCTTCTGCAGTGTATGATGACTAATATTGCATTAAAGGAACTGTATGTAGCCTGCGCTCTTATTGTTTTAACAAAGGCATTACAGTCACAACAGAACATGGGTTCCCAGTGCCTTAACCTGTATACAGAGAAAAGTTTTTTCTCATTCTTAGTATGGACAGGCAGCTCAGAACCTCCAGAATTCACTCACTGAGCTGCAGAGGCTGCACTGGTACTGATTAATGGCAAACTAAACACCTGTGCCAGAGCTTACTCCACCCACAATCAAATTTAGAAAGCTCCAACAATGTGGGTAGTGCTGGGGGATGGAGGGAGTGGGGTTTGACAGTGTTTAGGGCAGTCTCTGGACCAATGATTGACATCTGTCAAGCAATCCAACATGGCACGGACCACAGTTAGAGTCTAGATTTCCAGGCACCGACGGGTATTGTGCTGCCCAGCGGGGCCTCTATTGTCGATGTCACAGCCTCCGCTTTCCCTGGACCAGAGCCCGAACAGCTGAGACTGTGACTGCTAAAGAAGCACTAGCATCGAAGCTTACAGCTAATGTTCTATGTCACGCTTTTCAGAAAGGACTTCAGAATTTTTGATAATTTTGTTATGTTACTAGAAAGTAACAGTGAAACAACTTTTACCAAAGCTGCAGTTTACCATAGTGCTCTTTCAAATATCATTTCTCTCTAATAATGAGTAGTATCAGTGAAACTATTTGGCTTTTAGTACACTCACATCCAAATAGTTTTTTCCCCAGGCAAAGCTAAGTCTACGCTGAGCACCAAGGAGGGACCTTCAAAACTACCACGAGCGAAGCAAGTTTCAAACTGGGTTCAGTTGGAAAAGCTACTCCAAGTGGAATAGCAAACTCCAGTAGCAGAAGAACATGGCTCTAACATCGAGATAGCATAGTGGCAGACTATAGTTCGACACTATACTATCTTGATGATCCATGTCCACCATGTCTATAACATCAAACTGTGTGCTTCTGCTCTGAGTCTGGGGACAGTGTGTCAGAGGTGTGGTCATGTGTGTTAGTGGCCGCTCTGCAGCCCTTCTCTCCTCCAAAGCTGTAACGTTATCTTCAGCAAAATTGTGTGAGGTGCATGCAAACTTTCAACAGCAAAATTCATATGTGCTGGCTACTGGAGTGTCAGAGAAGCAGTACAGGCTCCTTTTTCGACACTGAAGTCCATATTTTAACAAGTTTTCTCTAAAATATCACAATAAGGCCACAAATGTTTAGCAAGGACTATATAAGACCCAAAAAGTGAATTTAGTGGCTACAAGTGCTGGGGTTTAGTTAGTGGACTACAAAGACTACAGATGGAAAATAGGATTTTTGCTAAATCTGTGCAGCTACATGTGCTGCACGTTTAGGTCAAATAAATAAATAAATAAAAGTGAGGATTCAGATCAGAGTCCCTCTTGGTTTAAACCATGCAGCTAGAGAGACTTATCCATGCATTTGTCTGCAGTAGGTTAGACTACTGTAACGGCCTGCCCACTGGCCTCTTCATGAGCGTTAAGACAGCTGCAGTACATCCAGAACACTGCTGCTAGGGTCCTGACTAGATCCAGGAAGTACGAGCACATCAGGTCTCTGCACTGGCTCCTGTGGCTCAGAGAATAGACTTTAAAGCAGCTCTGTTTGTGTACAAGTCTCTCCATGGACCAGCACCAAAGTACATCTCTGACATGTTAGTGACATATGAACCATCTCACACTCTGAGGACTTCAGGGACCGGCCTCCTGCTGGTGCCAGAGTCAGGACTAAACATGGAGAATCAGTGTTTCAGTTTAATGTAGCTAAAACCTGGAACAGTCTTCTCGAAGATGTGAGACAGGCCTCTACTTTGACCAGGTTTAAATCCAGACTTAAAACGGTTCTGTTTAGCTGTGCATATGACTGAAAAGGTTTTACTCTGCACTTTTCTGTTTTAAAGTTTATGATGATTATTTGTGATTATTTATGTTTGGATTTGTTGTATTGTGATTTTAATATCTTTCTTATTAAGCTCTTTGAATTACTTTGTGTACGAATTGTTGTTGTTGATGGTCCGATGTGGATTTTTTTTTTTTACTGAGATTAAGATTTTAACACCAATATCAAGGACCAAAATGTATGTTAAGGTATAATAAAATTCACTAATTAACTTTTTGCTTTTGTAAAAATAATTACAAAATGGATTTATTTGGGATATCGAATAATTTGTAGCATGATTGCGTTAACATACAGCCATGTTTTTTTTTTTTTTACATTTTCAAGCAGTTGTTCAAAAAGACAATCCAGATCCAATGAAAAATATCAGTGCCAAATATCAGCTACATTTTCTACACTGGATTGATACCGATATTTCGGGAAATCCTTCGATATCACAGATAGCCCGTCGCTAAGGTTAGATGCCAGTTCTGAAAGGAAACAGTCAATCCCATACATCTCTGGTCTAACTAAAAAAAAAATTGACATCATCACACATGAGACTTGTACACATCATGTATAAAAATATATATGTTTTAATAGCTGTAATTTCAGACACTCAACCATTTTTTTTACTTAACTACATGTGATATTACAAGCACAATTCATACCTAATGAAAGCACTTTGTCTTTTCCCATGGTGCTCTGCTCATTCTTCACGACCCATCGGCTGTATATTACATAGGTCCATGGTCTGTCTGGGAAGCCCATCACCATGCTTCACCCTCTCCTCAAACCCACCCTGTTTCCCTTGGCTCCTCATTCTCCTCCTCCTCCTGCTTATGTTCAGCTGCTCTCTGCAAATTGAATTATTCACCTAATCACTTAATAAGAGCGTGTATCGAAAGAAAAGCTGTAGAGCAGTGGGCAGTCATTTCTTTGTGTAATAACCAGACGTGGGTAGTACTCTGTTACATTTACTCAGTTACCTCTACTTGAATGACTTGAACATTTGTGTTTCTTGCTCCGCTCCTTCAGATATTTAATTTTTCTTATTTTTGTATCCTTCCTTTGAAAATACCAAATGTTTCGCCCAGCCAATAACATCAACTTCACATTTCAAATCAGATGTTACGTCCCAACAGTAACTCCTCAAGTGACTCTTACTTGTTTAGTACTTTACCCACAATACTTGTTTAATCTTACTTGAGTCATTTCTCAGACTACTACTTGTACTTCTTCTTGGGTAATCTTATTTTGAAGTAACAGTACTCTTACTTGAGTGCAGTTTTTGGCTAGTCTACCCACTCTCTGTAATAACCCGTAACATTGGGTCATTTAAGCTCTCCTCCTCCCCTCTGTCCCGGCTGCACATTTGTCACTTTTATGCTGTCTGTCTCTCACGCTGGGCTATTTCCACTCCCTCTCCTCCATCTCCTTTTTTTAACAACAGTTTTCTTCCATCGCTCCTTCCTTTCGTTGTTATTCTAGCTAAGTGTAGGTTTCTGCCAAGCTCAGCACTGCTTAAGCTCAGGACAAAGTTATACTTGGCCTATGCTCCCCTCCTTCTCTGTTCTCTCTTCCTCGCGCAGCTTCCCTTTCAGATCTATAACAAACACGCCTATGAATTCTCCGTTTTGTGTGATACAGCTGTAATCTGACTATCTGCACTGTTGACTATGCTAACAAATGTGGACTCGGCTCTTGTTTGGAGAGAAAGCCCAAAAGACGGCGGGTTAACTTGCTTGGATTTGCTGCAGGGGACGTTGGCGCATATGGAAAACGCCACCAAAGTGATAGTTTTGGCAAAAAAATCTGTGTGATTGTATTTTTTGGTTTTAAAATAAATCTGTTGAATGCTTCTTTCTTCCAGGGGTTCCCAGAGTTCTCCAAAGCAGGTTTAGTCTTCCACTGGCTCTGGTGTGCGTTTCCTCCACACCCGCCAAAAGCACCAAGTTCAAGATCACTGTAGACACCAACCAGCCTCCTGTCGACCTCCATGCCATGTTCCCAGGTAAAAGACACATTTTACGCTTTAAAGGTGCACTATGTCACTTCTCTGGGGGAATGTCGGCCACCTGCTTGTTTCTATGTAGATGGTACTGCTTTGCCTGGAAGGTTCCACAGTATGGCAGTAAATGAAAGCACTAAAATCATCCCCTGTGCATGATTAAATATAATTTCAAAGTTCAAAGTATACTTTATTGTCAATTCATTATGTAAAAAAACATTACACAAAGGACTGAAATTTTGTTCCACCAGACTCCAGATGTGCAATTTAACTAAAAAAAAACTCACACACACGCACGCACACACACACACACCCATGACATAAAATGTACACATGCATGAAACAATAACAGACGTAGACAACATGCAGCATATTGAGGTAAAATAAGATGTGCAATATGTAGGGTGCAAAAAGTGAAAGTGCAATTTAAAATCTTTCTCCAAGAAAACAAGCAAGTGATGCCACCAGGCTGAGTTACAGGTCAGATCTATGCTGTGTTGCCCATGCTAATTGTAAGAAATGCATGTTTTTCATGTTACTTTTGAACAATAAAAACACCAACACTATAATGCCATAGTGTGGAACATTATCATCAGCATCATCTCTGTGGGAAAAGCACGTAAGAGTATGCTGATGCGCTGTCCTTCTCAAGAGCAGAAATGAACTACAATCTCCCAGAAAATCTCCTTAATGTTTCAAAAATGTTTACTGTCACCAAACACATTCAAATGTTCTGTATATTGCAGTTATTACAAATCAGTCAGACATGTTTTAATGTATCTGCATCATGTTGCTAATTGCTGTGATACTGAGGTTGCCCAGTGAAATCAGTGACATTCAGAAGAATATCAAGGCAGTTTTTCAGAAATTGAAATATTGCTGTGAACAATGGAATCCACTTGAACAAATCATGTTTCTTTCCATTTTACCTACTAACATTGTATGAACTGGAGAGAGTTCAAACTGGCACGATCTGACAGATCTGAAATAGAATAGCATTGTGCCTAATAGCCAAGCTCCCATAGCCAAATACTTGTCTTCTTATCAGGAGAACAATACATCATTCCTCCGTTTGAATATCATAACCGTATCCTGTTTGTATCTTGATTTATGAATGGGGCAGGTTGATGCAAAGCAAAGTTTTTTCTATTTCCTGGTTAAGATGACAGTTTAATTTCTTTCAATAGAGTTTTCTACAAAGTCAGAAGAAAATGACGGCAACAGTTTAGCTTTCCAGTTCTTGTCCGGACCAAAAGTTAGCCTGGTCGCTTCCAAATCTTCACGTGAGTCCAACTTTTTTTTTTTTTTTTTTTTACAAATGCAAGTAAAACTCTTTTAAAATTTGAAATGTTAATTATAATGTTATTTCTACAGAGCGTTACCGCATCCAGAGTGACAGTTTTGAAGACATGTGGTTGATTGTGAAGGAGCTGGTCCAAAGGTGTGATCGACATTTCTCCAAACTTGGCGTCAAAGACTTCCGGAAAAGTTTTAGCGGACCAATCCCCCTGCAGGACTACTTTTTGGCCATTGATCACCACTTTCAGGTATGTTCTTCAGTTTCCAGATTTCTGCTTCAATGTACTGTATGGGTTTGAATGATGAATATTAAGACCATCATCATAGCAATTGGGGTTTTTTTTTAATGCCGTAATTTGGACACACTTTTTCATTTATGTTTCTTCTTTTTTTCATGACTATTTACATCGTAGATTCTCACTGAAGGCATCCAAATTATGAAGGAACACATTTTAAAAGTAGCTACCCTTTGCTTTGATAACTGCTTTACACTGTTGGCATTCCTTGATACACTTGTGAAGTGAAAACCATTTCAGGTGACTTTATTATAAAGATCACTGAGAGAAGACCGAGGGTTTGCAGCACTGTCAACAAAGCAAAGGGTGTCTACATTGAGGGATTTGGATATAGATTTTTTAAATTAGTTGCATTAATTCCCTTTTTTTCCTACATAATTCCATATATATCTTGCAGTATATATTTAATATCTTCCATATGAATGTGAAGTAGTAAGTCCTCAAAATGTTGAACATACAAGGAAGTCTATGAATGGTTGTGTTCATGTCAATCTAGAGTTTGATTTAATATTTTCAGATGGAGGGGGTTGGACATGTAAACTCTTACACTGAAAACCCACATATATTGAACTGGTTTTGTAGATTTTGGTCCACAGACAAAGATGCACTATGTAGTTTTTTCTGATAAGGAGTCTACCACTTACTTGTCTCCATGGAGATGATATCGCTTTGCCTGGATTGTTCTATTGTATGACATTAAATGTGACTATCTAGCATGTGTTAATTGTGGGTGTTTTACTGCTCAAAAATACCTTGAAAAACATGCATTCTTACTGATTTGATGGAGCTAGATAAAGTTAACGCTATACTGTGTAACATTCTAGGCAAAGCAATAACATCTCCACAGAGACAAGTAGATCTTCCACCAGAAAAGTCGCATAGTGGACCTTCAATAATGCCACCACTCTTTCCAAATCATATAAGAAATTAGAGGTTTTCATGTTTTTCTAATTATGACTTGGTTTGGTGGGATAGTACCTGTGGTAAATATTTATCACAGTTTTAAATTAGTGGCAGACTGAAAACCTCCACCATTGTCATCAACACAAAATTCAAAGGAATTCCAAAATTCAGGAACAATTTTCATACAGAGAATGCATTTTTTGGCAGTTTAAACTTTCTGGTAACAAAATAAAGTTGTTATTTTTATTACTCTAATCAAAACTATTGTGCAACTTACACATTGTTTGGCCCTAACATAATAGTTGTTAGGTAACAGTTTTACCTCTACGAATGTTATATCTACTGCCCATGTCCAACCAAGAAGTAAAATCATAAATTTCACAAATAAATACATTAATTAATTAATTAATTTATTAACAGTTTTACCTCTAATAATAATAATAATGTAATAATAATAATAATAATAATAATAAGGTGTGTATGTGTCCTTAAATATAAAGAAGTAAAATCAGTAAGCCTGCCATATGCACAAATAAATAGACTCATAATTATAGGGTACCTATTTTAACCTACAGGCAGTTAATTTTATTGTAATATCACAGGCTAACTTCTTGTGTATGTGTTTTTGTGTGCGTTAGCTGCGGGTCAGTGCTAAACAGTACCAGGACCTGCTCTCGGAGAGGGCAGTCCAGTTCAGAGCCATTCAGAGACGCCTCCTAACCCGCTTCAAGGACAAGACCCCAGCGCCTCTGCAGAACTTGGACACACTTCTCGATGCAACCTATAATCAGGTCAGAAAAACCCAACCGCATTTTTCCTTAAAATAACAAATGCAAAATCATTTTTATGGTTTTCTTTTCGACTATGGGAAATGTATGCTTTTTACGACGCCCTCGATTTGAACTGTAGTTGTAAAGATGGAGCTTTACCAGGTGCTGAAAGTCATCTAATCTAGCTCTGTCTCAGGCTGCATATGACTAAATACATCCAATTTATGTCAGTAATAAATGAGACTCTCCAATGTAACATAAAACGGTTTGCTGAAGCATTTAGGCAGTACTCAAAACTCATTATAAAAGTCTATAACAGAGTCTTGCTAGCATGATAAAATGGTGCAAACAGCTTTTGTTTTTTATGTTTCTTTTTTATCATTTTTGTTCATTTGTGGCTTGAAACAACATATTTAGAAGGCAGTTGTTCCAATCAGCCTTTACATATTATTACAATAATCTTTAAGTCTCTAGCTTATAGGTTCTGTAACTCTTTATTCTTTACAAAGGCTGTATGGATTGATGTAACCCCTGACCTGGGCTGCAGAGGCCACTCTTGAAGGTTTTGTGGGTTTTCTATAGAAGCTTGACATCACACAGTACATACAGGATGGGGAACAGGTGATGACATCAGCTTCTGCCCCATTATGAACTCTCTCAACAGCAGAAAGGGTTTGATCATATAGTGGTACAGTATAATATTACAAAGTTACACACACAGAACTGTAACAAAAAGAAAAGTAAACTTGTATAACTCCAAGGCCATAATCACATACCTGAAATCACACAGTATATACAGGATGGGTAACAGGTGATATCAGCTTCTGCCCCTTTGAACATGAACTTTCTCAACAGAGGAAGGGGAAGAGCAGAGAGCGTTGCCACAGTTACTACCACTGCCACTCACAGTTACCATCACTTTAAAAAACAAATGTGGCATAGTTAAACTAAAAAACACTATTATGCTAAAAAGTGTCTCTCTTGAAGTAGCACTTTAGTTATTTTGGAAGAAATCAAACAACACAAAAACAACTTGCATTCTATTCACATCAATACTTGGTAACCACAAATACTCATAAAGTACTCGTTCTGATTTGGGAAAAAGTGGTATTGCTGTATCCCTAATCTGTATTGTGACACTGACATTTCAAATATTTGATGCTTGGATGTTTACTAAAACATGGTATTTGTGTAGTGCTGTCTTGCTGCGTTTGCTGATAGATCTATTAGTTTTTGCTGAGTGTCGAGCTTTAGTACAAACACTGTGCTTTGAACTGGCAGCTGATGGAACACACATGGCTCTGTTTGTTTTGGGCACATGGGCCTAATACGAAATGGCATTATCATTACAGCCATAACAGTGCGCTTCTCTCTCACACTCTTTATGTCTCCCATGCTTGCCTCTCTTTCTTTCTCTCTTCCTCACTCTCACTCTCTCTCTTTCCTGTCTCTCCTTCCTTCTCTCTCCTCCCTCTCCCCTGTCTCTCCTCTCTCTCTATCTCTCTTTCTCTCCCATTCTGTCTCTCTCTTCCTCTCCCTAACTCCCACTCTGCTCTCTCTTTCTCTCTTCTTCACTCTCACTCTATCTCTCTCTTTCCTGTCTCTCCTTCCTTCTCTCTCCTTCCTCTCCCCTGTCTCTCTCTCTCTCCCTCTCCGATCATTCTCTCTTTCCTCTCCCACTCTCTCTCTTTCTCACTATCTCTCTTTCCTGTTTCTCCCTAACTCCCACTCTCACTCTTTCTCTCATCTTCACTCTCACTCTATCTCTCTCTTTCCTGTCTCTCCTTCCTTCTCTCTCCTCCCTCTCCCCTGTCTCCCTCTCTCTCTATCTCTCCTATCATTCTCTCTTTCCTCTCCCACTCTCTGTCTTTCTCACTAGCTCTCTTTCCTGTTTCTCCCTAACTCTGTTTCTCCATCTCTCTCCTTGTCTCTCCCTCTTTCTCTCTTTTCCTCCCTCTCTCCCTCCTTCTCTGTCTGTCTCCCCCCTCCCTCCCATTCTCTCTCTCTCTCTCTCACTGCTGACATGTTCCTGCACATTTACAGTGTGAGGGTAGTGTTGAACTGATTTATGGACTTCCTGTCTGGAGGTGATTAGCTGGGAGCACACACCCAATAAGTCCCTCTGATTCTCGCACACATTAACAGAGACTGCACATCAAACCAGCGGCTCGTCGGCTTGTACCTGCACGCCCACCTTCTCATCTACTGTATACCCTTACACTGTATTCACAGCTAAATGTATTAGCCACTGACTCACTTTTGTAATTATTTAAGTTGTAATATTGTCTTTTTTCCATGATAATATTGAAAATCCCTAATGCTGTAATCGGCTATAAAGGGGGTGTGACAAAAGCTCTCAAAACAATTGTGTATCTCTATGTATCTGACCCAAACTGCACTACAGACTACAACTGTATGGAAGATCATGCAAAACAACTATTTATCAAAAAGTACTAAGAAACAATTTACTTGTATATAAAAAAAAGGCAAATCTTTAGTTCGTACTCATTCACGTTTTTATTATTTTGTCCACTTCTATATCAAAGTTTCCTGACCCAAAGTCAATAAAGGCGCTGTATTTAATTGTTAAAAAAAAACGTGAAAAACAAAACTAGTTAATTATAACACTTTGGAGTGGCCCAAATTTATTTCTCACATACCTTATGCATTTCAAGCATCCTAATTATTCACAAAAGTTTGTCTATAAGCGTGTTTCACAACCTTCAGAGACCGGAGTTGAGTTTACCTTCGTAGTAGTGTTAACAAAAACTAGCATGCTAAGCACACACTTCCAGATTTTCCAGCAGTAAAGCACTTTCTAATTAGATTCAGAAAGTACACAGCTGACTTATTTTGACCTCAACAACTGCTTATACAGTATATTTGTTTTGGGGCAAGACACATTTTGCTGAAATATGTGGAGAAAAGTGTACAGACCCTTTTAAATGGATCATCATTATTATTACAAGAAACAAGTCTGGAAAAGTTGGAAAATTGCAAGGCATAAATGTCATCGCAACAAAGTGACACTTTGCCGGACCATGCTCTGTAGATCACGCTAGCAGGCAGCCAAAATGGCTACGTGATGCTGCCGAATTCTACGTGTATCACTGATTAAGAAAATTAAATTGGACAACGAAGTAAGTACAGAGGAGTGGGCGTATACCAATTGGAGCTGACGTCTTGAGTGTAGGAGAATAATGATTACTCAAACACGCATGAATCATTCTAAATGCACCTTTGAGTGAGAAGGGAAAACAACTATAACACGTTTAAAAGCTCTAAAAAGTTGCTTTTGTATAATATGTCTCCTTGGAACATGGAACTATTACAGGTCTTTAAACCCTTTGCTGCCCCTGCACTCCTCTATAGTGGATCGGTGCAGTGATGATTAATCCTGATGTGTTTTAAAGTAGCCATTAGTCCCTGTTTGACCCTGTGTGAGTGTGACACATGTGTGAGCTAGCCCCAGTGTTTGTGTATGGGAGACAAAGTGATGGTCCCCTGCCCCTGCTGTTTACTGACAAGGCTGACCTCATCTCCACGATTAGCTTCTCATTAGCATAGCCATGGAGCTGACTTCATGTTCCTATTGGGGCCGGAGCTGTCAGTGCGTCACTGCTGGAGCTCCTCTGATCAGACACACACTCTCTACTCCTGTGCCAGAACAGTGCTTTGGTGTAGTCATCATTTCATCCACACTCTCTTTCATGAGACTGTGTAAGGGCCTAATGAAATGGAATAAATGAGTGTGATGAAGTCCTTAATGCAGTTCTTATTCAAATAAACTAATCTGCTGTAATTACACATCATTGTCGTCAGTACAAGCTATCAGCAGCCGCTTCCACACAGGGCTGCCTTTAATGTAGCTCTGAGTAATGCATGGAGTCTCTATTCTTCTAGCAGTTAACAATATGTAATCAGCAAACATATTAGGCAATGTATGTTTATATAGATTTAATGTGGCTAATATAGGGCCTAACATTGTGTGAAGTGAACACGAATCATCAATGATTACATTCTGATATGTTTAATAGATTTACACTTACTCTCATGTTCTGTTTGTATCTATAGTAGGGGGGGACGAGGCAAAACTCCCACAAGATGAGACGAGGAACAAAATTGGGTCCACGAGAATGAGACCAGATGAGATTTTGACATAAGTTATAATAAATAAATTGTGTGATTAAGTTCACAATTTTGGCCTCTGAATTTTTGATTTACAGTGTTTAATTTTTGTGCTTTCATTGTAGCATTGCTTTTTAGAACTAGCTCCGTTCTCCATTACCCGCTAGCAGTTAATCCCTTTTTTGTCCAATCCAAAAAAAAAAATCTCATTGTTTTCTCATGTATGCACAGTCTGGCGGCAATTTTGTCCCATCCCTAATCTAGTATGGTATAGTATTCTTAATTTTATTTACATAGTAGTAACTCCTGTCCCCGTGGTCATTGTTCAATCTTTCTCAAGCTACACAACCAGTATTTTTGTAATTTACTTGTAATTCTTCTGTAAATGTTATTCTAGCTCGTTGGGGCCCTACAGAGCATCTTGTGTGGGACCCCCCGAAAGCTTGTAACAACCCTCAGTCGTCTTGCCCTTTATTGACAGTTAGCACTCACTTGAACAGTAGATCATATGACAATCACTGATATCATCCTCCATTGATTGTTTACTCTGGATCATTAATCCGCGCTTGTAGCAGTAACTACCTACATGTATACTTTCCACATGTCAATTTTAAGCTTAAAGTGGGACTAAACACCTAAACCCCACCTACAACCACATTTCAAATAGAGCTGGGAAGAACCTGGAGGACTTAAGAAAAGATTGATGTAACAGGTATCGACACTTCAAACTCCAGCCCTGCAGCCAGGTGTAATCACATTTACCTAGTTTACACCAAAATTTCCAACAAGAACTGGAAACAGTACACAATGCTATTAAAATGGCATGAGTATCGAGTCTATCCGGTGGTATTAAAATCGACTTTGAAATGTTAGTATTGTGACGGCACTAGACCATATACTTCTCTGCACAACCTCTTGGAACTTCCCTATATCCCCAGAACCCTCTCCTTGCAGTCTAATACTGTGCGCTGTCACTGCTGTCCATCACTTGTCTCCCTCCATCTTCCTCTCTTTCTCCGCACGCAGCTCTTCCCGCCATCCTCCACCTCACATGCGGGAAGTTTCTGACACTCTATACACACTGTAATGTATACACAGCCGCCATAATGGATCCTATCGACAGCTGGTCGGAAGAGTGATGAATGCGTCATATTAATAATTCATGGGAGTATTAGAGACGTGATGCGGATGAAGCAGGGCCAGCTAAGCACTTCTGTGGACTCTTTGGAAAGACCGCTGCTTCTTCTCTGTGGACTTCAAAGTTTGAACAGGGCAGATTGTTCCCCTTGCCCTCATACATTTGGAAGTAACTTATTTAGATTTATTGGAAACCTGATCGTTGCAGGCATGAAGGTTTTGTTGCAGATATTTCAAAAAGGACTGCAAGTACTCATAGGCCACGTTTGAGCACAAATCATTTAGAATGATCATGTATAAATAATTATAAATAAGATGGCTTGAAATATGTCCAAGCAAAACAAGTGATGATGTTTGCCTTGAGTTGCACTGAGGAGTTAGAACAAAACCAGCTTCAAAATGTATTATACGGTCAAATGTCAAAAAAACATCACAAATCACTTCAGATGTGAAATAAAATGCTAGTACTGACTATATGTGAAGATACTTGATTGTCTCAACTGCGCATTTATCACCATAATATATTTTTGAAACCTCCCTCAGACTCTTCTCCACATCTTAATACTTAATGTTGGTCAGGAATACCTATTGAGGCTGTTCACCCAACCCGTTTTGCCTTCATGTGCATTTGGGCCGATTCTGAGAACACACTCGTCTCTGTCTATGACTCAATATATTGAGCAGAAGCTATTTCAGAGGTTGCTGACAGTAGCTCTCCCAAGTTTAATGTTCACTGGATAGAAAATATCGTGGAGTATCTTATGTGTCCAACGCCCCTGACGCCACAACTTGTATCTTCCGTGCTGCTTCCAGAATTTCCATTTCTCTGACTTGAGCCTCATTTATCAAGCGTCTGTTCATGTGCCAAAGAGATAACGGGCTAAAAGTAGATCAAAGACCTGACGTAGTTCACGTTTGCATCTCCAAAAGCAGTTTTTACTGACATGGGCTAAATTTTAGGCATACGGAATGCAAATGAAGTTGTTTAGTGAGTGCTGCTAAATTTATCACGACTATGAGAGATAAAACTGATAATACAATATGTTGTAGAGACAGGTGCAAACTGCAAGCAGATGCACACACACTTAGGCACGCCTTGTATTCCCTCAGCAGATTTGATACAAGTTGCGCATGATGTTTTTCAGTTTATGCTCTCACTTTAGCACCTGGATCCGTAAATGAGACCCCAGATGCAGTGGTCAACTTCCACTCAGAAAGCCATATTTATGATTTATCCAACACCATATGACAGTCATGTAACCATTTTACCACCTTGCTCAGTTATGTCACGCCAGTTCTCCAGTTCCACTTGAAGTTAGTTGTTGAAGTTAGTGTCATCCTACATTGACCCACCACAACGTTCTCTCATTGTATGGAATCTGCATATGGATGTGTAGATAAATGAGATAACCAAAGTCTGTAAATGCGATCATAGTTTTAACATCTGCAGACTCTAAAGCTGGTCTTCTCGTATCCGCAGATCACTTCTCCAGGTGAGCCTTGTGTTTTTGTGTGTTTACCTCAGTTATGGCGCCCGTCCAGAAATCACGCAAATAACTTAAGAACAGCGTTAGGAATGTGCCGCCAATCAGGAATGCCACAGAGCCTCTTTGATCCGATCCTAGAGGTACATCTGCACGTTTCGTTTCTGCATGAGTCTCGGTTGCAGGTGGGATTTCCCCCTCGTTAGCCTGGTGCGTCTTCACATGTAGCGGCTGGCCATCGCAGATAAGAGCAGCCACCACCCCCCTCTGAGAGCATTCTGCGGTTGACTGTGCATTTAAGGAGTGTGGGATAATATTTCCTTTGTTCAAACTATATTTTATTCATGAATTCCTGCACATACGTGGAAATGCAGGAGACTTTTTCGTTTGCCGACCACAACTGGGCTAGAGTCCAACCTGAAAGCGCAGTAAGGGCCCATGTCCAAGGTTATTGATGACGGTTAATGTACAATAAGTCTTTGTTTGTTTCAAGCAGCACATTTTTCCCCGTATGAGTTTACGGTCAAAAGGTGCTTCATTTTTTTCTTTCTTGTCATATTGTTAGGTTATATAATAATGCCTCTGATGTTAGCTGAAGGATAACGAATGTGCTTAAAATTTAGTTCTATTGAGTTTTTTGCAAAAAAAAGGGTAGTAACTAAGTTTAAAAAATCGATTATTAATGGATAACTGATAGTAATACAAACACTAAGTAGTTAATTAGACAAGTAGATGTTTGGTTGAGTTATGACGTACTTATTAATGTTTTATTGTGGCTGTGTTTGACAGCAATTTTGCATTAACTGTTTTTCCATTAAAGCAAACCTATTATGAAATATCTACTTTTTTGAGCTTTTAACCATGTTATAGTTTTGTTATAGTTTTCCCCTTCTCATTTACCCTCTCGAAGTTGTAAGTGATTCATGCATGTTCAAGTAATCTTTAAACTGCTGTATTCAATAGGTCTTTGCTCTGATCAACTGACTCTGATTCCACTGCCACCAGTATATGTCTACTGCTCTGTACACAGTGATACACGTTGGATTTGGAAGCTTTGCATAATCGTTTTTGTACAAAATTCTAACATACTGATCCATGGGTGTCACAGGTTATAACTAAATAACAAACAAAAGCACCATATCTCTTCTTTAATACTCTTATTCACCCATTAGGGGCCCAAATGATTATGCTATATATGATTCAGGCACAGTTCACACTTAGTATAGCTCATTAGATCTAGTCTACAAACAGAAACTGTAAACAATAGATTACAGTGTCCTCTCTTCAGACAGATATAAGGCAGTGTCCACCAGTGATCTGACCAGAACTGAAGAAGTGACTTGGATGAGCAGCAACATCTTCACTCCTACAACTTTTTTGTCCAGTTGACAGATTAGAATTTTTGTTACTCTTATTCACAGTATATATATTATTTTATTGATGTTATTGGATTATTTTAACTAAACTTAATTGGCATTAATAAGTGGTTTATAAACAATACAGTGCTAATTATTAGGATTGCATGAATCCAATTGCTTGTTTCTGACATGCGATTCTCAAATCAGGCTTCAGTTCACATTGCTCATTTGAACTCATCCAGGAGCATTAATACAGCTTTGAAGGAAGATCTGCTAAACTAATACAAGAATCCCATGCATTTCAGAACATGTTTGAAGAGGTCTAACCAACAGGATTACAGAGGTATTGAACAATAATAAGCGATGACAGCTCATTTGGATTAATTTTGACTTACCTCCTCCTCAAAGACTATTAAACTGATTTAACTAATCGGCATGCAAAGCTCAAACTGCTTACACTGCCTAGTTTTTCCCCTGTCTTACCAATAAAGAATCTCACCTGAATGTGTGTAGCATTCCCCATCCTCCCATTACATGTGTGGGAAACTGCACAGATCTAAGCTCTGCTCTGTTTTTGTCTCGTCCAGAACAAAGGTGAGTTATTCTTCACGCCTTAAAAAGCCATCAGTCACCACGCGCCCTGTTTTCACACTCTTCCCTGTAACTGCTCGGCGATTAATCTACGACAGCCAGGAGTTAGCGCGTTGCTAGCATTTCTCCGCTAAATTTGAGGGGAAATCCAGCAGTGTCAGTCAGTGAAATAAAAACTCAAAGCCCTAGAGGAGTGTGTGCGAATGGATGAAGAGAGGGGCCAGAGGAGGCTTTTCAGTTTCCATAAATATTTTCCCCGGCGCTGTTTCCTCCGGGGGTGAAATGTCCATCGTTTGTTAGTGTTAGCATTAGCGCCGGGCTAACGTCTGCAGCGCGGTCGGGGGTGTCGCGGAGCCGGACTGCGCCGAGCCAAGCCGAGCCCTCCCTGTAATTACGAGTTCAAACGCTGGAAGAGGGCAGCGTGCTGACTGACGGGGTGACTGACGGGCCGTTCGGGGGCAGCTCCGGGCCCCTAATGGAGGCTTCTGGGAGACAGCGACTTGATTTATCTGGCCCCAAATGGAGCTCTAAACACGGCTAAACACGGCTAAACACAGATCCCAGTGTGCAGGGCCGGACCACCACCATTAATGGGCGCCCTCTCACTGCTGTGTGTTTTGCGCGCGTGAATGAGGAAGTTGTTGTTCCCCACAGTGAGATGTATGTGCGCTCATGTTTCATTTGGCCACTCGGACCCGGGCACATTAAGAGCTGTCCATTTCTCAGTGGATGGCCTATTTACTTCGAGAGTGATTAAATAAGTTATGTAAGTTATAGCATAACCTCAGCTGAGAACATTCCTCCCAAATGCAAATACTGGAGTGGGACAAATTAGGCTGCTACTGGAGTTCAGTGTATGGATTGGATTTGTGATTGGAGCTATTTTAGGTGTAATAATCTCCACATCATTGCCATAATAGTATCCCAAGTATGATTATGTGGAACAACAGTCTCTAATTACCAACGCGGTCTGCACCACAATACAAAGGTTGGTCTTCTCATCATTCTATTATTACCGAAGTTGCTTAGCTCCTCAAGGTATCAGTTAATAGGTTGCGTTCACGTGACAACATTCAAGAATACCTATTCATTAAAGAAGAGTTGTATTCTGTTACACCAGTGAATTATTATGTTATAATTTGCACATTTTAAATTGCAATATTCATCTAAAATGATTGATAAAACAAACAAGTCCGCCGACTTCCACGTTAGAAAACGGCATGGAGCTGGGAGCTGACGTTGTCATAAACATCATCACAACAAAGAGCCATGTAGCTATTGACCCTAACTGCAGATCACACTAGCGAGCAACTGATTTTTTTTTCATTTGTCCCAAAATGACTATGCGACTCTGCCAAATCCTAGCCTATCATCGATTAAGGAAATAATATAAGTACAGAGTAGTGGACTATGCTCGTGGCAGTATGGTATGGTACGGTATTCTTTTATTTGGACAGGGACAGTGCACAACATTACATTGACCTTAAAAAACAGGGAAAATGTATGGTGCCAGGTTATTGCAAAAATACTAATTTCCACCTGTAGTCCCTGGACAGACTGATGTTAAGTAAGAGTAACAGTTTGGTGTAGATGGATGAAAGATCTGTAAACATATGGTACACACACCAAATACAACACATCTTTCCCCTCAAATACGCTAAAACAGGGACTGATCGGAAGTATGGTGTTTTGAAAATACAACTTCGAGAGGGTAAATGACAAGGGAAAACAACTATAACATGATTAATAGCTCTGAAAAGTCGATTTGCGTAACAGTCCACTTTAAAATTGAGCTGGAGGACAGGTCAGAATTCTATGATGGAATTTACTGTTTAACTGTCAGATTGCAGATTTGTTGACCTGCTTTATGGTTAATGTCTCCATAATTACTCGGCCAATCCACATGAAACAAAAACTGGCATAAAGTTCTATGTCTTCACAGTCAACACAGCTTAGCTCTACTACTTACCAATCCCATGATTTCTAGCTAGCTATGTTTATTATTTCCTCTTGATTTTCTCGTGCAATCGAGTACACAATATTTTTTTTTTCAACTTTCCAAATTATCTCAATGTATTCCTACTTTATTTGTATACACGTGGGAACCTGGAGTGCCTAACTGGGTTACCCTGAGCAGTACATATGAATGCTCTTCTCACAGGCGTGCTCGGTCCATGTTTGCTGTGTGTTCTCCCTATTTTTGTATCAGATTAAAGCAGTGCCTGCCCCGGGGACTTCCTCTGGCCTACTCATTCACACTGGTTCTGCGGTGGCTCTCACATACATGCATACAGAAGGTGAATGGACTACACGGATGAGGAGGAGGTGGGATCTGGTCTGTTTGTCCATAGACTCTCTATATATGTCACCCCTGTCTCATCAATGAATAGTCGTCTTTCATTGAGCTAGTGGATACTTGTGGACTGTGCGAGGCAGGGGTTTGAATGCGCAAATTCAAGTAGTTTAAACCTCTCTCTGATCTGAATTGTCACTACCTGAACCTCAGCACCTGTAGCCTCTGTAGCTCAGTGAGTGAAATAGAGGTTCTGAGCTTTCACATGAGACAGGGCCTGTCCACGTACTGAGAATGAGGAAAAACTTTACAGTACATGTCCTCTATATGCAAGTTAAGACACTGGCAACCCACTTTCAGTTGTGATTTGTGAGGGCACAGGCTACATACAGTTTATATTAGTTTTGTTTCAGTTTGTCTTTTAACACGAGTCAAGTGATGATTTATGGGTCTAAGAATTTGGAGAAGACTTCTAGGTTGGAATCAGTTACCTACACAATTCACAATACACAATACACAAACAATCACAACATCTGCTGCACAGAAGAAGTGGCCTTAGTACACAGGATTACTCAAACATGTGGGAATGAAACAAAATACTGCCTTGTTATAGATAAAGGTTCCTTTATCTATTTGTAAAAAAGTTGATTAGGTGTGCTATATATCTTTAAAGTGGCTACACGTGGTGGTAGTTTTACCCCAGGACAGATATATTGTGTAAGTAGCTCTTAAGTTAGAAATGAGACCACTGCATACTATACTATCAAGCATTTTATCTTCTGAGAATCCATTAGCTAGCTAGCAATGGCAAAACTCGACTTCTGAAAATTATGCAACACGCTTACAAACTCATCGTGGTGAATAATTAGTATGCTCATAATTAACAAGATAAGTGAGGAATCACTCTGGACCTCTGCTAACTATTTTAAATAAACTAGTTGTGTTTTTCACATTTTGAAGACAATAAAAATCGGGAACATCTCCTTTAAGAACTTGAATTTTTACTTTTAGTTTTTAGTTCCCTCAACCTGTTTGAAGATCACATTGGGTTCTGTGGAGCTTTGAAATTCTTCTTGCACTTGTTGAACCACCTGCTCTCACACCAACTAATAAACACCAACCAGTGCGATTTTGATTGGACGTGTTTCATTTCGCTCGGGTCAGTCAGAGCTAATACACCATCATCCAAACTGCTTCAATCTAAGGCGAATCTTCTCCCCTGACCTCCAAAAACTCCAAACATCTGAATCCCCACTGGCTTTAACAGCTTTTACGCGCTCTCTTCTTATACACTTGTTGCAGGTGCAGACAAAAGACCGCCTCAGTTCCAGTTGTGGATGTTTGCTTGGAACGTGCTATAAACCGCTGTCACACTAAGAGAGAGAGACTCAGATGAAACATGTGCGGTGTTCTGTATCCACGCTGGCCTGCCAAAGGATTTCCTCATAGATGTGGTGGAGGAGAAGGAGGAGAAGGAGGAGGCCTTATTAATAACATGTGGATGCGGTCTGAACAGGAGAGAGAAAGAGAGAGGGATAGAAGATAGATGAAAAACGTAATAAAAGTTTGAGTCGAGAGACGAGTGAGTTAATGGCATATGGTTAGAAGGTCTGATTTGTTTTAGTGACGTTTAGAAAGTTGCTGGCTGTGTTTACATGCACACCAGAAATCTGATCGTTATCTGATTTCTGAAGTTATTACAATATTGGAATGCAATGTAAACAGTTGTGATGTGAGTAATCTGATTTTTTTTTTTTTTTTTATGAGCAGGTTTTGACATAGAAAGTTTGGTAAGAAAGGACAGACTAATGATACTTAAAATTCATCCAAATATGACTCTAAAATTCCACTGATAAACTCGTTCTGATTCTGACTGATTAATTGTCAAGTGAATGTCCTGCCAAAAATAAGCAAGGTGGGTAAAAGTGTTTTGCCTAAGGACACAACAAAAGTATGTAGTTGAGTTATTGCAGCCCCTCTCCTGACACCTGGTATTCCCAGCAGTCTCCCATCCAAATACTAACCACTACTGCCTAGCTTATTTTCTGTAATCTCACCAGATTGGGCACTTTTTCAGGCATTAATATATATATATATATATATATATATATATATATATATATATATATATATATATATATATATATATATATATATATAATAAAATGTGAACTGCAAACTGTAATATTGATCTAAAATAGCTTAGTAATAAAACCACGTCCTGACTTCCTGTTGCTGTCACTGTCACTCTGATATGCCCCATCTCTTCAGTCGTGCTTCATGGTAGAAAGTAACAGATGTAACCCTGTGACACTTTTGAACCCTACTCGTATGACCCGGAGTCTGAACTTTTTTGTACAGGGCACAGAGCAGAGGGCAGAGACAGGAGGTAGGTAGAAACGTACATTTTCCGAGCACAAATAGACAGCAGAGAACAATACAGCAGTATTTCGTACTGCATGACTCAATCAAAATATGACTTTGATGAGGGAGCACTGTTATAGCATGGTTAAAAGCTCATAAAGCCGATTTGACATAATATGTTTCTTTTAAAAGTTTCCCACCATTCTAAACCACATCATTTCTCATTTTTTTTTGCTGGACGTCACGCAGAGATTTAATAAGTCAGCCATGTTGGAAGCTGCCACGCTGTTCAGACTTGAAAAAGCCCAGATTAAACTACATTTTTCTTGCTATTTTAATTAAACTATTTTCCTTTTGTGTCAGCACTCCTATTTTTTCCATATTTTTTCCATCCATCACTATAATGGAGGGTCAAAGGTCATAAAAACAAAGCCGTCCAGTGTGTATGTCACATTATGTAGTTTTGCTGTAGCATAGAAAGCTACTAGAGTCGTTGTTTACGTTCCGCCGTGCTATGGGACAGTTGTGTTTGGCCTCAGAGTAAATGAAATCAAGTGTGCCGCTGTGGAGACAATGTCTGAAGTTACACAGCACAGACCACAGACACGTAAACCAGAAGGGCTTTCACTGATGCTAGCAGCCCCAAAACCACAGCCGTGATGAGAGAGGACACCCACTCCTGTTGTCTTCTCTAGACTGCCTGCTTTGGACGTGGGTTTGAGGTTTAGTGCTATAAAGAAAAAAATTGATTACTACTGAATAGAACAGCTAGATTAATTGTAATTTGAATAGATGCAATTACCAAATCACAAAGGCTGTAGAATACATTATGCCAAATTAGCTTTTTTAAGCTTTTAGCCATGTTATATTGTTGTCCTCTCATAAGAACATACACTGAATCGTTGTTACATTCACGATTGTCTGATGAAATCCAAAATTTCTTCTGAGCACTCAAAAATGTCCTATTTGCATTTTGCCTAGATTGTTGCGTCACAGATGAAACTCCAAACTTCTCCTGCACTTTTTTTCGTCCATAAACCATCACCAGACTCATTCTATGGTCAAATGCTTTTCACAATGAACACATGGCTCTGTTAGCATAGATTCACAGGTTATGAGGACTTTAATAGTTTACTTTATAACCCATAGCTGACAATGAGCTTGCATCTCCACAAACCTGACTCATATTGCTCTGGTAACTCCTCCTGTTTGTTTCCATGAAAATGTTGCTCCTTTAGGTATAATATTCCACAATATGGCATAAAATGTACCTATCTCCATGGAGAATTTTCCAAAGTATGGTTCTTCTAACTTTGTATTTCCATGGAATCATGCAGGTGACATGCTACCTTCAGAAACCTACATGTAGTCCCTTTAAGTGTTAAAATGATCAGAATGAGCCCAGTATAGTGTATGTTTTTTATGCAATGATTGTGTAACTAAGTGTTTTCTTAAGTAGAGTTGTGCTATGTTTTACAATCACTTAACTGGGCCATTTGGTTGTTTTACATAATGCATCTTGCCTCATTGACCAAAGTTTAATATCACAACCATATATCCCAATGCATCCCTTTCTTCTTTCATAGCCACCGTAAAGTGTATCCCATGTGTGCCTGATGTATGTATTCCTATAGAAGCATGTTTGCCACAATTACCTTTGTGTACCCGGGTCATTCCATTATTTCTCTGGCTCTGGGACAAGTATTCCTTCTGTGTGCTATGTGGTGTGCATATGAGAACCATGTGCTGTCTGTTGAACTGTAACTCAGCGGAACAATGTATACACAGCAGCGTTCAGGCCTGTGGCGAATGGATTGTGGGCCCAGTCTGGAAAAAGCGCGCCGTATAAGTCAGAAAACACATGCAGATAAAATAAAGCTTTGTACTGCTTTTGTCCGTTCCGATGTTAACGGTCACAAATGTAAGAGGTATACTTTGTGATCAGTGTATAAGACTTTGAAGCGTGGAGGGAAATGGCCTGATATAACTTGGTTTTGAATAACAGTGATGCTGATGCTGTTTTTTTTTTTTTTTTTTTTTTTTTTCATTGACCTGATGTGACTGTAAGCAAAGATGGCGAAAGTTTAAACTCCTACCTGCCTGCTGCTTGTATCTTGGATCTTATTTCAAATCCAATTAAGATTATGGTTGCAGAAATAAAACTTGAAACATGATGTCAACAACATCTGATCTTGTGGATGGAAGTTAAATGTAAAGTTATTTTTATATTTGGTGTTTGTTTTGCTTTTTTTTTTGGTTCAGCTTCTTGGAGGCAGATTATTCATTTATTGGTACAGTTCAGAATGCAAACCCATAAAGCTTTTTTAAAATGTACATTTTTTTTGCCAGATGGGGAAACAGTGGCACAGTGTGTTAAGCGTTTACGCAGAAACCAGGGGGTCAGTGGTTTGAACCTTCATTCTTAAGCAAGTTCTCCAGTTACAGTATGTACAGTGGGGCAAAAAGTATTTAGTCAGCCACCAATTCTGCAAGTAGGTATAGGTGCACACAGAAAAATCCAGAAGATCACATTGTCTTATTTTTAAAGTATTTATTTGCAAATTATGGTGTAAAATAAGTATTTGGTCAATGACAAAAGTTACTTTGGTCTATACCCTTTGTTGGCAATGTCCTCTACAAGGTTTTCACACACTGTTGCTGGTAGTTTGGCCCATCTATCCATGCAGATCTCCTCTACAGCAGTAATGTTTTGGGGTTGTCACTGGGCAACACAGACTTTTAGCTCCCTCCAAAGATTTTCTATGGGGTTGAGATCTGGAGCTAGGCCACTCCAGGACCTTGCTGCTTCTTACAAAGCCACTGCTGTGTTACCTGGCAATGTGTTTGGGATCATTGTCATGCTGAAAGACCCAGCCACGTTTCATATTCTGGTCTCTTTGCAGAAAAACAGCCCCAAAGCATGATGTTTCCACCCCCATGCTTCACAGTAGGTATGGTGTTCTTTGGATGCAACTCAACAACTTCTCAGCAACTTCTTTCTCCTCCAAACACAAGTTGAGTTTTTACCAAAAGTTCTATTTTGGTTTCATCTGACCATATGACATTCTCCCAGTCCTCTTCTGGATCATCCAAATGCTCCCTAGCAAACTTCAGACAGGCTTGGATATGTGCTGGCCTAAGCAAGGGGACATATTTGGCACTGCAGGATTTGAGTCCCTGGTGGCGTAGTGTGTTACTGATGGCAGCCTCTGTTACTTTGCTCCCAGCTCTCTGCGGGTAGGTCTAGGTCCCCCCATGTCTACAATTTTGTTTCTGGTGACCTTTGACAGCTCTTTATTCTTGACCATAGTGGAGTTTGGAGTCTCACTGTTTGAGGTTGTGGACAGGTGTATTTTATACTGATAGCGAGTTCAAACAGGTGCCATTAATACAGGCGAGTGGAGGACAGAGGAGCCTCTTAAAGAAGAAGTTACAGGTCTGTGAGAACCAGAAATCTTGCTTTTTTATTGGTGACCAAATACTTATTTTACCGAGGAATTTACCAATTCATTCATTAAAAATCCTCTAATGTGATTTCTTGGATTCTTTCCCCCCATTCTGTGCCTCATAGTTTGGTACTAGTGTACCTATGATGAAAATGACACGCCTCTCTCATCTTTTTAACTGGAAGAACTGGCACAATTGGTGGTTGACTAAATACTTTTTTGCCCCACTGTTTGCATGATTTTAACAAGAAAAACTCCAAAACTCCAAATTCAATGGTAGTAAGCTAGCATTGTAGCCACAGCTGCTTTGGGGTAATGAAGTGAGGCAACCAATCTGCGCCATCGTTCTCTCTGACGACCGCCAGTTATTCATTCCCATACATGTTAATATACAAAATCAGATTGGTTGGAATATAGACCACCTTGAAAGTATCTTTATCATACATTTTAAATAAAATATAAGTTTATTTTTCAGTTTGTGCACTGGCCAATCAAACTTTTCATTTCTGTGCTTGCATGAGAAATACCACATCCCAATAAATACAATACTTTCTGCCTAACGTCGGAGACTCCACATACCTAACGGTGAATAGTTTTTGTGACGCGGGCTCACCTTACATGACTGATCACCTCCCGCAGTCCACTTTCCCCTAGAGTCAACACGTCCGTCCCGCGCGCCGTGTGTTCCTCGTGCCGCTTCCGAGCCGGCGAACAATGAGCGATTTATACCATTACGCATATTTACTCTGCAATCAGGGGCTTGTGCAAAAGAGTGCGGCAGCCTCGCGACGCCAAGATCAAGACCCCCTGCCCTACACACACACACACACACACACACACACACACACACACACACATGTACACACACACACCCACCCCACTTCATATTTATCTTGTTTCAGCCAATTCCCAGAGTACTCCTGCTCTCTCTCCCCGCTGCTCTGTCTGTCACCTTCCCTCCTCCACACTGGCTCCCGTGCCCTTCAAAGAGTGCCATTGAGAGGAGGGTAAACAGGGACGGGGGGGCATACACTCTTCGGCACGCTCGGCACTGTCAGGACTGCGTCGGCTCATTTACTGCGGTTTTGGAGTTTGTCTTTGTGTGGCTTCTTGTGTGTGTTCTCCTGCAGAGGTGGCAGAGAAGCAGTTGCATTCATTCGGTGAAGGAAAGTGACCTGGATAGCACAAAATGGAGAAATGAGAGTAGGTGTACATTTTTTGTGGTGTTGGTGTTGACACAATAGTTGGTTTATGATACCTTTACCTAAGAAAAAGGAGGACTGTTTCATGTGTCAGAATAAACAGAATTGGAAATATTGTGGTAAGTATGAATGGCAGTATTATTACATATTTCTACACTGCACACATGTTATAAATGGACCTGCTATGCTATCACAAGAATGCTTCAGAGTGAATATTTCCCTCTAAAGTTACACATTTAGTTTCATTTGATTGAGCCGTTTATTTTGGGCCTTGAGCCAAATGTTGTTTGGAATTTCCCTAGCTTGGAGTAATTCCCAATACCAATGTTTTATGTAAACGACACAAATACTAAAAATCAGCAAAACGGGCTTTTGTTGAGGAAGTCTTATTAAAGGAGCCATAACAGATTTGGACTGTCTTCAAGACATGAAAGACACTAGTTCATTTAAAATGGTTTGCCGAGGTCCAAAGTTATTCCTCACTTTGCATTCTGACAGCCTAATTATTCATGATGATGAGTATATAAGTACTTTTCACCACGTTCGAAGGCTACATTGGAGTTTTGCTGCAACTAATGGAGCGACAGTGGCTCAGTTGTGTCAGATCCACTGATCTGAAGGTTGGAGGTTTGATCTCCACTTCGACATAAACGTCATTGGTTGACCGCTCAGATCCACTGACCCACAGGTTGGCGGATTCCAGCTCCCACAGATGAATACTGTTGTTACGTCCTTGGGCAAGACTTTTAACCCACCTTGCCCTCAGTGTCTGCGCACACTGGCGTATGAATGTGTGTGTGAATGAATGAGTGGTTCCTTGATCTAAAGCACTTTGAGTGCCGTGAGGGTGGAAAAGCGCTTTATAAAAATGTGACCATTTATCATTTTTACCAAGTGCACATTCTGAGTCTTTATAATTAGAGGCAGACAACACACAGATGTCTCGTTTCTACCTTAACAGCTGCTTGTACAATACATGGTAAAACAAATATTACTAAAAAAAACACAAAAACAACTGATACAGCCACTTTAGCTTTATAAAGACAAACTTTATTCAAATGTAAGGCTACACATGCAGCTTTTTGCTAGAAACCATTATGAATTTAAGCAGCCTGATCTCCATAGTCATGGCTCACTATATCATATTTCAAAGTCACCCAAGTTTTTTCCAACCCACCCATTAGTCATCATAGGTTTTTCATAACCCCTGTGTTATTGTTGCCGCACACTGCTCATATTGACTGGCATAATGACTCTTAGGTCTTGATTAGCATTAGCTTGCAGAGGATCCTTGTATATGGAATCAGGACCTCGCTGGCCAAAAGCCCTTAGCTCCAAATTAGTGTCATTTTCACTGGGACCACAACCAAAACCATCGCCTCAGAGCTTGGCCCACACTCTGCATGTTTGTTGGCCTAAAGGTCTCCCTGCCTGCTCTGGACTGCATCAGAGTGTAGTTCGACTGGGCAGCAGGGATGTGCCCTGTATAGACTGTGTGTGAGCAGAGAAGAACGGGGGAGGAGGAGGGAGAAGGTTCTGGGAAAATCTCTCTGTCTTATTATATAAGTTCCTTCACATCCAATCAACAACTAGGTTTTTGTCAGTAGGTGAGACACACAGCTGTGCAACAGTCAATCTATCAATTATTCATAACAAAAAGTATGTTTTCCTGACCAGCTTAAATCAAACTTCTTATTTAAAATGCTAAGCATATCCTTTTTTAAATTTTTTATTTTTTTACATTTATCAGCAGGTGTATGCTAGGCTATAAAACTATATCATTTTGCATTTTGACAAAGAAACATTGAGAAAAACCAACAACTACTAGACATAATTAGACTTTTGCTTTTTTATAGTTGCATTGAAAACCACTACGAAGTAAATCACATTGAATGGTGTCTTAAATAATAATAAATCTGCTATGCTTTTTTTTTTGACCAATGCCAATTGTTTTGCTCCGCTTTTACTTTTGTGCTAGTATATAATTTAAACTGGAAAACACAAAACTTATGCACAATCTTATTTCACTAGTGCAAACCAATAAGAACTGTATAGCCAAATTAAGTGTAAAAATCAATGTTCAAATAAAGTGAAATGTCTTTCCTTTAGTCAGGTGTTTAGCCAAACCAACATGAATCGGCTTATTTTGGCCATTTGAAGCCAATATCTGATACGCTAAAAAGGGCAAATATCGTTCCAAAAAGGACGGAAAAGGAAAAGTAATCTATCCTGTAGTTTGGCGTTGCTTTGACCTGGATCCTTACAGAAATGTGCATGGACAAGTGCACATTAATAAGGTCCTGTCAGATCATAACACTGCAGTGTAATCTTGGCAGACCAAACACTGGAGTCCAGACGACAAATGACTACCACACACACACACACACGCACACACACATTGCTGGATCATTCACTTTTCTTAATCCTACATTTTATATATACAATACAATAAGTGAATCATATGGTTGATTCTACTCATTTTCATTGTATATGACAGTAAGTCAAACACATTGCTGCTCCATACTGTTTCCTCATTTAACCCCGCTGGGAGTGATTCATGGCCAACATAACCACATGTTTCGCCCAATCTCTAGTGTGATGTTGCAGATATACAACAATTGGACAACCTGTGTTTAGACATTCCACTCAGCAATCATCCACTATGACATATAGCTCTTCAGAAATACTGTGTACTTGACTACAAGATCATGGCAAAGGCATAAGATAGCTATATTTTGACGTAAATTTTAAAGCTGGATGATATTTGATTATAAATGTACGGAATAACCAGTTTAATAGGTTTAGTTAATGGTTTTATTTTTGTAATTCTTGACTATGAGAAATCAATTTATTTTAAGTTTAAGATTGTTTGATTTTTCATTCACTTTTCCATGTCACACTCACACATTCAAACTGAATACATAACTGAATTGTCTTGCCAAAGGACACAACGATGACTGCCACCCCAACGTTTGAACAATATGCAAGTGAACACTAAAACCAAAAATGTAAAACTATATTAGCCACTGTCTATATTATCCTCTATGACGTCAATTCCCCCTGTAAAACGTCTGAGTGACGCCATTCAAGATAAGTACATTATGTTTTGTTTCACTGCTTGCTTCACTACATCGAAAAAAAAAACCCCAAAACAATCCCATAAATCTCACATTTGATTCTAACGCAATAGAACAATGAGATGATAGGTCCTGGTGTCCGGCTGGCCTTGTAAACTCTTTTGGCTGTTGCTAAGCGTCACATCGAGTCAAACAGTCAGTGTACAAACATCTGCGAGCACATCTGGCTATATTTGACAGTGTCCATATGTCCTGAACTATCTCCTTTCTGCAATCGCATTCAGTCTGCTATGTACATATGTGTGCTCCTCTGCGCTCTCTGGGAGGTGAGTGTCAACTGCTAATGACAGGCCGTTTTCCAATATATGTGTGTGTGTGTGTGTGTGTAATGACTAGAGAAAGGCTAGTGGTGATTATAGGCCTCCTCTTAGGACCAGAAAGACTAAATATGGCACAGACTAAACACCGCAGACCGCTACACACTGGCAGCATACAGTACATATGAAAAGACGGGCTAAAATAACTCCAGATATTTTGGTGATCTTAAGTTATCGCTGTGTTGAGTGTGTGTGGCAGAGTAGAAAGGATGATAGAAACTGGAAATTTGGCTGTGATAAGTGTGGAAGTTATAAAAGAGCAGCAGTTAGGGTTGGAAGCGTACACTTACAACTCGCAAAGTCTATGTAACTTTTAGTGGGTTGAAGCTCGACAACCATGAAAGCCACTGGCTACAACTAAATGATGTGTTTGTAGTTGCTGCTATACCAGTAAATGTTGAGCAGAGAATTGTTAGTTTGTGTCATCAAAAAGTGTGCTATTTTAATTTGAAATATCTATGTTGTTTGGCAGCACATTGCCTGAGTGGCTAGTACTCACGCTTCACAGCAAGATGTGCAGCATAGGGAAAATCCTCCAGCTAAGGTAGTCCTGAAAATCCTCCAGCTAAGGTAGTTCAAGATCACAGAGATGGGTCCCCGAGCACAGCACTATGCGATACTCACTTCTCTAGAAGACAATAAAGTGTACCTCAACCTTTAAATGTGTTTAGCTTTTTTGAGGGTAAATTTAATCATTCATTCAATCAATCATTATGCCTTTATTAGCTTTTTCTTTGATTTAGTGCTGTTAACCATATGGTATAAGAGCTATAAAATCATATCTCTTTGGTGAGTGATCCAAAGTATGGGTTTAACTTTCTATTTCCATAGATTCATGCAGGTGATGAACCACCTCCAGAAAGTTACATGTTGTTGCTTTAATATGGTAAAAAACTGATTTGGTAATACATAATCCAAAGTGTATGTTTGAATATTTGCATAGGCGTGATATCTGTTTAGAACAAACATGGGCAAACTACGGCCTGGGGGCCACACATGGCCTTTTGGGCTTATTAATCCGGCCCGCCGAACGTGATATTCAGCATTACATTCAGATAGGTAAGGATAAACCTTACCTTATAGTTTTTCTGCTGCATGTGTTTAACTGAAATTTAATAAATTAATAAAAATAATAATAATAAATGTGTTATTAATTTAATACATGCATTTGGAAAACAATTTGTACAATGAGCCTTGCATATTCATGCTTTGCTACATGTTACAGGCCAAATCTCTAATGTAATATATACATATATATATATGTTCTGGCTCGGCCCCTCTGTCAGATTTTAGTACCTATTGTGGCCCGTGTGTCAAAAAGTTTACCCACCCCTGGTTTAGAACCTGTGAATGAGCGATAAGTAACCGCACCTTTCAACACAAATGAAGAAACTAGACCAAAGCAGTGTTTGGTGTAATCAGTGTAAGTGTTCACGTCTTTCACAATTTAGTCAGACTTCAGTTTGACTTGTTTTGTCATTGGGGCCAACAGCAAAAACAAAAACAAAAAATAAATAAATAGAATGTTGATAGATGAATACATTAACATTAAAATGTCTTCATATTAGAGTCCTGATTTGATCCTTTGATTCGTTTCATCAAAATGACCTACACTAGTATATTTGCTTGGATCCCACTCACTAAAACGTGTTCCACTATTTTCCTGTTTCAGTCGACTGTAAACACAACAAAAGTCAATTTACAAATGTTTCTGCGTCGACTTTCACTGCTACAAACACTGAAACCTCAACAATCTCCTCTCCCACCTGCTCTAGTATAAAAAATCTGCCTTCCCCTCTGTCCCATAACACAATCCAAACCCAAATGTTAAGAAACTGTACGTTAACGGCACTGCACCTGTTTAAACGCTCTTAAAAACATCCGAAAAAATCAGAACTAGATTTTAAATGATTTGCCGTGGTCCAAAGTTATTCCTCACTTACATTATGCATCCTGAGCATCCTAATTATTCACCGCCATGAGTTTATAAGCGCTTTTCACAACTTTCAGAGACCAGTGTGGAGTTTTACCCTGATGTTAAATCTAACACAACTAGCATGCTAATACACACTTCATGATTATCTCACAAAATGCTTTATAATTCGATGCAGACAGCGAACACAGCAGACATATTTCGACCTCAAGAGTTGCTTATACAGTATACATGTACCGGATTCAATTCATGGGAAAGAAATCAGGTACGAGGCTTTTAATATACAAACCACCCTGTGTGTACTCTGTCACTGTGTTTTCTTACACTAATGACCTTTCCATCTCGCCAGCAGACTTCACATGTATTCTGGCTTTCAAGGAGCTTTTAAGCAAACACGTCCACACACGGCCGGCCGCTCACAGCTGTTAACCTCCGATTGGGCCCTTGGGCTAACTGCCATTGCATGCTATTAATACACTAATGCTAACTTGTGCCTGTGCATCTCTCAGGGAGCAGAGTTCGAGCTACTCCACACTGATTTAGGGACTTAGTTCTGGGTATCTGTTTGGCCCCTGACCCAGACCACACTTGGAAACAGCTGTATTATAGTCTTTATGAGGTGTGCGTATTTGACAGGCCCACATCCTAGCCGCGGCCCCCCCCTCTCACCTCGCATGACCTTCTGCTGAGGGACATGTGACGTCACTTCCAGATGTTAACAGCTGCTGAAGCGGAGAGTGTTAGCGCGGTGGCTTTAGCTAATGTTGGACGGGCTTGTAGCAGTATTTCTGTGGTGACATGAGTGAAACGCAGATGAGTTTGAGAGGGAAAAATTTACAATTGGATCTAAAATAGAGTATTTTGAGTTAAAATATGTGGAGTAGCATATAAGTAAAAGTAAATTGTAACCAAACTACCACTGTCATTTGTAATTGTTCTACACAGTTATCAATCTGGAAAGGCTCTTGCTGAAAGCTTTCAGGAAAAGGCTAAACATCATGATGGGTATTTGAATGGAACAAAAATCAAAATCCACTTGATTGAAAAACACAGACATCTTTCCCATCCACAAATGCACAATGCGCTTCTCTCTGGACATTTTTCAAAAGCAAGCTGTATTTCCACTAAAATTGGCTGAAGTACATCCATTCATGTCATTATGTTTGTTTTGGAAACGAGTGCCTAGTTTACTGTATGTCTAGTATTTCAGGTGACAGAGTTTGATACTTTTTGCTGCATTGTTTTTGGCGAAGAAAACTGTTGTAACTCCCGTTTTGTGACTAAGCAGTATTATAAAGTATGTTGTATGGACAATATATGTATATGTCCACATCGGTGTAAGTCTAAATAGGACTATACCCTCTCTAGTCCAGCTCCACCCTGCTCATCTGCCCTTCCATCCATCTGGACTGACCAAACCCCTCATTATTTCAGCTCTGGTGGGCCGTGCCTTAAAACAGAATATTTGCGTGGGTCACCTCTGCACCTCTCTTTCGCCCGGGGCTCTTCCAGCGGCTCGGGGGATCTGGTCGAGGTGTTAATCCCAGGTTGGGTGTCACTGCGGTGGGTCACGCTCTGTAATTTAGTCCCCGGTTCCGTCTGGGGCCTTGGACCACCCAGCGCCGTCGGACCACTGGTGACCTCAGCTGTGTCTGTGGATGTGAGCAGTTCTCTGTTTGGAGTGTGGAATATGCATGGGCTTTGTGCAGCTGTGCATGTGTGAGGAGGTGTGCAGCTATAGCGATTACATGTGTGGGCGCTGCGCAGAGGACGAAGGCCTTGCATTCATTAATAATCTATCAATGGTTCTTTTTACAAGCTGGAGCTCATACACGTTCAGCAGATTGGTGGATTTAGCAGGGCATAAGGAAGCCAAATGATGTAGTTGGATTGGCTACTTTATTGTAAATGGTGGGTGTTAAATGTGAGTTTTCCCCTAAACCAGAGGCTCTTTTGGAAGTCCAGAAAGATATATCTCTGTATTATTTACACTGGTGGAACTTAACAAAGTAAAAGTAGAAAAGTACAATACTTAAGTACAAACTTTAAGTATCTGCACTTTACTTAAACCCTTAGTTGTATAGGTATGATCCAGTGAAAGAAAAATTCAAATCTGTCAAATGGAGTACTATCTTCAAGTGGATACTTTTTACTTTTACATCACTACATTTAAGAGCAGGTATCTGTACTTTCTACTCCACTACATTTTTTAACTGGACTGAAAAGTAAAAGTATTTTTCATTATTTTTTGAGAACTGCTGAAAAGGCTGGGGGGTTTATTTTTTTTTACACATTCATAATTTGAAAAAAAAAAAAAAAAAAAAAAAAAAAAAAAGCTAGAAAAAATGATTGCTTCAGTTGTTTCTTTTGAACAAAATACAGCACAAATCTCTGTCAAAACCACAATATTTGGTGTCTTATAAGACCTCAAAATATGCGCTAAGTGTTTTAACTTTTTACTCTTTGTACATTTTTAAACAGGTACTTTAATAGTTTTATTTAAGTAGCTTTTTTTTTCATGTGATACTTTTACTTGAGTATTTTTTTTTTTTCCAGTATCTGTACTTTTACTTAAGTAACAAAATTGAGTACTTCTTCCACCACTGATTATTTATACAGAGATATCAGTCTGGTCATCACCTCCTCATTCGCACCTCAAGCCAGGTTCAAACCCCAATCAGATTTGTTCATTTCAGTGACACAAAAGTAGTGTCATTATTGGTCATCTATCATTTTGAACAAAGTGAAGTTTCCCTTACCTCAGATTTACAGAGTTTACTACTTCACTCACTGATTCTGTAGAAATCCGTGAAGTTGTTCAGTCCTCTGCAATTTCCTTTATTTTTTACTTGTAAGTACCCATATTTATTTTGAGAGGCCATGTGCGTCCCTGCTTTACTAATCCTCCTGTCAATCACACAATCTGAACATATTTTTGTAAAATGTTTGAGAAGTGAGTATTCTGTATCCTAGTGAAGAGGCTCTGTGGCTCGGAAGCACTTACTGTTTTGTTTGGAAGACGCTCCACTTTGGATCCTAGTGTGGAGTTGAAAGAAAAAGGTAGGATAGACTGCCTGAAGAAACATATACGCATGTTTTAAGTCACTGTGGAGAACAGAACACCAGAGAAAAACACACAAACTCACTGATTATTACTACTATACCTCCGTGCCATCATCAAGGCAATTTTCAAGATTTATCATTGGTATTTATTGCAGACTATAGAAAAAAGGTGCAAGTGACACTCAAAAAACCTATACATTTTGCAAAGAGATGGTTCATAACAACAAAATCATGAAATTTATCGCAAAAATCCAATGCCATCATTCACGCTTGGTCTTTTCATATCTATCTGATACTTGCCTGGGATCCCGAAAGCACTTCTCAGTATTTTGCACACATAAATGGCAAATCTGATGGTCTGTATCAGCTTCGAGGCATGACTGAGGGAGTAGTGACCAGACTGATATCCCTCTGTATAAAAAAGCTATCATTGTGGACTTACCAGGCAAATCCACAGTTCCCAGTATGAAACCCAACACTACTGTTACATTTGAAGACTGTAAAAGTAAGTCTAAAGTGACATATTCTTTATTGATTTAGGGAGCCTGGTAAGTCTTAGGCTGTGAATGGGGCTCAGGCAGGTCTGTGAGTGGAGCTATCAGCGCAGAATAAAGCTCTTTGTCCGGAGGCTGTGTGAACACTGGTGTCAAAGTCAAACATATGAAAACATGAGAGCTGAGCTGGCCCTTTGACGGAGCCGGACAGCCTCATAAATCACCGCGAGGCGTTCAGGCACCATCCGTACTTCTGAACGACAGCCTGTGAAAGCATCTCTGACAGCTGGGATTGGCTACGGCGGCGCAGAATAAGACACACACTTTATTTTTCTAACCAAAGAAATCCACGACACCTTCACGCTCCCGGTATTTTTTGCATTTGAGCTGTTTAAAAGACCGTCTCCAGATCGAAGTTGAAGAGAAGCCGTAGAGTAAACCTCATCATTGCCTCTATAATCACAACATTGGGGAGATGCGTTCCTGGAGTTTTTCATCCGCCTGGAAAGTTAGATGACACTGGCAGGAAAATTGTTCTTCTAACTGTTACAAGAATTAATGATGCTTAAAATAGCCCCATTTAAAGGGAACATCATGAAAAATGTTGTTTACCTGCAGTTCTATTGTACTGCAAATTTATACCAGGGAGGGTTGTATCTGGGCCAAGGACACTGCAGCAGTTAGTGGAGTGGAGTGGAGTTCTGAGACACTACTGCTCCAGAATGAATATGAAATGCTAAAATAAAAATAATACAGTTTTTAATAATATTCAAAAAATGTTGTCACTTCCATTGTTTAACCCTTTAAGGACTGAGCACATTATAGACCATTATAGCTCGCCTAGACTTTTATTCTTTTTTTTAGCCGTATTAGCATGTACTTTTGCCTTTTTTCACACAACTACCTCTATTGTACATATCCATCCTTATTTTTCCTTTGATGCGTCAAGTAACTGACTGACTGGGAGAATCCCGGCGGCACCTGCGTTCTGATTGGTCATCTTCAAAGGACGACATAGTCACATTACTGTAATGGCAGTAACATATTTAAAGAGTCCCATGCCTCTGCTTTGGGATGCCATTTGAATTTACATGAAGCACAATCAGTTGTGGAGTTACAGTAATGGAAAGTCCACAACCGCAAATCTATCAGCAGTGATAGCATTCAATGCTATAGGGTTAACAAGAACTGGCATTTCTACAATGCGATGTGTTTTCCCACAATACTGTTTTTAGACATAAAAAAAAAAAAAAAAGGAGAAAGATGAAAGATAAAAGCATGTTGTTGTTGTTTTTTATTATTTGATTTTTATTTATTTTTTCATTGTGTTAATTGCACACAAAAAAAAGTTAGAAAAACATGGATCATTCGTCTGAGCAGGCTAAAATCTGCACAAACCTGACTCTTATTTGGCCTGGAGAAGGGCCTTCTCCCAGTTGTTTCCACAGAAATGTTGTTCCTTTGGCTATAATTTTCCCCCTGCATGGTATTAAAGTTACATATTGTACCTTTAATACCATCAGATTTGGAGGTAAAACATCTCACTTCGCGCTATTACAGCAGCAAAATTGATCTCAAATCTTCCAATATAAAAAGAGAACATTTATACATGCCTTTTTGTTTTACCACTCAGCGTAGTCAATTTGGCTCGCTGCCCTTCAGTTGGATTGGTATTTTGCATATTTGCATATTTCTTTCCTTGACAAACTTCTTAAAGAAGAAATATACTGCTTATGATACAGTAAATTCGAAACTCAAAACAAGCTCCCAGTTCATATCATTGCGTTCCTTCGCCTCTGATAACCTTTCTTAGATTGGATCAGGTTGGGTTCCCAGATCCTATCACCACTCCTCCTTTTCTCCAGTGAAATCGCAATAAACAACCACCTCATTTTTGTTCCTGTCTTCCTTGTTGGCCTCGTCTTCCTCATCTCCATCTCATCTGCAGACAGACAGTGTTATCAGAGTGCTGTGCTGTGCTTGTTTTGACCATGCACAATACTAGTTACTGTCTCCGGGTCTGTATCTTCTATATCAGACATACTCATCTGTGCAGTTTACTTGGCCACCAGGTTGCCGCGACCTGGCTGTCTGCTGGCTGTCTGCTGTCCCAAATTACCTTCCTCCTCTCTGTCTGAGCGAGCAGACAAATGCCAGCCTGCGAATCAAGAGGCATTAAATTGTCAGGGGCAATGATGTCCACTGCCTCTCCCTCCATTTTAGGAAGGTCATTTTACCAGCGAAATAGTCCGGCTCCCCACACACAAGCACTATGGTGAAATTATGTGGTGGAATTTGATCCAGTAGCTTTAGTGTTACATGAATGAGATTGTATTGAGGAAAAGAGTAGATGATGATATCTCTTTTGTTGAAAAAAATATGCAATTTTGATGTGAAACCATACTGAAGTCTGTATATTTGTTTGCTTATTTATTATTTATGTTTTTTTTTCTACCTCAGTAACAATACTCAGACAATATTTACAATATTTTCCCTTTAAATGTCTTGGTTGAGGTTCAAATCCAGCATAGAACTGGACCCTAAAATTGACCACAAAAGTGCAGAAATATCACTTAATACCCTTGTTTGTTTGCCTAGTGTAATTTGAGTTTAACGTTTGTAACTTTTTTGGCCCAAAAAAATGTATTACAATCAAAGCAAGTTCTTTCATTTTGGTTATGTTTATTGCACTGAAAATATAGAAAACATATGTTGTTACTCCGAGCAGACTTGCATCTCCACAAACCTGACTCTTGAATATTTGGCCAGCTTGTTTCCATGGAGTTTCCTTTCAATTCAGTTTGATTTATATAGCACATTTAAATACAACTTCAGCTGCTCAAAATGCTTCACATAAAAAGTCAAGGAAAAACCAAATATACAGATTATATGGTACATTATACATGAACATATATTCTTATTTTGCACTTGGCCTCTGTGCACAGTGACACTTAGCTAGGTCTGTCAATCTTTTGCTCCCTAATTATATCTATGGCGTTTTTCCCGAGCTGTGCAAAGATGTATTAAAACTGACAGATCACATGGTGGACAGAGAGACTACACATTTAACACTTTACAAAGTAGGAGGATACTTCTGTGTTTAAGAAGGTGGGCCTTTTATGTCATCAACACAGACAAGGGCGTTTTTTTGGCAGTTTAATCCTTCATTTTGTAAAGTAAACGTGTTGTCATCGATTGTATTAGTGTAATCAAAACTATTGAGTAATTTAGACACGCTTTGGCTCTTGTTAACAGTATGGTTGCTAGATAACAGAATTTGTAGTTTTCAGTGTCTAGAATGTGATCATGTCATTCTTCCAGATGGGACAAGATCCTTATTGATTACATTGTATTTTTTGTTGAAATATCTTAAAAAGTAAATTCACAAATATTCAACCTCATCCCTATTGTGACTGGAACCTAATGCTGCTATATTACAACAAAAATCTGCATATTACAATATAAATTTTGCTTGCTCCAGATCTGTTTTAAAAAGTATGTTGTGATGCAGAAAATTACCTCTGGCGTCCCAAAAAAAACGCCAGAGGTAATTTGGTTAAGTGCTAATTATGTTTTAGTGAAATAACCTGTCTTACACTTAAATTGGGGAACCCGCATAGATTGATTTCGCAGCAGCCTAATTTTTTTTTTTCTTTTTTCTCGCCTAATTTGTATTATTTACTAGTACATTCCTCTCCGTAATCCTCCACCACTGCAGGTGCTTGGCTCAACCGATTGCCCCAGACGCGTGTGCACAAGTGTGGGCCTCTGCTTCCTACATTCTCCATGTGTTATTTTCCCCCGAGTAGGAAATGTGTTCTTTTCATGGCAAACACACATCGGTGGGAGCGTGCATGTGTGTTATTAGAAGAGGGATTCCCAGTCCGTGCAGCGCGTAACTCAAGCCGCTAGTACGTGTCTATTAGTCATCTTGAGGAAATGGCTTGGCTGATTCCACTCGTTTTTCTAACTGGGGCTCTAATTGGCACTTTAATTAAGCAATGGAAACACACACAAGAGATTGCCCCTGACCCAGCACTGAACTAACTTTTTTCAAGGTTGTTTTTGCCAGTTTTCTTTAGGGTAGGCGGCGGTGATGTATCTTGTGTTACACTGTAAGTAGAGGGTGGGTAAGAGTTAGAGGGCAAATGTGTTTGTGTTTGACATCCAAGTGCCCATAATGGTTTATTTTGCTGTGTAGACATTAAATAAGTATGTGCATCTCAATGTTTTATATTGCTGTGGGTTGTTAAATTATTACTACTACTACTATTGATTTTTGTAGCCTTACCTGATTGACAATGCCCGATCTGGGACGCGAAGCAGCATTGTGCCTGGTTACTTGGATATTTCCATAACTGTTACACTGGGCCATAGTCCTACACAGAAATTGTTATTTGACATTTATCAGTCTGGAACAGCTCACCCTGAAAGCGATCGGGAAAACGCGGAACGTCATGAAGTATTTGAAGTTGATTGGTCGAAGCGTCACAACAGAAGAACAAGCCAAGAAAACTAGCTTTTGTTAAATCCAGTTGAGAGAAAAGCACAGACATCTTCCCTGTTCACAAATGCACAAAATGCTTACCTTCAGCATGTTCTACATTTTCATAGAAATAGGCTGAAGTTGGCACCGCCATGTTTGTTTTATTTTGTTTGGGAGCTTTGCCTTCAATGATACACTGTGATTGGTCCGCCCATCAGATAGCGAGCCCTTTTGCACCAGCGGGAGCGTGGCAAGATGGATTCTTTAGTGTTTGTGAATCCATCTTGCTTCGCAAGGTTAGGCTGCCCAAGTCTCTTAGTAAACTTCCAATTTATCCATCAATCCTGCCATTTAACAACACTCAAAACACCAGCTTCTAATACCCTCCATCCTTTGTAGATCCCATCCGCCCACTCAGAGCTATGTTTGTACATTCATGCACAGATGCACTAAGATATGCATACACATGTTCTAAAGCCAGAAGTACATGGACCAACACGGGCCACTGCCACACTTATCGTCAGAAATGCTTGAATGGAAGTGCGCACATATACAAACTGTGGCCATGGGTTAAATATACAGCCCATGACTGGGGCATTTGAAGACTACAATAAGCATAAGGAATTCATCAGTAATCAGAGATTGGCCAAAACAATTCATACCACCAGATTACACAAAGCTTTACAGAAATATTTATACTTTTATTGTGCATTTTCATTGTATTGGAAAGAAATGTAGTTTTACGGCCAAATACACAAATAACAGAAAATTACTTGAAGTTGCTGTACCGATGTTTTCCCACGTATTTGAGTAAATTTGTCTTGCCCCAGCACAGATATATTGTAAAGGCAGCTCGCAGGGTCAAAACAAGTCTGCTGTGTGATGTCTTAATTTAATTATAACACGCTTTTTATTATTTTTTTCGATCAGGAAGTGTGTGTTAGCATACTAGTTGTTTTTAACTTCATCATCATGGCAAAGCACCACACTGGTGGTGAACAATTAGGATGTTCAGAATGCATAAGATAAGTGAGGAATAACTGGTTTAAAATGAACTAGTTTTCACATTTTTAAGGCAGTAAAAATCAGGTAGCACCTTTAACTTCTGGATGAGTTTACGTGACTCCATGGAGATGTTATTGATTTGTCTTGAATGTTCCACAGTATGGCATGAAATCTTTTTACTTTGAGACAATAAGGAGGCACCACTAGGCCAAGTTACAAGATATTTTTGAGCAGTAAAAACTCCCATGATGAAATGAATGCCATACTGTCAAGCATTCCAGAAAAGCAAAAAGCAGCATCTCCATGGAGACAAGCAGGTTGCAGATCCAGAAAAGTTGCATAGTGCACCTTTAAAGTATCCTTTTGAAACATACCTGAATAATAAAAAAATACACATTTGGCATATTTCAATAATTCAACCTGTCCTTTTCTCATAACCTCAAATCACTTTTTTCCACCCGCACCAAATAGGGGAAACCACTCTATAAACCATTGCCATCTTCACGTTTCTGTTTGCACTAGCTGACAGCACTTTGGATTGGCTCACCCCAAAATACCTTTACTAATATTATGAGCCAAAAAACACATAAGTGTCCTGTCAGATGAGTGGTTGTGAGGTTAAGTTAACATGAGTATGTGAATAAATACTTCACTAGCACTTTACTGGCACTATTTGGCACAATGAAAGACTAGGCCCTATACATGTGTGCCCCTGCGAGCTGTCAGATTAGACATTTCCTCTTGTCTCGGCCCCAGTGAGCAGCGAACATTGGTATTCTCCAAGCCACATATCAGACATAGAGTGTGGTGCTGTCTCTCTCTGGAAAATGACAGCAGCATGTTTGGCAAAAAGGCCCCACGGCACAGCTCTTCCTCAGGAGCCACTCCGGAGATGAAGGTTCCCAGTAAATAAGATTGTTAGTTTGACACCTGGATCGGCAAACATTAGATCTTTGTCAGTGTCTGTTTGTTCTTATGATACTGTGTCCGCCATTTATGTCACTTATCTGTTCAGCCGGAATCACAGTCTTTGAAAAAACTTGTGTGGCGTCTGGAACCATATGCTGTCTCCCTGCTTTGTGTGATTGACAGGCAGATTAACCAATCAAAGAGACGCATGGTCTGTCTCAAAACAAACATAGCGGCTTACACATGAAAAAATAACAAAGAAACTGCATGGATTTTTGCTGAATCAAGAAGGAAAGCGCTTAACTGTTATTTATCTCAGACATAGTAGTAGTCATAGTTTTTCTTCTGAATGATATGAATTTTCAAGAGGAGGTTACTTCGGTATTTCCACAAATCTGTGATTGCACTGTCCCAAGTTAAGATGGTTTGTCGTTCTTTGTGGTCCAATTCCAGACCCAAACAGAATGTAGAAGAGACTGGCTGGTCAGGGAAGTTGCTGGGATGCCATCACTATACTTTCACCATAGTCACTGCTTGCCTATCCTTAACCTAAACCCTTCCTAATTTAACCCATATCTGAACTTGAAATCATGTTGTTGATCTAATATATTTTTTTACGTCATGACACACACTCACACACACCATCCCCTGCCTTCTGTGAGTGAGTGTGCGTATTGATAAAAGGGTCCAGTCCAGTCAAGGGCTTCATTGTTGGCAGCGCCTCAGCTCCACGCACCCTTTGATTGATGCCAGCTGAGAAACACAAAGCCACATTTAGTCCGCACGCGCCATTGGATCACCAATGCTACACGGACATATGGGAACCAAAGCTAATCGCTGTGTACGCACTTATACAAGGGGGGTAAAAAGGTATAGGAAGTCATAAACCCCATAAACCCATGCGAACCAGGAAGATGAAAATGGAAAATAAAAGAATCAAGATGGCAGGTGATTGGTGGGGAATGGTAGCTGAACTGGCATTAACCTTAAACAACCTGCGGGAAAAGGTACAAGAGGTCACGAACTTTTGACTTTTGGGGAATAATGTCTGGGTTTTATTCTTTCTGCACAGCAGGGCCGTAGTTAACAAAAGCAGTGTTCAACTAAGACAGAGTGCAGTAAGGTTAACAAAAAGGCAGTATTTGAAGGTAACTACACAGAATACAAAGAACAAGACTTGCATTACATTGATCGTGCAACTGACAAACCCCAACAACAAAAGGAGACGCCAATTTTGAGAAAAGTATAACTTTGTCCTGGTTTGAGTACAAGATAGTTATGAATTTGTCCTGGTTCAACTCTGGATGAATCCTTGTCTAGTCCTGGTTTAGTCTCAGTTTGGACCTTGCTTGTAGTTAAGGGTGTACTAACCTTATCTGCTTGTGTCCATGGAAATTTTCCTGGAATGTTCCAGATTAAATTTGTCAATCTCCATAGAGACCCGCAAGTTACGCCATCAGGCCTCGGAGAGGTGAAACTGCTCACAGTAATGCATATATCAAGTTATTAAAAACCTAATTAAACTAAATGTAAGATAGATTAAACAATTGAAACCAGACGTTTACATACACTGTATAAAAAGACACATACACTTTTTTCTCATTGTCTGACATGAAATCAGACCAAATTTTTTCCTGTTTTAGGTCAATTATTTCTATTTGTGGAATGCCAGAATAATGAGAGAAGGATTTTTTTAAGACACTTTTTTAATGGCTTTCTTCAAAGTCAGATGTTTATATATATTTCATTTCAGTATTAGGAACCAAATTCCTGAGCTAAGTTTGTAGGCCGCCTTGCTCGCACATGCCTTTTCAGGTCTGCCCATACATTTTCAATAGGAGTGAGATTAGGGCTTTGCGATGGCCACTCCAAATCATTGACTTTGTTATCTTTAAGCTACTTTGTAACCAGTTTGGCAGTATGCTTTGAGTCATTGTCCATTTGGAAGACCCATTTGCGCCCAATCTTTAACTTCCTGGCTGATGTCTTGAGATGTTGCTTCACATAATGTTCTTTCCTCATGAGGCCATCACTTTTGTGAAGTGCACCAGTCTCTCCTGCAGCTAAACAACCCCACAACATGATGCCTGCACCCTCGTATTTCACACTTGGGATGGTGCTCTCAGTCTTGTAAGCTTCGGTCTTTTTCAAACATAATGATGCTCATTATCGCCAAATAAGGTCATTGTCCCTGTGTGTTTGCAAATTGTAACCTGTTTTTTAATTTTTCTTTTGGAGTAATGGCTTCTTCCTGGCAGAAAGGCCTTTCAGCCCATATCAGTATAGTACTCATTTCACTGTGGGTAATGATACACTTACCAGCTTCAGCCAGCATCTTCACAAGGTCTTCTCTTATTAGTCTGGCATTTAGCAATCCTAATTGACCTAAAACAGGAAAACTTTAGTCTGATTTCATGTCAGACAGTGAGGGGGGAAAAAGTGCATGTGTCTTTTTATATAGTGTATGTAAAAACTGTAAGCTGGTTTCAACTGTATTTTTGCATAGCTTGTCTGGGTTTTGAATGAGTTGGTCATTTTTGGCTCAACTTCAGTGACTACCCAAGTAAAATATTTTTAGTTGAGAACTTGAGGTATAATGTGTTAATAGTCAAAAATCACTATTATGGGAAATCTACTAATATTACTCGGGTTAGCATTTGCCAACATTTAAAGCATCAAATTATAGTCTTACAAGTTTGGCTTATGATGTGTGAGTGACATTGCACCCATAGATGACCTGCGGACTGAATGAAAGCTTGGATATTTTCTGTTTTTATATTCAATCCAAAAGTCAAAGTGTGTGTTCTGGATTTGGGCCCGGATTGAACGCCATCTTTATTTCACCACAGTTCTCTTCCTCTCCTGTACCTACACAATGTGGCAGTCTAGCATTTCACAAATCAAAACGGCTTACTTTGGCAATTACCTTTCGCTCTATCTTTCGCATAGGCGCACTTTACTTTCGAACCTTCCGTCTTTGTTTTAGCAGTATCGTATGGCCTCGACCTATCCATTTGTCAAACAAGCGAGTGGTTGTTGCGATCACTCATTTGCTAGCGCGCACACGGCTCCATTAGCCGCAGATCTGCTTTCACCTCCCGCTCCCTCTCCTCCTCGGCTCCCGTTTCCCGGCCTCTCCGACTCCGACTTGTCCTTTCTTGTCGTCCTTGCTTGCATCTGTCTTGTTCTGTCATCACTCATTCGCAGCGGGCCCACTCATCTTCACTCTCAGGTTGTAATGACGGAGGGACGGTGGGATTGACCCCTGGCCCTGAGGTCGGAGGTCGTCCACCCTAGACCGCACCTCATCCATGCGTTCATTTATCCTCCGAGCGCTTAACCAAACTAAAAAGGACCTGAGCGAGGGTCATTTCAAAGCCCCCATTCACGGCTCCACGGCCCTGCAGTCGCTGAACTAGAAAAAGCATGTAATCAGAACTACACTGGCCGTATTCAGGCAAAAGTGTGTTTTAAATGTTATATTGATTTAGAATTTAGCAAATGATCACAGATGTCCAAACTTGTCAGAAATGTTATACACGTTTGAAGTGTAGTGTAAGCAAATAGTTTATCCCAGTTCTCTCTCATTGTTGTTCCGCTGTTAGCCCCCTGTCTGTTGTCGTTAGGTAGCTAACAGGCCTATCATTTATCAGAATTACCATAATATTACAGGAAATAAACAAATTCAAGAGTTACAAATAGTGTGCTTAGATTTTCAGTTGGGTTTCCCAAATATGCCACATTATTAACAGGGCTTTGTGGAAAGATTGTACCTTTTAGATCTGGCGTGTCCTAACTATGGCCAAACTATCACACAGCTTTATGATACAGACCTAAAATTTATGTTTCAGTTTTTCACCTCAACTGGGGCAGGCCTGTGAAACATGGAGGTTTGAATTTTCAATTGGGTTTAATTTTTTTTTTCAAAATGAATGTAAAAATGTAAACAGCTTTCACTCTTTTTTCACCTGTGCCCCTGAGATAGCCACACCTCCTTCCCTCTAGCCTGACTCCTACTGGCTGAGCTGAGCAATCATCAGTGACTCAGGGTTTGACAGAGAATATCCAGCTTCAAGCAACAGATGAACCTGAACCTTATTCGCTTTCCGTGGGTTTGGTTTTAGCAATTCAGAAGTTACTCCACAACTCGGAGTAAGTTCAATTGGATTTTAGCAACAGGCCTCTGAATTGCATACTGTATTGAGCAGTGGTCTGTGGTCATCCATTTTTAATAGTTAAAACGTATGTCATTGATATATCTACCCATGCTTTCGTACTGATGAGTTGATTTGACATTTTGATGCACAATACTTATTAGCAATAACATAAGGACTGAGTTTCTCAAAAAATACTTTTTCAACTTGAAGTATTACCATTTTAATGCCAGTACAATCTCTACTTTCAGAGTTAACAGCACCACCTATGTGAAAGTGCACATGATTTATGTGGGGTTTTTTTGTGTGTTTTTTTTCTAATTATCACTTCATTCAGTGGGATAGTACCTGTGGTCAGTATTGATCATGTCTTCTGTTGTGCTCCCCTGCAGATGATGTCGTTGGCCGAGGCTGCAGAGGAGACCCAAGCTGAGTTGGAGCAGGCCTTCGCTCGGCTGAGAAGTGGCACTCACCTGCTGGTCCTGCTGCTGTCTCTGTGGCAGGGCCTCCCCCCAGACCAGACGGCTCTGCTGGAGGCCACTCTGCTGCCCCTGCTACAGGATACACCTCAGCTGGTACGTCCACACTTGCACATTCCAAACAGAAATGGCAGCATACGAGGAAAAAGGAAAGGAATAAACTATCACTGAAATAAACAAATCTGATAGCAGATTACTGTCTGAATCTGACTTGAGGCATTACGGAGTGGTGACCAAACTGATATCCCTCTGTATTTTTTATACATATTGTTCTGGACTTGCCAGGCAATAAAAAATGCAACTTCAGCTTGTTTGTTTCATGTTATAATGTTTATGCATCGTGTTCCCTGGCATTGACTTGCTGAGGACCGTAAACAGAAACTTTGCCCACTTCTGGTAACTAACCAATGAAAAAATCATCTACACACAACTGGCACTCATTTATTTAAAAAAATAAAAGTGACCTTCTGTGTTTCCATAGAAACCCCATATTTATTTTCTTTTGTTGTGAAAGGGCTTCATAATAAAGTTTGAATTTCCTCTGAAATCAATTAAGTATCTATCTAAGCCTCTAACAGAGCTGCAGTTTTTTGCTCTTTGATTTTCATTTGTTTAGTTTCCACACCTTATTGAAAATGTCGTGGTTTTCACATTCAGAAAGACAGTATTTAGAAAGAGGAACAGAGAAAACATACTATATTCCCTCTCTGACAAATATTTAATTGCTAATAGTGTTTAAAATTTCATTTTGATACTAAGTAATAGACTCGATACTCAAAACCGTTTTTGATACCACAATGATAATAAAAAACACTCTTTGTTTAGACAATAGAATATGATTTTCAACATTACATTATAATAATTAAACTATAGTATTATATTATATTACCTTGCAGCCTTATATCTGTTCTCAGTCATCCAGGTAGGTTCCCTAATGGTCCATGGGTATATACTAGTCTGTGTGATCTTATACTTTTCCAGATACAGATGAAGATCATTCTAAAGCTGTAAAGGAAAAGTTAGTTTCTGTCTTTTGACTTTTTTAGTATCGATACCTGTTCAAATGAGTATCCAGTCTTGATACTAGTTTTAGTGTCTGATTTATAATACTCTTAACGACCCTAGTTGCTGCCCTTTTGCTTGTTAGCGCTTTGCATTAGAACAGGTGTGCCTAATAATGTGGCCAGTGTTTTACTGTCCAGCATGTGTCCATCCATCCACAGCTGCTCAGTAAACAGGGCTCTGGTTAAATACACACTCCTAAAACTACCTAAATACATGAAGTGGTCTGGTCCCACTGGACGAGACCCCACGCCTGTCTGTCAGCTTCACGAACAACTTGTTTATAATTATAGCAATAAAGTTCTCCAACAGTTTGTGTCTTCAACCAAGCCGATGAGAAATATGGCTAAACCCTTTCCGATGGGTATGTGAGTTCAAAAAATAACATGTCATTCACACAAAAAAAAAAGTCAAATATGTATATTGTTGTGTGTGCGACTTTTTGCAGTTCTGCTGATTTCGGTCTGTGTGTTCTTTCCTAAAATGTAAAAAAATAAGCCATACCTTTTTGTTTGGCTCACTGGCATATGGCGCTCATACATATTTTGTTTTGGGTCTGGATTTAAACATTGTCATAGTATAGGACTGTGTCACATCTTCAGGAAAACGGTTGTATGTTTTAGCAGCATAAAACTAAAGCTGGTTCCTCTTGGTGCAAAATCAGATATATTGATACTTCTTACTAATCTCAGCACTCACACCCAACACCAAGGCCTAGACCAATTGCTGACACAATATTCTCTACTGTGTTTTAGTTTGAACGTGGAACTAAATATATAAGCTGTCTGTGTGGTACCTGTGCATTAAAGGATTTAATCTGCATGCCCTTACAAAATGTATTTTGTAAAAATGACAATTTTTTAAATTTGTTTGTATTCCAATTTAAATTCATGTTTCTTATTTTGTCAAGCATTTTGAATTACTTTGTCTGCGAATTGCGCTCTGTAAACATACCTTGCCTTATTTTATAGGTTTGAACTGACTACTTTCTGGTTGGTGGATGAACGATTAACTCTCCACTGCTGTCATCTCAATATTAAAAATTCAATTCAATTTGACATCGGAAATAGTGCATCATTTGCCTTGGATCCAGAATACACACTTCATCAATACGAAAATGTGAGTCTTGTCATCGTTGAATCTCCCCATTTTCAGATGGTTGTGATTGAGAGGTGGATTAGCCAAGCGGAGGTTAGAGTAATTTGACTTTGTTGGAAATGACGGGTGATCAAAGATACTTCATTTCATATGTGTCATTGAAATAAACAACTCTGATTGCACAGTTCTGTCTGATTTGGCTGGAGATGCGATGGAGGGAGCGATGACCAGACTGATAACCTTCTGTTTAAAAAAAAAACATCACTAATTCCCTGCCCTTTAAATGTGACTACTTCCATCTCTCTAAAGTTTGTGGAAGCGTTACATAAATACATTTCGTTTGGACCCCTGACATTGCCCTGCGCTCTGGCCGTGTTCCCATGTCCCCCATTGGGCCAAGGTCATCGGGCTTTAAGGGGCAGATGACATACAGCCCTGGAAGCGGCCTCTGACTCACATACTGTACCACTATGAGCTCTGGATAAACACTGGTGTTGACAGAGCCCATCCATTTGCTCCCATAAAAAAAAACACCACTGATTTCTCACCCCACCGAGACCCTCCATGTCTACCTGCCTGTGTGTTTTTCCAAAGCCCCCTCCCTGAACCCCAACCACCTTCTCATCACCACATTCTATTTGCAGCATTGTATGACCGTATGGTGCTCAAATAGCCCAGAGGGTCATTTATGAGACCGTAGGGGACACTTCTGTATACACACAAATAAGCTTGGTTGTTCTTTCGAATTCGATTAATAGTGTAGCATGAATTAGCGCTAATCGGGGTCATGTTCGTGGTATTTACAGATGGACTAATGGGCTATTTTCAGGCAGTGCTAAAGTTTCTCGCAGCCTACTGTCAGAAATAGAGCTGAGCCATTAGTTTTATAGCTTTGTGATGAAGTGGAGGTAGGATAAACGCGGACTAGCATGTAATACAAGTGTACTAACACCTTGTGGAATTTCACTGTTAAGCCAGGATTTAGGAAGATTTGTGGTGCATTAAGAGATGGGGTTGTTTCCACTGGAGAAGAACAGCCTGCTATTAAAGGGATGACTTGTTCCAAATAGACACCGGTGCCACTTTATGTTACTAGTTAGTAGCTAGTGGGTTTTTTTTTTTTTTATTAAGTTAAACAATTCATTCATGCATTTTTATGTTTTTGTGTGCTAAAAAATATGTATTGTTTGAATGTGGAATGTCTTGAATGTCTATAAACTTGTTGGCTTCTCATTGGGGGTCGTGGAGTACACTCTGGACAACCATTATTTCATGAGTAAGGCTGAGTAAGGGAACTTGGATATTCATAGCAGAAAATACAGGGAGCAGTTTATTAGAAATGTTTATTGTGTTGTTGCTATAACAAAGGAGCACCATTGCCATGCCAAATCATTAAAATCTTAGAAGATATTGTTATGCCATGAAATCATGAATAGCAACATAATTGTCATACAAGTGGCAATCTAGTTATGTGTGATTGGTTGAAATAACAGTCGTTAAGCTATACTTGCATAAAATAGATGAGAGAAGGACTGTCTTTAGTCAAAACGAAACTAAACTTTAAATCATATAAATGAAGGAAAAAAACAAGAAGAAAAAAATCCATCAAAGAAAGAAGTAAAAGAAAAATTGGACTGAGGAATTATAGACATCAAAGAAAAAAATGCAATACAAAAAATATGTTTTTATTCCAAGTCAGAATAAACAATGATGTCAGAGCTAACTAAAGAGTGTAGTGGACCCATAACAAAAGACTCAGAGGAATTTTCGTCTGGTATCTAACGAAACATCTCATTTAGGTGCAGCCAACTAGAACACCTCTCTTCTTTCTGCCTCTGCTCCTACTTTCCATGCATGCTTTTTCTGCCCATCTTCTGTTTCACTCATTCCTCTTTTAGATCTGACGGGTTGATCCACTATGAAAATGTGCACTGTAAAAAAAGAAAAAAGAAAACTGTCCTTGTCAAATTTTTCAGAGTCTGACAGGAGGGTTCTTTATCCTTTAAGACTGGGGATGTTCTTACTGAGCCCATAACTCTAGTTTCAAATGACTTTCCCTGTTCTGATGCTCAGGACAGATGGATAACTGTCTTAACACTAATCTGTCTTTCTTTTAGAGTCCCTCAAGGTTCGGTACTGGGCCCAGAACTGTTCCGCAACAAGGATTTTGTCCTTGTACATTTAGAATATAATATATTTCTAAATTAACTCTGACTGCAAGAAGGTTTTTAATGAACTATAATTTAGTTAGGAGTTGACAGAAAAATTATAAAAAGATGCACATGTAACTTTTGTGGTGGGGTATTTCGCTACCTGTTTGTCTCCATGCTAATGTTATTGCTTTACCTGAAATATTCCAGATTGCATACTTCAGTACTTTACGAAGATGTGAGTCTGGTCACTGGTGAATCTCCTGAGTTCAGATGACTGACAGGTGGATTAGCCAATGAGGGACATATATGGTCCATCTGTATCAAACCAAATGGCTGCTCACAAGGAACAAAGCAAGACAGAAAAATACCACTGATTTCCTCTAAATCAATGAGCAAAGCACAAAATGTTAATCTGAGGTCAGACAAATTTGATTTTGTTTGTAAATGACAGGTTTGTTTCACAAGCTTCACTGAAATTAACAAATCTGATTGCACAATCATGTTTGGTTCTGGCCTGAGACGCGACTGAGGGCAGGCAAGGAATGTTTGACAGTATGGTATTAAACTCATCTATTTTGAATTTATTCAATTGCACCTGTTGCTATTACGCAACTATCTTGTATACTGGTGATGTCACCTGTATGTCACCAGCACAAGCACCCTCCAGCACAAAAGTTATACTACTTAAAATATATTTATTATCAGTTTTACTACAATGTCATGATAGCCATTGTTTTTTTTATTTTCATTTGTTTTAATTATATTTTTTTAAACATCTAAATAAAGACCAATTCAGGGGAAACCAAATAGTAAATTATGCTTCTAGTACTAAAAACTGGAAGGTTCTTCTTGAAGATGTGAGACAGGCCTCTACTTTAACAATGTTTAAATCCAGACTCAAAACCGTTCTGTTTAGTTGTGCATATGACTGAAAGGGTTTTTCTTCTGCACTTTTCTCTCTTAATGTTAATTTAATGATGATTATTTATGTTTTGATTTGTTTGTATTGTGATTTTAATATATTTCTTATTCTGTAAAGCACTTTGAATTACTTTGTGTACGTGTTCTGCTGTTCAAATAAACTTGCCTTGCCTTGCCTAGTGCAACTGTATAATCATGTATTTGATGACGAGGCCTTTTAATCAGACCCATTCATTTTAATAGATGCTTCAATTAATAGATATAGTTTAGTGACTTCTGCCATAATGAGTGCTCATCCATCTGAACTGCATTTGGATACTCTTACAATGTCCTCTTTTGATTCCTGACCTATACCTCTCCCCATTACTACATTAGTGGGAATTTGCTCCTAATTTATCTCTCTGGCCTGCGTCCAAATCTTTGTCAGTCCGCCTCTGTGTGCTTCCTTTCTTCTCGTTCACTTTTTTTCTTTTTTTATTTGATTTGCCTCCTCAGCATGTGGAACCTATGTGTCAGCCTCACCCGTGCCAACTTTCCACCCCTTGTTTTCGTGTTTTTGATAACCCGATGAGGTATTGTAGCGAGAATGGGTCACCTTAGATCCCAACACTCCTCCTCTGCCTCCTCCCCCCTCTCCTCCTCCTCTCCTTTGGGTCACGTCCTTATCTGGGATCGCCCCTGTCTGTAATATGTGCCTTATTCCCTGTCATCATCCCATCCCGCTGACCCTCTACATCCTCGCGTCTTTCTCTTTCGGGCCCCTCTGTCATCGCCATTACAGGCCTGATTACCTGTCATTATGGCTCATTTGGGGCCTATCACCGTGGCGACAGGCCGGGGGCAGGGGAAGAATGGAGGGTTACCTGTCATCACGCCCCCCCGCTACACGCCCTGTCTGATAACCCCACCTCCTCCCCAGAGATCAGTTGGACACAGACTCGCTTACTGCATCGGTAATAAATCCTTGTTAATTGGCTGTGGCTAGCTTAAAGGCGCTGTACCTGGTTTTTACTGTCTTAAAAATGTGGAAAAATAGAACCAGTTTATATTCATTTGCAGGGCTTGCGTTGCGTATTTTGACCATCCTATGTATTCACCACAATGAGTTTTTAAGCGCGTTTTTTCAGAGGCTAGAGCGGGCTTTTGCTAATAATAACTAGCATGCTAATAGTACACTTCCTGATTCTTGGAGGATAAAACAATTTATAATTAGACAGTACACAGCTGACTTATTTTGACCTCAAGAGCGGCTTATAAAAAAACATCTGTATTGAGGCAAGTACATTAATATTTTTTCAATAGTTTTCAAAATATTTAACAAGTTGAATCAGTATTTTTTTTTTTTTTTTTGTTTTTAACAGAATGACAGTATATGCTAATAATTGCTGGCAGAACTTAAAATAATAAGGAAAAAAAGCTAGAAGGCAGTGGCTAGATAAGTTTACATACATTTTTGTAACATATGGTAAATCAATAAATTCATTAAAAAAAAAAAAAAAAAAAAAAAAAAACAGCCGATAGCCTTAAAAAAAGTTAACAAAAAAAACAAAAAATACACAATATACTAAAATGTCTGAACTAATTGAAAAAAGACTGCATGTTGAAGATTAAAATGACTTTGTTAGACCTCTGATCATTCCTCTCTTTATGCATTATGAAGTTAAAGGTGCATTAGGAAACTTTTCTGGTGCTATGCCTGGGAGTTTCCTATGTAATTGTTGTTAGATTATAGGTGTTTTTATTGCTTAGAATATCTTGTCACCTATGCGGTTCAATGGAGAGTCTGCAATGCCGCATAGTCACTATTATTGAACATCCCAATGGAAAGTGATAACATCTCCATGGAGACGAGCTGGTAGCAGACTCACCACCAGAAAAAGTTACTTAGGCAAATGCCATTCTTATTGTCTCGTCCTCACTACCTCTTCCCTCAAGTCGAAATGTCTAATGTCTTTTATTGTTTTATATTATCTCTAATATCACACTAAAAAAAGACAAAGTTTCACAGTGCACCTTTAACAAACATGTACTATCTCTGTAGGATCTTGGGCGTACACAGTATTTTGCCTAATACAATGTGTGTGCTTATTGATTTGTATTCAGGAGTGTATTGCTGGTGTGCGCTTGTGTGCGAGATGTAATGCACAGATAAGAATTGTATCCAGGTATCCATGGCGACGCAAAGAGCAGTACAAAACATGCTTCTCAGCGGCCTGACATTTATGACTGCTGTACATGACCGCGTTCCTCAGTCTCATCGATTCCATGTGTTTTATTTTGTTACGCTTTAATAAATGCCAAGAGGGCCGTTAAAGCATCCACAAAATCTAAGGTCAACTTTTTCATTTTCTTATATTTTTCTGCATCGTTGCCTTGTTGTCTATAATTAAATCTTATCGTTATTTCTGTTTCTTTTTTTTCCCCCCTTCGCCTTTAAAATGTGTACTTTTGGCCACTAGTTCTGGTTGAGTCAAATGTCTGGGAATGGGTCTCAGTGCTAATTATGTCTCTATGGGGCTTCCTCAGAGTTACAGAAAAATAATGAGTATTTAAAGATCATGTGGCGAACAGCGAATTGCAGAGGAATTATAAATATACTAAGCAACACTAAGGACAATATAAGTACGACACCAGAGTATACGTCAGTCTTTGAGGTAGGTTATCTGTCAAAGGTAATGCTAGCTTAATTAAATTTTTTTAAAGGGCGGGTATTATGCAAAAGCTAGTTGTTGTTGTTTTTTTTTCTAGCTTTTTACAATTTCATGACATTCCCTCATCAAAAACATCCCTGGTTTTAGATGTCGTCCACGGTTCAGTAATTTTGCAATGTCTCCCAGGGCCTTTTTGAACCCTCCTTAAGGTTAGCTGTCAGATTCTGTCCAATACTCGGCCCACAAGCCTACGTCACCCATTAGATAGATTAGTTAGCTTAGTCAGATTTATTGTCCCCTTAGGAGAAATTCTTGGGACCTCATGCACAGCCTAAAAAAGACTCATACCCATGACACCACAAAGGACATAACGATTCTGCCTAAGGGTGCCAAAGGACACTGCACCCTCCCTGAACATAGTTGCAAACATATACACATATACCCATGAACACATCTTGACAAAACAAGATGCAACACTGTACAAAACATCTTGACAAACCTGATGTGATGTGCAGTAGTGTCAAGTAGGATGCACGCCGATTGTGTTGTGATAGCGCTCTGAAGGGAGAGTGACTTAGTGTGGGGAGCAAGGGGAGGGCACAAAAAAATGTGAAACTTATAAAACATGTCAATAAGTTGTTTTCAGCCAAGTCAAATTATGCTTTTTGACGCTCCTAAAACCAAATTTGCAAACTCAATAATACAAAGCTATTACTGTAGACACAGGTGCTGAGTGAAAACTGTGTGACCATCACATTCACAAATGTTCGTGTGTCATTTAATGTGTATTGATGTAAACGATTTTGAAGGATCTGCCTGTCGTTCAGGTAAATGCCATAGCAAAGGAAAATTCCATTCTGTCAACTGGACATAACTTTCATCAACTTGACAGAATTTCATTTTCATTGGCAATGTTTTTTGAAGTACTGTAATGTTTTTATTTTGCAGGACTTTACATTTAAAGGTCCTATACTACAAAATGGACTCCTGTGAGCTTCTAGCCGTGTTAGGATGTTGTTACCTCATGAAAAACATACCTGGAGTTGTGTTTTGTTTCATTCACACGTGTTTGAATAACCCTTTATTATTAGTCTGTCTGTATCTCAAAAGCTCAAAATGCTTTGTTCCACCTTCATGTAGTAGTAGTTTTCAAGTAGTAGTAGTTTTCAACCTTTTACCTTTAGTTCAGTAGATATTGGCAATTATCCAAATGATTCAAGTGAAGGTGTATGGAGTTTGGAGTGGAGCATTTCCTGTATTACCACATGACATCACAAGGTGGAACAGAGTGTTTTCTGTTTGAGAGAAGAACTCAGAGAACTTAAGAGAAGCCTAAATATGCAGGGTTTTAAACATGTGTGAATGAAACCAAACAAAACTCCTGGTCTGTTTGTGATGAGGAAACAATATTACCACATTTAAAATATCAAGACATGCCAAATATATAAACCTTTGATGACATTAATGACAAATCATCTGACTAATGTTTAATACCATTTTCTCTTTTATATGTGACTCCAGGGCTGGGAGGAGAGCTGCGACGCCGCCGTGACCCACCTGTTGAGAACCTGCCTGTCCCGGAGCCCCAAAGAGCAGGCCCTGTCTCTGGCCCAGAGCGGGGGTCCTGTGCTGGAGCTGCCCAAAGACACCGTGCGTCTGAAGAAGCACATCACTCTGCTCTGCGACCGCTTGGGCAAAGGAGGCCGTCTGTCCCTGTGCTCCGAGGCCAACGTGCAGCTGCCAGCACACGTACAGAACCTGGCAGCTCCTGGTAAGTGACTGCGCTGTACCGGTGTTGATATGTTGCAGCTGATGTCGTCAACATTTCCTGGGAGTTGAAGCTAATTAAGGCAGTGCTCTGTCTGAAACTCTGTTTTTTAAGTTAGAATTTAATCTGAGTTTTCTTTTAACACAGTTTAACCAGAAAGAACTGACTAAGCTGGAACTAGAACAGATGATTTTGTACTATTAACCCTATAGTGTTGGATAAAATACGGCATCTCAAAGCAGAGGCATGGGGCTCTTTAAGAACTGGACTAGACTTTTTTTTTTTTTTTGTCATAAACATCATGTTAAAGGAAGTATCAGCATGTACTGCCTACTGCCTTTTTTTTTCACGCACAGCAGCAGCACCTGTGATTGGTCATCTTTGAGGGACAACATAAGCACATTATCATAATGACAGTAACATATTTAAGAGTCCCATGCCTCTGCTTTGAGATGCCGTTTGAATTTGCATGAGCACAATTGATTGCGGAGTTATGGTAATGGAAAGTCCACAACTGCAAGTCTATCGCCGGCGATAGCATCTGACGCTAAAGAGTTAAGTAAGTCCTTCTCAAATAACATTACAGTCACAAGCTATCTAGCATTAGCCAACCGTTTTTTTCAGTTAGCTTCTCACTCTCACCAGTTTTGTAGAAAATCAAACACCTAAATGGGAACACTAACACTTATTTAAACAGGCTTCTGAAAAGGTGTTGTTTAAATGCATTTAGTATTTTTTCTTGAGTTTTAAAACATATTGGGCTGTGTCTGTGTGTCCATTGGGCCACAGCGGTATTTCACATACCAGAGAATACACTGTCATGTAGTAACGGTGGCGTGTGTTCTGTTAATGATAAAAGTCCACTGTGTAACTTTTCTGGAGTTGTTATTGCTTAGATCCACAGTTAGGCATTAAACTCAGCAGAAACATCATAGAGACAAGCAGGAGGCGGCCAAAAAAGACGTTACATTGTGCATCTTTAAAGAACACATATTATGCTAGTGTCTGCTATATAGTTATCATCTATGACATTCTTGGATCATTTTGTTATAATTTGCACATTTTAAATTGCAACATTCCTCTAAAACGACTTAACAAACAAAACAAATCCCTGACTTCCATGTTAGAAAACTGCAGTCCCCAATGGGAGCAGATGTCGCTGTAAACGAGCCGTGTAGCTGTCGACACCTCAGATGGATAGCTGCAGATCACGCAAATGAGTTGCAGATTTTTTTTTTTTCATTTGCACCAAAATGACTACGCGACGCTGCCGAATCCCACGCCTGTCACCAATTAAGGAAATAAAATTGGAGAACAAAGTAAGTACAAAGCAGTGGGCGTATGCCAGTGGTGGTGAAAATGGGAGTTGATCGACAATATGGCGTCTTGAAAATAAGTGATTAAAGACTGCTCAAACATGCACAACTCACTCCAAATACAACACAATGCAGATTTAAGTTACAAGCCCAACAGCTTTTTCCATTAAGGTAGAAGGTTGTAATTGCTCAACAGTGACTAAAAGGAGAGAAAAAATATAATAATGGTTTAGTACTTTATTGGTGTGCAAACAATTCCATATCTGTTTCTTCTATACCACCAAGTTTTTAAGTTTTAGAAATGACCAAAAAAAAAACCAACAACAATAAAATATAAACTTAAAATACAAAAAATCCGACCTCCCCTTTGAACATGGCTCCCCTCTGACCAGCGCACTTAAACGGAGCCGATCTCCTCCTGCGTCCCGTGGTGAGGATTTTGGGCTCGACCTGTCAAATACATGAGGCCCATTCACAGCGCGGCGTTTACAGCACACAGACGCGCTCTTTTAAACGTACATGGGTCTGAACACCGCCCACACCGCCAGGACAACACTGCGATGCACAAAACCAGAGCTGTGAAACTGGACGGAGGTTTACAGTGGACACGCGCTCACACTCTCTCCGCCTCATTTACCTCTGGCTGGACTTTACAGGAGGCTCCCTGACAAGATCATCAATTACAGTCTGCATTTACGCTTCCCTGCTCCCCACAATCCAGCCGTCTGTCCTCAACAAGCTATTTCTCAAGTCTCCTTCAGCCCCCGTCCGCCCCCGTTTGGATTTGGGAAAGAAAAAAATGTTTGTGTTCACTGTGCAATTTGTATGTCACACTACAAAAGGCTTAAATGTTTTTAAAATGTTTCAAACTGAGAGTGGGAGTGTATTTACTCTTTCAAATTATGCATAATCAGAATAAAACAATAATAATAATTTGAACTGTAACTGTTAGTTATGATGCTAAATATGTTTTTTTTTGTGTGCAAAGCTCTCACTGGTATTGCTTGTTATGCACCTGAGCTAATCTTTGTGTCGGTTTAGTGTTTATCAGTAGAGAAATACATACAAATTAGAAAGAAAAAGATTCAGCTCTTAAAAAATAAGATCCAGATCCAATCATTCACGTTAAGGAACCATTAAAGTTTGTAGCTCAGGACCAGTTGCTCTCCACCCCCTTCCTAGTTTATTAATTTAAACTGCTGCAAGAAATGCTTTCAAAATAAAAATGGAAAAATACTTGTATTGTAAGCTTCCAAATAAGGGTATAAGGATAAATAAGGATGTTTCTGCACTTTTGAGGGGTAATTTTACAGTTATTTGCCTGATACTGTAACCTCAGCTAATACATTTTAAAGACATGTTTTAACACATTTTTGCTGGATTTATATAATATTGCCTGAAAAAAAAAATATATCGAGATTCATTTTTGACCACATTAGGATATTGCGGTGTTATTTTGCCATATAATTATTCAGAGGAGGAACAGGAGTATTTTTGAGAACATTTTTGTGATATTTTGAGAGTGAACGAAGCCAACATTCCATTTATTTATTTTACTACATTAAGATTACATTTACAGCAGTATTACTTTTTTTTTTTTTTTTTTTTTTAAACCTTCCAAATATTTCTATAAACCCGTGCCTAACCATTCTCCCATCACATGACCCGGGCATCGCAGTGGTGATGTCATGTGACCCAGCTGGTCTGAACAGCTGAAAGGCTCACACCTGGTGGTTTGGCGTGGATCACAACAAGCATCATTAGTCACTCAGGACTGTGGACATGCCTGTGTGGTGAACTCATCAGGAGGGCACGCTACTGCCTCAACTCTACCCCATCTAATACAAACTGACCACTTATATTTGCAGACAAGATTTTTGATTAAAGAGCCCATATTACGCTATTTTCTGATCTCTATGTTATAATGTTGTTTCCTCATCACAAACAGACCCGGAGTTGTGTTTTGTTTCATTCACACAAGTTGAACTCACAAATTCTGCATATTTAGGCTGAGTTCTTCTCTTAAACAGAAAACAATCCTTGTGATGTTATGTAGTAGTACAGGAAGTGCTCCACTGTGTTTTTAAACTCCATACACCTTCACTAGAATCATTTGGATCATTTTAGCCCTGGAATTACCAATCTCTACTGAACAAAAGGTAAAAGGTAGCTCTTTACTTGAAAACTGCCACTTCATGACATCACAAGGTTGAACAGAGCATTTTGAGCTTTGGAGATGTAGACAGGCAATAATAAAGGATTACTCAGACTTGTGTGAATGAAACAAAACACAACTTCAGGTATGTTTTTGAGGAGGTAACCGCATTCTAACATGGCTTAAAGCTAATACAAGACCTTTAACTTTAAGCCTGCCATATATTACAGGATAAAATAAAGAAAACCTTTATTTGTCCCACAATGGGGAATTTCCAGTGTTGCAACGCACAGTTCAGCAAGACAATATAAGCAGCCAAAAAAGTGTCAGCTAAAATTAGTTATTTGCCCAATTTAGGCCCTGATCTGCTAGTCATTGACTTAACCTTAACATAACCTATCTTTGGTTCCTTGCACGTATCGTAACCATTAAACATCACCATGGCAACAGACAATTAAACGGAATAACGGATACCAAGGCACAGGATATAAAGATGGGAAATAGCAAAAAGGACAATAATTAGTTGATTACTCACCTCTTGTAAAACTGTAGCATTCCCATCCATGTCCTTTTATCCATTTCCTTTCCATTTTTTCCTCTACAAATAATGGCACCCAGGCCACAAAACATTGTGCTATTAACCCAGGTGTTCTTTAAAAAGGTACAAAGTAAAACGCGTAGTTCCTCACATGTGTCATGTTTACATACGCTACAAGTTATTGGTGAAGCTGCTGCAGATTAGCCACAGTAAACACCACACAACTACACAACATCAAACATCAAAGTACACAACATCAAATATCAAAGTACACAACATCAAACTACACATCGTCAAAGTACACAACATCAAATATCAAAGTACACAACATCAAACTACACATCATCACAGTACACAACATCAAATATCAAAGTACATAAAATCAAACTACACAACATCAAAGAACATAACATCAAATATCAAAGTACACAACATCAAATATCAAACTACACAACATCAAAGAACACAACATAAAAAATCAAAGTACACAACATCAAACATCAAACTACACAACATCAAACAACACCACATCAAAGGTCAAACGACACATTTTGGACAAATCTAGTGCAATGCTCTGAAAATTTTGAACACTGAGGGGTTCTTAAAGTAAGACTCATGTTTATGTTAGATTGGAAAGAGTTGACAAGTGAACTTTATTAGCTCACAACCTTAAGCCTGTAGTGTGGGTGTTAGGGGGTCAAAGTAAACATATTAATGGTTGCGATAAATCAAAACAAACTCACGGGGCATCCACGAATGAACACAGATTAATGATGGACATTAGGCTGGACGACTTACCTGACAGGAGAAATGCTGTGCTCAGGAGCTGTACTGATTGCATGCACTTACATTTACACATAAACTCCATCAGTTCTCACCTGAAGGCGCACAGATTGCTTCGTGGCAAAACGCTGTGGACGTATTATGCAAAATTAAGCTTTTGAGCCGTGCTTTTAAGTGTTTTTAAAGGCATACATGACTCATTCAGTAGATGCATATCAGCTGTTATTTGTTGCCTGATTTAATTGCATACTGTCATTCTTTTCTTTGGGCAAGACTGTGGCTGGTGGAATTTGTAGCAACCATTGTTGCATTATCATTAACTAATATATTAAGAAGAAGATAGATGAAGTGTCTTGCCAAAGAGCACAAAAACAGTATGAACTCAACTAAAGTGGAGTGTGACACTTGCCTACGATGGGTTCCAGTGAAATTACAAAATCATAGAAAATGCTTCATGGTCAATCCATAGTAGTATTTGATTTGATTTTAATTGTAACTGTTTTGTATAATAAAAGATTCTTTTATAACATTACTTGCTTCTGAGAGGCTGGGTTAAAGTCATGCACCCCATTTTGAAGCGTAAGTGAAGAACATGTTTTAGTGCTCACTTAGTCCCTTCTGTCATTATCATGTTGATCCATGACAAACAACTGGCAGTAGTTTCCACATGGTTCTCATCCAATGCTGCAGATTCTAAGACACCTCTCTGAACTTACACTATAACAGACAAACAACTGTCTGGGATGGTTATGGAAAGGCTGTTTGCACATGGTTCTTATCAAACAACCTGCTTGAGTGTCATTTATGCCCCCTTTGGGGAAATTTGCCATCTGCATGTAAATATCACATTAGAGATTTGGCCTGTAACATGTAGCAAAGCAAATAATTAATTTATTGAATTTCAGTTAAATAAAAACAACAGAAAAACTTTGATCAAGGTTTACCCTTACCTATTTTAATATAATTTAGTCATGTTTGGCGAGCCGGACTAATAAGTCCAAAGGGCCGTGTGTGGCCGCCAGGCCGTAGTTTGCCCATGTCTGCATTAGAAGCACTGTAGCATGGACAATTTGGATAATTCATGGACAATTATTAACGTATTAAAGAGAAATTTTGAATAAACAAAGCTGCCTATACGTTTGCATGCATTCTTGAGTAAAAAATTACACTCACAACATGGCTGCTGGGATTGTAACTCGGTATTTGTTGCATTTAAAACTGGTATTGTTATTTTTTGCCCATAACTATTTGTGCGCCAGTCAAATTTAGCCATTATTTATGACAGTTGACTTCGTATGACATTGTTCTTAAGCACCATAGACAGAGAATTATCCAAATTGTCCATGCTACAGTCACTAGTTAACCCCGTTACCACTGTTTATTCCTGTTTATCTTTCAAATTCACTTTCCCTGTCTTCAATCATTAAAACATCCTGTATTTACAACTACAACTACTTTGTTTACTCGGATGTCCCATCTGTATGTGCGCACACACTTCAAGCATGGTTTTAGTACAGTTCTTTCCACACTCACACTGCATTGGTAGCTGTGGTTTGGGGCCGGTGTCTATTTTGGACTTAAAGAGAGGGGAGAAGATGCGAGAGTGTGTCCGTTTGTGGAAGCGGAGGGCAGGCAGTGTGTAATCCTCAGCAGCTGTCTTTGTTCTGACTCTGTGGTGTTCCAAATTGAAGAGTTCTCCTCCAAAAAGCCTAAAAATAACACGCAAAGCTCCAGTTTGGAAATAGAGTCATTACCTGTGCAGAGCTGCTTAATAGTAGAAATGATAAGGCGATAGGTTGGGTTCACGTCACATCATAACACTGTAGATTTTGTGTAGTTTAAAATGGAGCTGGAGGGCAGGTCAGAGTGTTATAGTCGAATTTCTTAACTGTCAGATTGCAGATTTACTAACCTGCTTTCTGGCTAATATCTCTGTAATTACTGGGCCTATCCACATGAATCCAGAGCTAGCATTAAGTGCAACATCTTGATGCCAGTATCCAACCTCAAATGTGTGATAGTTGTCATTTGAAAGGGAGAAATGAGATTACTATGGCAAGGTTGTGGACCCAATCGCTTAGAAATAACAATAAGGTTCAATATTTCGCTCTTAAAAACAATACATATACCATAGCGTTAGAGTTATATAGGCCTTGGCCCACCATTTGAGAGTTTTGCATTAAATTTGAGAACACAATCTACTCTTTTATCACAGTACAGTTAGTTCACAAAAAGGTCAAATGGGTTGGTTCATTTTTATTCAGTCAGGATTGTCAGAGTAATGTGGCAGTTTTTTTTTGTTTTTTTTGTTTTGGGTTTTTTTTATGCTGGATGATTACCCATTTTTTTAAGCATTTGCTCATGGGCCCAACACCTGCACTGCTGGCTCCCAACCGAAGGCACTTAACACTAACCCACTGTGCTACTGTCAGTGTCTTCAATGTCTCATACTATTTTAATAACTTGATAAATAAAACAACTCAAATTTCAGCCCTCTTCTTCCAGCGTGCTAGGCCCCGTGGGTGTAACACATGCCCAGAGATATGTGCCCGTACAGGGGATTGAAATAGCGTAAAGCCCACAGTCAAATTGCTGGTGACCGCAGCGGCACCGTGTCACCCCCCATCTCCAGACCACAGCCCAGAATAAAGCAGGAATGCTGGTGGCTCCACTCGCCAACGCCGACACACAGAGGTACATGGAAACAGCTCCATCCTCCCACCAAGGCTGTCCAAAGTCTGTCCAAAATTCTGTCCAAAAGGCGCCCAAGATGTCAAAAACCAGCATAAGACCACACAAAATAGCCTAAACAATAATCACACTGTCACCAACGTGTCCATTTGTGACTTAAAGCTTTTCCAATGGTTTACATAAAGCTACAAATATAGGCACTTTTTAAACATGGCTGAACTTGTTTAAATTTTTTTTTGTGCAATACAATTTAGTAGGCTTTAAATGGCGTTTGAATTTCAAGTTACTGGAAAAAACATATTGACCAATTTTTTTTTATACAGGCAGCAGAGAGAAATTGTGATGTCTTTAAATAAAATGTTAAAGGTTATAGAAACTATTTAAACCAAATGTGTATTTTTTGAAAGGTGAAAAGTGTCACAAACAACAGGAAACTGAAACCTGCAAGTGTAATGTGGTGGGTCCATGAGCGTTGGTGATGGTGGTCAGAGGGGCCAGATTGACATCCTCACTTCAGTCAGTCTGCCTCAGGGCAGCTGTGGCTACAATAGTAGCTTAGCTGAGCTTGGAGTGAATGTATAATGACTACATTGTAGCGCTTTAAGAGGCTTTGTCGATCCTATAAAGCACAGTGCAAGTGTACAGCACATTACAGGAGGTATTATTATTAAATAGAACTACTTTTGCAGTACTTTTAAAGGGCCTATACTTTTATTTTAAGTATAAGTTTAAGTATTTATTTCTTCTTGGAAAACCTTTTACAACATACAGTATGTTGTAAAAGCAGCTATTTGTAAAAAAAAAAAAAAAAAAAAAAAAGAATTAAAAAGACTGAATGAGATTACCTATAGATTTTAAAAGGCATTTTGTTGGATGAGAACCATAATGAAGCAATTGGGATAGAATTGCATCCAGTCAGAGACGTTGTAGCATGAGAATAATGAGACAGAGAATAAGAGAGAAGAATAATGAGACTGTCAGGGGTCGACATTCGAGCAAAAGAAGGGACTAAGTTTCCACGGCATCTCATTCTGAATCACTTTACTCTTCACCTGAAGTGTAGGGCTGAACACTTTTGAGAAAATATCTCATTTAGATTTTTCTGACGAAGTGGATGTGAATTAGATTTGTGGTTTTGTGGTCCATGCATTTCCTTCCTTGCAGACTTTCTTCCTTGCATCCTTGCTTTTTTGTTTTCTGGTATGTTTTTCTAGGGCCACAAGTTAGATTTTCTTACCGCCAAAATCCCAAATTAGTCATTTAAAATGCAAAATTTTGGAATTCCAAGAAAGCATTTCCATTATATCATCCATTGCATCACGGCAGAAAGTATCCCAAACTCTTTCCACTTTTAAACCAATAAAATAGCTCGTTCTATTTACACTCGATGGAACAAGAATTTAAGTGTATCACGTATGGGGTCAACCTAAGCTCCTTCTGAGGGTGGCCTATTTCCTTACCTGCTGTTGATACATTCCCGTGAAATTGTGGAACAGTGTTAGGGAAAAAAAAAAGAAAAAAAAGCAGAGCTGTCTTACACAAACACCTGCCCAATTAAGAGCAGCACGTATCCCATTTCAAACAAGTGGTGATGTGTGCGCTGCCACCAAAGAGAACAGGATTGGCTTTAAGGAGGGCCAGGATAAATATTAGAGGGGGCTTACGGGCTAATCTACGCACACACATGTAGCAGAGCTTAGGGGAGATGCGGACATTCCCAGACGCCTTGAGGTAGACGGCATGGCACATGGATTCAAAAAGGACAACAGTGCAGTAGGTATCGATAAAGAAAGAGAAAGTTAAAGAACAGCACGCAGTTGTTTCATTTCTACCTTAAGAACAGCTTATATATAGCAATATATCTGCACTGAGCTTAAACTAATTTTGCTCATCTACACAGAAAAAAAAACCTTGATTATCAATAGAGTTGATAAAAAAATAAAAAAAATGCCTCCAGAGAATGTTCACATCATGTGCATGTAATATAAAATAGACATTTCTTTGCTGAACATTGGCAAAACAGAACCTCCTTAGGTCCCATAAACTTCAAACGTTTTGAAAATCCTTGTTCTTACAGGTAAGATATTTTCTAAGCTTAGCTGCATCTTAGTACTCGCAACTTGACCCCTGAAGTTTTCCCTTATGCATTCAGAACATCCTAATTATTCACCACAATGAGTTAATAAGACCTTTTCACCACTTTTAGAGGCCAGAGTGGAGTTTGCTGTCAATAACAAGCATGTTAACAGTGCACTTTGTGGTTATTGGACAGAAAAACACTATAATTTGATGCAGACAATATACAGTGGGCTTATTGTGACCTCAATGAGCTGTTATACAATATATCTGTACTGGGGCAAATACTGCTCAGATGTATAGGCTAAATGTCAGGTGCAGTTCCTTTAAAGGTGCTGTATGTAACTTTTCATGGATTCTGTGTTAGATGCTTGTCTCATGAAAATGGCTTTACCAGGAATGTTCTGTTTATCCATCTTTTATTATTCAAGTATTGCCAAAAAGTACTTTTTTATGGAGACACTTGCTTGTCCTTGGAGATTGCTAAGTCTTATGCCAGTTTTGGAACATTCCAGACAAAACAATCTGGAGAAGGTTTTGGACCCTTAATCTAAAAGCTTACATCATTTCCTCTTTAAAGCTACAAAATTTGAAATGATTCTTGGGAAAAGAGAAAAAACATAATGCGGAACAGACAGAATAGAGACATAAACCTGAGACAAACCACAATGACCGATGTTATTTTGTCTTGGGATTTCAGTGACCATTGAGAGCTTTGTGGTGAGCAGATCCCTTAGTGACCAGTGAGAGTGTTAAGAGTGCACTGTGACAGCGAGGGAGAGGCTGGAGACAGACGGGGATAGAGAAGTAAATGAGGAAGAGGAGACAGCAAAGGAAGAGGCGGGTGAGACAGGGGGGACAGGAGGAGAGGAGCCGGCCTCAGGGAGACAAGGCGTCCAATTCACCGGCCCCTCAATCTCCTCAAATCCACTCTGATCCACTGTGTTCAGCTGGGGTTTCACTCTCACACACAGTACTGGCTACAACTAGAACATTTGTACATGCCGCATTGTCTAGTGCAGTTTATCTAAAAGCAGATCAGGACAGTTTTGGTGTATGTTCTGAAAGGGTGGAGCAAAAATTGAGTTCATGTGACCTGATGAATATGCAACGGGGCAATTTTGGCACAATGCCCAAAATCTGAAGCACAGAAGATGCAAATCACGTTCTTCATCAGGCGCTGTTTGATTTATTACGACCAGGAGGGCAAAAACTGCATGGAAGATTGAGTACGTTTGAGAAGCATGCACCAATGAGGCATTATTAACAATATACAGTGCTTTAACATTGCTCATACACAAAGTTTAAATAATGACCTCCCTCACCTGCCTGTCTCTGGAGCTGGGCGGAGTTCCTGGCTCCTCCCGCGCGCACCTGAATCCTATCAGCGCAATCAACACCACCTGCGGGAGGATAAGAGGAGCCAGGACTCTCCACCCGGGGCCAGATCGTCTGTTGTTGTACCTGCTTGTTTCACTGTTCGTCTGCCTGTTGTCCTACGTGCTCGTGTTCCTGCTCGTGTTCCTGCTCGTGTTTCTGCTCGTGTTCCTGCTCGTGTTCCTGCTCGTGTTCCTGCTCGTGTTTCTGCTCGTGTTCCTGCTCGTGTTTCTGCTCGTGTTCCTGCTCGTGTTTCTGCTCGTGTTCCTGCTCGTGTTCTGGACTCCCGCCTTTGACCTCGTTTCCCGACTCCGACCCTGCTCCTGGAACCATCCCAGCACCCTCACCTCTGACCCTGCCTCCCTGCACCGTGTTCTGGACTCCCGCCTCCGACCCGGTTTCCCGGTACCGATATTGATCCTTTGTCCACGTCGCTGCACCTCTCTGTCGGCCCTGGACCCCGGACCTGCACCCCTGCACCCAGCTCCTCGTTTATCAACTGTCAATTGCTTGTTTGTGTCAATAAACACTGTTAAATCGTCCCGAGTTCTGCACCCTTTGGTCCTTCACACCCCACTCACTACGACAGGCTGTCTGGTCCGGGACGGGGAAACACATCATTCTGCTTCACGTGTGGCACAGGTTCATATGCTTTGTTCGCACACGGAGCAACCATATTCGTTCATGTCACCTCTCCATAGATCTGACCTGTAACTTCGTCTATTCACATAAATTGTGGAACAGTCCAGACAAAGAAATAACATCTCCACAGACACCGGCAGATGGCAGAACTTTCACCAGAGAAGTTACATAGTGCACCTTTAACAGTAATTTATTGATTGCTTGTATTCATGGGTTTCAGAATGATGAGTAATTAAGACTAAAAGAAAATATTATAATAATATTATATAATATATATTATAATATATATCTTTTGAATGAGTCCTCAAACTGTTGCATAGAACAGGAAGCTGAAACCTATGAATGGGTTGCATTTGTGTTCTAAAATGTGATGATGTAATCATTTCAGATGGAGGGGAGAGGTTTTTATAACAGGAGAGTCACTGTTTTTGAAAGAAATACAACTCATGATCCAGAATGTTGAACCATATCATTATTTGTTGCGAATTGGCTCCACAAATGTGCCATATTAATCTCATGATTTTAAGTGCTTTCAACTGACAACAATCACGTCTTTGGGGTTGAATAATGGCACTACTCTCAGAAGCTATTCAAAACAAAAAAATCACTCATATTTATGTGTGCTGACAGAGAAGATGTTGAACTTTGTGGACTTTTGTTGTTTGTAGATATTAACCATAAACCGTTTAAGAAATCTGGAGTTTGATAGTTGAACTGCAGATTCCACAACAGAATTATGACTTCCGTCCAGCCCAGTTTTTAACTATAGGGCTTTTAGAGCGTTGTGATATCCCAACTTTTGAATCAATAAACTGAAATGCTCAAATTGTTATTATCCTGTCTTTCAGGTGGAGTTGACCCCATAGCAGAGGCCTCAGGAGACGCCGAGCAGTTGGACCTGCAACAAGACGCGGCAAAGTTCATCAAGAAGAAACAGCCATCCAAGAAAGTCAAGAAAGGTAGGCCCTCCAGCTTTTTAACTATTACCCCCATCCTCTTTGGAGCAATACTAAAACTTGTAAGTGTCAACTCCGAGCCTTCTTCAGGCTCATAGGACAATAGACCTTTTCATGCTCGCATGAATGAGTCCCCCTTCACCTTCAGAGCTCTGTCAACACAGTCGGTGTGCATTCCGCTAATGAAGCTACTGTACATCGCGTCAGGTTTGTA
>JAIEZT010000124.1:22626948-22829448 GCA_019594935.1 Periophthalmus modestus | reverse complement strand
AGAGAGAGAGAGAGAGAGAGAGAGAGAGAGAGAGAGAGAGAGAGAGAGAGAGAGAGAGAGAGAGAAAGACTGAACAGAAAAAAGATAGAGAGCCTGTCAATATGAGTACTGAAAATCCAGGGTAGGGCAGACGAAATATGAAGGAGTACACACTGACCCAGAAATAATTTATATCTTAAATGAAGTTTCAGTCTAGACTTTTTTTTATTTTTTTATGTGGGACTATTTTTCGGTGTGCAAGGTTCGGCAGCTCGTCCTCTCCCTGCCTCCCAGTCCGGTTATTATGTAGGTACAGACAAGTAATGTGCACTGACAATGATATTTTGACGGTGAGGGTTATTTACTATATAAATATGAACAATTATGTGGGTTAGTAAAACACAATGCATTCACACATGGAGCAGAACATTGATTCTGTGAACAGACTTTTTGATTTGTAGCTGTGTCTTAAGTGAAAATAAAGATAGGAATGTACAGTCAAGAGTGATGCTACCTCACCACACAAGTATCCTCCTGCCTCTCCTAACAGCAAGAAATAGTTTGATGCCTGTATATTTTGTAAACTTCTTTGAAGCTACTGCAGCGGCAACAAAAGTAAATGACTCTCAGTTATTGTAGTAAAAGAAAAATGTAAATCTGTCAACTAGAGATAAAGTTTTTGACTAAAGACGTTTTGCTGCTCATTCAAGTCGCTTATTCAGTTCTGGACAGATTGTTAGCTAGGTCTATTGAGCTACCTTAAGTGTGAGCCATAGTTTACATAATCATTCAGGCCTCTAATGGGTGCTCTCATGTCTATTAGCTTAATCGCTAGCCCTATTGTTTTCCTTGGAATAGACTTGGCTAACAAACACAGATTGTAAACAGCAGGTGTTAGTTCCAGTGTAGTTAGCGCCTCCCTTCTGATAGATATAAGGTAATCAGAAGGGACCAGACAATCTGACCAGAACTGAAGAAGCAAAAACTGTGTCCAGTTGACAGAATACATTTTTTCATACCTGGACAACTGAGTGATTCCAAAGACATTGCATTTATTGTGATTATGAGAGAGAATAGGAAATGGGTCTGAGGCCATTAGTCCAGTGGTCCCCAACCACCTAGCCGGGGACCAGTACCGGTCTGTTACGCATTGCTACCAGGCCGCTCTTCTCCGACGTAACTTTCGCCAGTCCCTCATGACACGCTAATAAGCTTGTCCGTAGATATATAATGAAAATCCTGATAGGAAATTGCCATAGAAATCCATTTGATACAATGGCAAGTATATCATATGTGCTCTAGATCTGCTCTTGTCCTCCACGATCATGTATCTCATATCAATCAATCACGTTGCCCAAAAGTAGACCCACAAGTTCGTGAAAATGAGCCAAAACAAAAGTCTTTAGGGAGCTGTTTTGCAAAGGGGAATAGGCCAAACTGAGGAGCCAGAAAAGGAGCCTATGACCTCCAAGAAAAAGAAAGTAATATGCGGGAAAAACGAACGAGGCAATGAAACCTTCAAAACTGCTTTGGCACATGGAGACTAAGCACCTGGATTGAAAGATAAGCCTTTAGAGTTTGTTGAAAGAAACAAATGTGAACAAGAAGGAAAGAAGAAACAAGAGCAGGACTCACTCTGATTCAGCGGTATAGTGAGTTGTATTTTTGCCATATTTATCTGCCACACGTAGATGGCCAGTCCCTGAAAATAAAATCTACATTATTCCAGTCTGTGGTGCACAAAAAGTTGGGGACCCCTGCATTAGTTGATTGATTGGGGGCCCCTCCAGGTTTGAGGCAACCGCTTATTCTAGCCCAATAGTAGCGCCGCCTCTGCCCACTGTATCTTGCGCATGGGAGTGTATTGGCGCGTTGCTGGCTTACCGTTGCCAGGCTTACTGTTTTGCTGTTTGGGGACTTGGACCACAACTCTTTTCTCCGCGCTGTCGACGCTCCTCCATCCACGCTGCTCGCCTTTGTGTTTTCTCACGTTGTGTAAAATAGACAGACATACCGCAGCCAACAAGTGGTTTCTGGTCTCGAGAGCAGGCAAATCCCAGTTTTATGGCAGTTTGTCTTAGCTAACGCGGGCGGGTGAGTGGTGCTTTGATGGGCTCAGGGTTCGTTAGCAGTTAGCTTTGTGTGTAGGGCGCGCTGGTGCTGCTGCGGTTAATCCGAACAGGCGTCACTGCTAATGAGAAGGAGAGCTGATGGAGACTGTGTGATGAGACGGAGATAGGCTGAAATGAACACATAGCTGCAGGTGTTAGGAGTTTTCAGACAATGCACTTGATTTGATTCGAGATGAGACTTGTTATTTATACTGGTGCGCTGCGTTCAAAAGATACTATGGTCTTATTTTAATAGAACTGAGAAGATTTTGACTGTTCATCTGTGTCCCCATGTATGAAATAGACATGTTCAAATCAAATGTTGCTCTTACTGGTAACAATTGTAATGCTGATTTATTCTTAATTACAAAAACATTGGATATGATGGATGGTTGTTTAGGTTATAATTTGGTGTTTTGGTTCTCAAGACAATTATCCAATCAGAAACTAGATTGAGCCTCACATGAGTCTCTTATTTAGGTTGCCAGTTTCAACATTGAAATCCAGTTGGCTGATCCATGGTTGTTTTATTGTCAAAATTCATACCTTGCTGGGAGTAGACTCGCCTTTCCACAAATCTGACCTGTAACTTGGCCTGATAGCGTCACCTGCTGGATCATGTTTGAACCACGTAAAACTCACGTAGAGGGCTGGATTGTGTCATTACAGTGGTCCCTCGCTATATGCCGGTTCACCTTTTGCGGTCTCGCTGTTTCGCAGATTTTTTTGTGTGCAATTTTGCAGTTTTGATGGCTGAGGGACTGTAGACCATTGTCCATCAGTCTCCTCCGTATCTCCTGTACAGTACAGAATGTGTTTAGACAAATTTACATAAATGTTCGATCGCAGTGTGACTCTTAAGTGCTGTATGTTTGGAAGTTTTCTCCCCGACAAAACCCACAATGTCGATGACACGATCTGCACCGACAAATTTCAGAAACGCTTTGGACTTAAAAGTGTGTATGTGCACAGAGAGGCTCCTCTGTGGATATCGCTGGAGCGGACGTACTTGAACAACACATTTAAAGATCATCGAGAAAGGGGGAGATAATATACGAAGATTTGAACTTTGAGAGTATTTAAAGAAGAGAGAAATGTGAGAAAATGTTAATGCCTGTCTGAGAACAGTGTATAAAGTGTGTGGTGAGGGGTTTAACAGCCGCAAGACATATATAATAATTTTAAAACATAAAGCTTTCTACTTTGCAGATTTCGCCTATTGCGGGTTATTTTTAGAACATAATCCCAGTGATAAACGAGGGGTTATGTATGTATACCTCGTAGAATTTTCAGTTGGCTTAATGTTTACATAAATGAAGATTTCTATAATGTTAAACCAATGGACATTTGACTCTTTCATTTACTTTTTCATATAGCCTTTTGTCAGTGCATCTCTATGGAAATTTTGCACACTTTGCCAATTACATAAAGTTTTTGGCATTCAGTCCTGAACTCGCATAAAATTGTTTCTCACCATCCAGTTTCTATTTTGGTTAGACTATATATTTTTCACACAATCCATGCTTTTGTTCGATTGACGGGGGAAAACTCCCTAATTAGTATTGTTTGCAAAGTAAACCTCCAAAGCCAGTCTGCGGTTTACACTTAAAACAAGGCCAGAAATGGGAAACTGAGGAAGTGGTTACGGGCCGGAGAGGAAGATAGTCGTGTCCAGACTTGTCATAAAGCCACAAAGTACCTCCAAATACGCTATTAATATCTCACCTTCCACTATGAAAATACAAGTGCTGTGGGCTGGCAGTAGTACTACATGCTTCCTCAAATGCGGGAATGAAATGACGTGTTGGCAGTGATAAGGATAGTTAAGTTATAATAATAATACTAGCAGCACTAGCTCTAATAGTACAATTTAGCTGAGTAAAAAAAACTGTGCTGGGTTTTAGAATGATAGGGTGAATTCAGGTAAAGTGGGATACTTTTGGTAATAGCCTCAGGAAACATCCAAAAATGTATTCTACTTGCATTTTTTGTGTGTTTTCAGTTTGTTTTAGGTCTTGTTGTCAATTTTGTTATTACTGATTTGATTGATTATTGGTTTAATACATCAAATATTTTAGGAACTGTAACTCGAAATGTCCCAAAAAACATCTCCCCCAAGTGGAGGGTCTGTGCAGCTAAAGTGGGATTTGACTGCATGAATGAGTGTATTGTTTTTGTGCTTAAAAATACATGTTACTGTAACTCTTAAGACTTTAAATGCCAAAACTCTTTTGAATTGGGGACTAAATGTTTTCTAAGTCAATCTAGTTTAGGTAAAATCTCTAAACTTTAAAAATGTTATTTTCACTTGGATGACTAAGAATCTGTATCAACACTGAGTGAAATGTATTTTTCACATCAGTCACAGTTACATTGTTCATAGAGCACAGTGGCTGACCTGAAAGTGTCAGTAGTGTGTGTCTATAGGCCCTGCTATATGGGCCTGTTTCATTTAGTGTTTTTAATAAAAAAAAAAAAATAATAATAATATATTTATGTGTCTATCTCTGACTCTCTATGGACCCTCCAGACATTATCATATCTACATATCATATATTCAGTCGTATTTAGGCCAAACAGCATTCAAAAACACCATTTATGAGTGTCCACTTTACCTGAATATTGGTATCCCACTTTACCTAAATGGAAAGAATTTGACAAAAAAAATGATCTTTGGAAATATAAATTAATGTGATGTTGGTTCAAAAGGGCAAGCACAAAACATAATTCAGAACAAGTAAATCTGTGTGTTAACTCATTCAGTTGAGTTTGTAGTCCTGTCGTTGAAGCCCACAGTGTGACCTGTCATTTTCATGTGTAAACATGGCTCACTTTAACAATGAGCCACACTCACTGTGATCCTCTCAGAACAGTGTAGTTGTTTTGTAGACACAGGGTTTGACGCTACAATCACAATAGCTGGGTGGCTCTTTAGTTGTAAAAAATACTTCAATGTTTAATCGCCCCACTTTACCTGAATCCACCCTATAAAACTAGGACCGTTGCCATAGCAAGTAACAATTTAAAACTAAATATTTAGGGCTGGGCATGCAACAATTAATTATTTAACACAGGTCACGTGTATTAGTTTCTCTCTCTGCTCAGCACATACACACACATCAGTCTCTCTCTCTCTGCTCAGCACATACTCACACATCAGTCTCTCTCTCTGCTCAGCACATACACACACATCAGTCTCTCTCTCTCTGCTCAGCACATACACGAACATCAGTCTCTCTCTCTCTGCTCAGCACATACACACACATCAGTCTCTCTCTCTCTGCTCAGCACATACACACACATCAGTCTCTCTCTCCGCTCAGCACATACTCACACATCAGTCTCTCTCTCTGCTCAGAACATACACACACATTAGTCTATTTCTCTGTCCGCTGGTGTCTGTGCTCTGGACATGAGGAAGAGAGTCCTGTACAGGGAGCGTGGCAAAGATGAGTCTAAGCTCTGTCTGAGTGTTTAAGTGTATCCAAAAAGAGTCAGTGATCATGGAGAAACAGCCTGCTAAAGTCTGTGAACCGATAGTGATGCTAAATACACGATCTATCAGCAGCAATTTGCGGGGTTTATCACATGTGTCAGTCATGTTTACTTTGAAAACTAGGGAGATGTTAAAATCCCATATTTTTAGTAACCTATGAGCTGGTTTTAACTAGGACTGAATCTGAACAGTAACAGGTCTGACCAAGGACTAAATTGGAGTGTGATTACCAGATCTGAATCAAGACTAAAGCAGGACTAAAGCAGCACAACACTGGGTGAAGACTACAGTATATTTAGGCCTAAATGGTACATACAGAACTGTTTAGGAGCTAAAAAAAACTCATAATATGTTGTTTTTTTCACCGTTGCGTCCAAAATGTAGTTAATTGCGATTAAAAATTTGTATCACTGCCCAGCTCAAAAAATGTATCTTTTGAATGTGAAAAAGTTCTCAATAAGTTGCTTTTAACAGGAAACTGAAACCCATGACTAAAAATGTACTCTAGCACAAGTTGTACTGTTGCCAAATTTGCACTTAAAGGCGCTTTAGCTGATTTTTACGGTCTTAAAAATGTGGGAAACAGAACTAGTTAATTTTAAACGGTTTGCAGTGGCCCAAAGTTAGTCTTCACTTACTTTTCGCAAGTATTCACAGAAATGAGTTTATGAGCACTGACAAATTTTCAGAGACCAGACCAGAGCTTTACTGTCATGGCAATGCTAACAACAACTAGCATGCTAATGTGGACTTCCTGAATATCTGACATAAAATGCGTTATAATTAGATGCAGACACCATACGGCTGACTTATTTTGATCTGTATTTTAGATCAGTCTTCTACAAAACTTAAACAGTTTAAACCTGAGCTAAATTAGCTCTGGCCAATGACAGCAGGTCACGCAGTGCCGTTTGTAGGTAAAGAAAGGACTACAGCGGTGAGACAACCATGGACTGGGACCAATAATGCAGATTGGCAGCCTCGCTTCGCTCAGTCTACCCCAGCTGTGGCTCTAGATTACCAACCAGGTGTGGAGTGAATGAATAATGTGATGTAAAGTGTTGTTGACTTTCCAAAAAGCACCATATAAATCAAATGCACTTTTAAGTCATCTTTTAAACTCAGCACTCTTACACCTGTACCTTCTTTAATCCAGGTTCATCCCAGTCATTAGGCCAGTCTCCAAATATTTACCACACACTTGTTCTGTGCGTGTTAACCGGAAGTGAGGCCTGGACACATGAAAGGTCTGATCAAACACACTCAGATAGGCACCAGGTCTGCACTCTTCCGTCTGCACGGTTTGAACCTGTGGATGAAAGACACATGAAAGTGAGAGCGTTTGGCTCTGCTACTCCCTATACTCCACTGGCCCTCCCCACGGCCCACCTGGGATCACACACCAAAGCCTCAGCCCAAATACTGTACTTATTCTGAACTGCAGGAGTCCCTGTGCAGGTGGTACAGTCAGGAGAGGGTTGATGTCATAGGCTAGAGCTAGAGCAGCCAGCAATGTTTGGGGTTTTAAAATGGGATTTATGTTGGAGGAAATGAAATTAAAAAAATCAGATCTTCAAAATTTGGTTCATCATCTAATTCAGAAAGTAAAAATGTGGAGACAAATAGTTATGAATTATGTTTTTCTGTGCAAGGTAAAAAGTTGCCAACGCAAAATACACTTTATTTACTGTTACTGTTGAATATACACATATAATACACTCAACATGAAAACAGCACTGCAAGTGTCACAGACATCATACCTTACTACAGAAGTGCACAACCTCTAGAGGCAGTGTTGAGAAAAAAGATTTCAGGTGCTTTGACAAAAGTAGATCTGGAATGTATCCTGTCTCCCTAATTTTAGATAGGTGTGAGAGATCCATGGTCTGTTCATGTCAAAACAAACATGGCGCCGTACAAGTAAAAAGTAAAAGGACTGAAAAACAGCACAGATTTTTGCAGAATCAACAATCGAAGCACTAAACTCTTCTTTATCTCAGGTAAAGTATGTTGTTCTGAATCTCTTAAAGAGACACATGTCGTCTACATTTGAGACACGTGATACAATTTAGCTGTGATTGGACCGTCCTAAGTTAGCACAGAGGTTTGACGCCCCCTTTATGATCCACTCAGTGATGTACGGTGAGGTTCGTGCCTGGTGAGGCAGTTGTCACAATCAGATTTACAAACATATAAACTAGGTGTCGGCGAGTAAATCTGACCCCGGACCAATTTTTCTCCCAGTGACTTAGGGCCAGAATAATAAAGCATTTCAAAATAAAAGTTCCGAAGTCCGTATGAAAAAGCTTTAATAGTATGAACTAAAAAGCTGGTTTTATATTGTATTTTATCCTTATTCTGTTTCCCCAATTTTCAATGGATTGAAGTAATTCAATTTCGTACCATTTTGTACGTCTCTGTTTGAAAAGAGCGAGTTTTTTGTCCCGTCGTCTGGAGCAAACCATTTCGCTCCTTTAGCGTTGGTCTTTCTTTAATTATAACCTCCTGCTTCAACTGAAAGTCCAGTTTAGAAAACAGCTTGAGCTTTAATATTTAATCTTCCTTCATTTAAAAAGTAGGGCCAGACAAGAAGAAAAAAGTGAACAGCTAAAGTTGACTTGCTAACTCTACATTGTAATTTGCTGCCCCTATTCTGCGGGAGTTACAAGAATTCCTGGGCTCACGAGCGCCCCCTAACATGAGGCCAGGTAAATACACGCCTCTCCCGGCGCCTTTTCACAGCCACTTAAAGCAGCAGCGACACTGCTGAGCTACGGCACAGTCAGTCTATGTGAGGCACGAACGGCCGGTGCCTCACCGCACGTCTCTTCTCAGTATTTCAACGGTAAATGAGAAAATTCTGTGATTTTGAGTTTAAAAAAAAAGAATAAAGTTGCAAAGTTAAATAGAAAATAACTTTATAGTACAAATAATTGGATAAATATAACTATTTCATTTATTTTTTTCTCTGTGATGACTGGTGAGGCATGGTCTCACCTGCCTCCCCTGACCGCACATCACTGGATCCACTCCAGACCCTTCTGGATTCAAACAGAATGTAGAAGGGACTGGCTATTCAACAGCGGATAGCCGGTTGAATGGTAACACTCATTACCTTTTATTTTAATTCTTTCTTTACATAGCAAATACCCAGAACCAAAAACATGGATTATAACAACATGTCCCAACCAGGCATACTTCCATCCTCCTGCTGGGTCCATTACACAGCCTCTCTATCAGATGACTGTCCCTCACCGCGGCTGCTTTTCACATCTGAACCCCCCCATCCTGTGGAGCCTCTCTGACCCATGCACGAGCTGTGTGTGTGTGAGGTACATACTGGCCTCTCTGTCCCCACACACCCCCCATGAACACAAACACACGCACATACAGGGCCTTGTGTAGTCATCAAACACACATACCCATACTGCATGCACTCTGAGGCTAAGTGTCCTCCCAGATGGAAAAGCAAATATGCGGTTTCAGGGCTTGTGTTTGAACATGGAGTATAGATATGGGTATTCTCAGCCTCAAAGGGGTTACTTTTACCAGTAATTATCAGTAGTTATGTGCTGGTTTGCTTGTTAAATTTTAAAAATCAATGAAATCATTTTAACATCAAGCAGCGGAGGAGCTATGCAACACAGTGAGGTGATTGGATGAGAGAGAATGCAGACACGCAATGCATTCATTAAATTAATAATAAACGTATTCAATTTCAGTTAAACAAACACAGCAGAAAAACTTTGAACAAGGTGTACCCTTACCTATTAATGAGCCCAAAGGGCCATGTGTGGCCCCCAGGCCTTAGTTTGCCCATGTCTGCCCTAGCTGTTAGCCACGTCTCACAGTACCACAAACTTATTTCTGCAAATTGCTTAGATTATGGTTACAAAGTATAACTGGTTAACTGTGTAATTCCTTAGTTCTTTTACTGTAATTGGTTGACTTTTTTGGGTTTATAGATTGAATTGAAACAACATATTTATGCTTCTAAGATTTGTGGCTTGTAGCTATTTGTCATATGTGATTTGATGTACATAATCCTGAACCAATATCCTAGCTGAGATATCTGATCCTAGTAATTCAGAACCAACCTCAGACGTCAGTATCGATATTGGTCTGTTACTATTTAAAGATCCGATATTATGCAAAATTGACTCCTGTGAGCTGTAAGCCTTGTTAGAATGAAATCTCCTCCTCAAAAACACCCCTGGAGTTGTGTTTCATTTCATTCCCATGTTTGAGAAGTGCTGCATTATTTGTCTGCCTAGATCTCCTAACCTCAAAATGCTCTGATCCACCTTGTCACAAAGCAGTTGTTTTCAAGTTTTAAAGTTAACAGCTACCTTTTACGTGTTGTTCAGAAATTGTAAGTTCCGATTCTTCTCCAAATTATTCTAGTGAAGGTGTATGGAGTTTAAAAACACAGTGGAGCAATTCCTGTATTACCACATGACATCACAAGGTGGTGTCACAAAGTGTTTTCTGTTTAAGAGAAGAACACAGCCGAGAATGTGTATGATTTGTGTGTTAAACATGTGAATGAGATAAAACAACTCAAGGGACGTTTTTGATGAGGAAACATTATAACATAGATCAGAAAATAGCATAATGTGGGCCCTCTGCTAACATTTTTGATCATGCGCTTGATAGCAGAATGTGTTCATGTTACTCATCTGCATACCAGCTAAATCCGACTGCATGGCTAACCCTAGTTTGTTTGTGTGGACAGAGTGTTGATGATATGTTTGGATGTTTAATATGTGTAACCTCTCACGGTTATCTGATGGACTATTCCTGGCTAGTGGCTAAAGCTAGGGGGACAAGTGCATTGTTCCAAAATATTTGCCTGGTGGGATACTGCAGGCCCTGAAAGCACAGAATGTAAAGTATGTTGCTGCAAATATGACAGGTTTTCATGTTTATGTCCTGGATTGGTGGGATAGTAACTGTGGTAAATATTTATTATAGTTTTACATCCGTTAACGAGAAAAAGAAGAAGAAAAGAGCAAATATACAGGAAGTGGCAATGCGTTTTAAAATGGACTAACTCTATGTCAGTCTAATCAAAACTATTGTGCGATTTACAAGTGTCGGTCCTTGTTTATAGTAAAAGCCGTCTGTGTAAACCCTCAGTCGTCCAGGTCTGATCCATAGCAAAAGAAGAAGTTAAAATCCGTCAACTGGACAAATCGTTGTAGGGGTGAAGACGTTTCGCTGCTCATCCAAGCCGCTTCTTCAGTTCTGGTCAGATTGCTGGTGGACTCTGACTTACATCTATCTGAAGGGAAGAGCTAACTACACTGAAACTGTAAACAGCTATTGTTTATAGCATTCAGCCATAATGGCCCTAATGGCTCGCTCTATTGTTCTCTTTGTTTACTTTGTTTGCTTTGGGGAGGTTTGTAGGTTTGAAATAGACTGGAATCTCTTGTTTGAAATTCCAGTCTATTTCAAACCTACAAACACTTTAAGACAGAAACTAGTTCACCCAAAGGACAAAACCCTAAGCCATAAACAAAGTAATGTGGTCTACTCCATTCAGTGTAGTGAAGAGTGCAGTGAGCGTTACATTGGAGAAACTAAGCAGCCACTCCATAAGAGGATGTACCAACACCAGTGTGAGAGCTCCTCTGGACCCCAGTCTGCCATACACCTCCATCTCAAAGCCACTAACCACTCCTTTGAAGATAGGAGGTACAGATCTTAGCCAGAGAAAAGAAATAGTTTGAGAGGGGAGAGTTAAATAAGCTATTTTTGTTAGGAAAGACAATCCTTCCTTGAACAGGAATGGGGGCCTGAGACATAATCTTTTTCCGATTCATAATTCCATCCTCAGACCCAACGCAAACAAAGAAACAAAGAGAACAATAGAGCGAGCCAGTAGGGCCATTAAGGCTGAATGCAGGCACATTTAGACTGAAACGGTAAAGTGTCAGTGTAGTTAGCTCCTCTCTTCAGATAGATATAAGGCAGTGTCCACCAGCAATCTGACCAGAACTGAAGAAGCGGCTTGGATGAGCAGCGAAACATCGTTACTCCCACAACTTTTTGCCCAGTTGACAGATTTAACTTTGGCTTTTACTATGAATCAGACCTGGACGACTGAGGGATTACACAGACGTCCGTGTTTATAGTATGGTTGCTAAGTATGGAATTATATCTGCTGCTCATTTTCTAGTTTTTTTTTTGTTTTGTTTTTTGTTTTTTATTTACTTAAAGCCAGACAGACATACAAGTTGAGCATTTTTAAAAACAAGCTTGTTGGTCCAAGACATATTAATAACAAGAAATATTGATTCAAATAACAAGACATAAGACATGACGGGACATTTTCTAAACAAGACTATAAATTAAAAATAAACGATGAGTGAGTGTGTATGTGTAGTGCGTTTGTGTGTGTGTGTGTGTGTGTGTGTGTAGCTAAAGCATTTTGAAGTTGAAGGGAAGAGAGAAAGAATGAGTAAGGGGTGAGCTCAGGTGAGAAAATGAACAAGAAGGTAGGTATGAAAATAAAATGACAAATGACAGTGATTTTCGACAAGATTTTAATAAATATAATGTGTGTTTTTATTGAAATGAGTAGTCTAACCTGTCATATACACTTTAATGGACACATATAAAGTTTTTATCATATACCTTTTTGAACTTGCCATTTCTTGTTGTGTAATAACGTAAATGTGACACAATGTGGAGTGAAGCACGTTAAATAGGGCTAAGACAATAGCTGCTAGGATTCAAGTCGGTTAGCTATAGGACGTAATTTGTGTCGGTGAACGTGTATGGACTTTAGAAACATGGAGGAGACTTTTTGTACATCAATACTCAAAGATGATTGAAAGCTCACAGTCAGTGTGGCTTAAGACTATGTACCTTCTGGGTTATTAAACATATCTGCCTTGTATTGATTCATTTCCAGTTACTTGAATTGTTCTAGAATAAATTGTAAAGCTTTCACTCTTACTGTGAGTGGCGTCGCCTTTCCACACATCTGACCATGTAACTCGGCCTGATGGCATCACCTGCTTGAAACAGAAGTTTAATAAGTTTAATGGCATATTTTGGGACATTCCATGCAAAGCTATAATAATATGTTTGTTCACGTTCTCGTACAATGAAGTTAGTATATCTGTGTATGCACGCTCTGTTCTCATCATGTTGAGACTTGCGGCTTTACCGTCCAATTTGTGTATAATCCTGGGTGACTTGTTTTATTTTGCCATGCATTTTCCAGCTGGGGTTAAATTTCAATCAAACCACAACAGAGCTTATTTTAAAGAGAACCAACATTGTGCTTTTAAGGGTCCTCATTCCACAAGCTTAGCGGTTACCAAGGAGATCAGTGGGGCTTATATTATAGAGTGATGCTATACATTGATGACTTGCTTATCTAAATATAACTTTTTGATGTTCAGCCATTACTTTGGCTTATGCAGAGAACAAATTAGACACACTTTTAGCATCATCTCAAAAAGTCCTGTACCAGATTTTTCCCATGTATTTAAGCTAATTTTGTCTTGCCCCAGCACAGATGTATTGCAGAAGCAGCTCTTGAGTCCACTTTGGGCTGTCTGCATTTAATTATAGAGCATTTTATTGTCCGATAAGTGGGTGGTTAGCATGCTAGTTGTTGCTAATGGTGAATGGTCACATTTATATAACACTTTTCACCCTTACAAGGCACTAAAAGGGCTTTACATCAAGGAACCAGTCTTGCTCAAGGACACAAAGGCATCGGTGCAAGCAGGACAAACACTCTACTGACTGATATTACTTTGGTGAGGAATAACTTTGGACCACTGCAAGCAGTTTGAAGTGAAGTACCGGTAATTATGTGTTTGACATTTTTAAGGCAGTACAAATCAGGTACAGTGCCTTTAATTGTTCTGTGGAGAGGAGTTACTCTGAAAAATTTAACATACTCTTCTAAGCTTGTCTCGCCTGGCTAGTTTTTTCATTTCTTGCCATTTCTGAAACTAACCCCAAAAAACTATAAATTACTTTGACCTAAAATAACACAGGGCAATATGGGAAAAATACATCAACAGCTTATTCATTCCACATGGGAGTTTCGTCTTAAGGAATCTCATTAGTTGGAGACCATGTTGATAAATGGTGCAAATTATAGCCCTCCCAAAAGCTAAACTCGGGGAGGCAGAGCGAAGAAAAGCTATTCTAAGTTCGATAAGCATCAACATCTCCGACAGTGCGAACCCAGATGTGGGTTGGGGCGAGGGAGAGGAGGGGGGGGGGGGGGGTCTAGTAGACATGAGCGCTCTTCCTTTGGGATGGTACAGGAGGAAACAGAGATTATAGAGAGAGGAGGGAGGGGTGGGAGGGGGCTGTTTTTCGCATTAGGACCGCCCCGGCTGAACACAACTGTTAGTCTAATGTATTTCATGGCCATTAGTTCAGTTTGTAAATTTAACAGTCAGAATGGAAGCTGTTGAGAGCTCGTAAAGTTCCACTGGGCAAAACCAGATACGGGAGTAATTATAAAGCTCTGTACTGACGGGTGAATGCAACACTTGGCAGCCATAGCGTGTTGGGGTTTTGTTTATTTGTTTGTTTGATTTTGCTACTGATGACATTTGTAGGCTTTGCGTTGGAGGTTTTCAGAGATCAAGTTTGGGAGGCCGGGGACAGCACCGAGGAAAGAGGCCCATAGATGAGATTTACAGGACATACTAAAAGACATGGAGTGAGAACAGAGAGAGCCGAGTGAGATGGAGGCAGATGATTTGCAGTTCCAGTACACATAAAGTACAGAGCAAAAGCCCCTTTGAATCATATTTTGTGTATTTGTATAAAGGGCTTGTTTCAAACTATTGCTAACATAAGTAAGACCTACTTCATTATGAGGCAACAAATGCTGGCACACACGAGCTAGCAATGACTCTATCATTTAGCAGAAATATAGGCTTTTTGTTTTTATACAGTGTAAGTACTTTGCACATTTGTGGATGGGAACACTGGATTTAGCAAAAGTTTGATTTATCCCCCTTTTGCCCACCATTTCAGCAAATGGTAATTGATCATGTTTATACAGTATAGTGCTTTCCTCAAAGCACTTTACACTAAGGAACTACTCACCCCTTCACACACATATTCGTACATCAATGTACACAGACACAGGGAGGATGGGATATGTGTCTTGCCCAAGAGCACAACGGCTGTATTCATCTGTGGGAGCTGGAATCACACCACCAACCTGTGGACCAGTTCGTCTGGCTACGCTACTTGTCTTTTTATGTTATGATCAGGATTTTAACCGTCAATGTCCAGATCAGAGGATGTGATTATGCGTAGAACTTCAGTACCACTCCAAATCCATATCACTCTGGTGTTCTGCAGGTGAACTAGAGCTGACTGTGCTTTCAGAAGATGATTTCTCCATTCTCACTACCTGCTCTGGAGCTCTGGGCCACTGCTGAAACGCTTGTGGATGACTTGACAAACAGCAGCCCTTTCAGAAGCTGACACCATATTACTCTTGATAATTACACATTAGCAGACTTCATGTGACTTTGGGAGCACTGTGAATGTAATCCCTTTATACTTGACTCCATCTAAAGCATACATATTCATCAACTAAATGAAGCTGTGATAAGTAAATATTGTGTGCAGCTGCCCTTGTCCGCAGACACTCTCACAGATATTAGGTTCAGTTCTGGAGCTCTCTGGCCGCATCATAAAAGACCCTTGTTTTGGCCCTCTCCTCGTGAATCCCCACACTCTTGACACTCCTCCCATATTTTTTTTAACAAGGGACCTTTAATTTGGCGAGAAGGAAGCAATGAATTGTGGAGTGTACTTTTCCATGGCTGCCTGGGAAGTGCGGGCCGGTCCCGTGCAAAAGCCAATAGGTAACACATGTGGGGCTGAGGCAGGGCTGTCGCTCACCTCCTTTAGAAGTGCTTATATATACTATTGGTTTGGGTCACTTGTAATGATTTTATTCTTTTGCATTTTAGTATAAACATTTTTTTAAATGCAGTAGGGGGTTGGAGCCCATGTCAGTGCTTAATGGTAAAATACATATTGGCATGAACAAATCTTAACTTTGCTGCTATATCCAATATTATTTTTAGGCTTATTTGAACTGTTTCGCTACTCAGTGCTTGCTCCCTCTTCTGGCAGTTATGGCAATTTGTAAGCTTTTTAAAGTTTTCCATATATAAACATTATTTATAGCTGTAAAACATGAAATACAAATTCTAAAGTGACCCCAAAGTAGTTAAAAACCCTGAAAACGGCATCATATATAAGTCGCATGGCAAGGTGATGTTTCTGTGTTTTTTATACAAAGGTATATCAGTCTAGTCACCACTCCCTGCGCCTCAAGAGGGATTCAGACTCTAAGGGCCTGTGGATGGAAATTAGCTCTGAGAGCTATAGTGTGGTACAAAGCATCTCTTCAGTGTTACATAGAGGAATGCTCTTGTACATGGTCAGTGTAAAACTCATGACAACATTGTCCAATCAGATCAGTTTATTGTTCACTCATCATTTTGAACAAAATTACATTTCTCTCACGTCAGATTAACAATTTAGTCTTTCACTCATTGATTCTGTAGAAATCTGCAATGTTTTTCAGTCTCCTGTGATTTTTTCCCCCTTTTTTCCCCTCGTAAAACAGCCACGTTTGTTTTGATATGGACGGATCCTGCATGTGCCTGATTGGCTAAACCTCCTGTCAATCACATGCATTTGAACTCATGGGATATGTGCAGGTGACTAGACTCACATTGTACTTTGTGTAATTTGGATCCCAGGCATTAATATAAGACCTCTAACAGGAACATGTCTGGAAGCATCCCACTTGTGTGTTTGTGTGGTTCCATATAATGCACACGCATCTCCCCAAAATATGACTACATTACTCATTTCACTAAAACATAATTGACATAATTATACTATAGATTTTACAAATCTTTTGGTGAAGTTTATAAATGTACTTCCTGGTTGGACATAGGCAGCAGATATGACACACGTAGAGGTAAGTCTATAGCTGTTACCTAACAACCACAATGTAAACAAGGGCCAAAAACTTAGTCTGAATTGTGAATCATGATTAGATAAATATATGTACTTTACACCTTTATTTTTGATAAATTAAGGTTTATACTGAAAAAGAAAAATTGTCCCTGCATTTTGGATGGCACTTTGGTGTTGATGACATAGGTTGAGGTTTTCTGTTTCAGAGGTCACTGCTACTTTTTTGTACTTATCTTCTCAAATTTTTTTTGCCCACAAACTGCTGGTTAACTGATGTATAACTATGATAAAAATTTACCACAGGTATCATCCCACCAAACCAAGTAATAATTAGGAAAACATCAAACCCATCATATGGACTTTAAATTTGAGACCTTAAGTTTGTGTTGCTTACATTTGAGTTCTGGCTTGCTGCTGCGGTCCTGGTTGGGTTCGCCTCAAATTTAAATTAATGGAATGTCCCCAGAACACATGGAAGCCTAATGTGCGTGCGCACATATGGGGGACATGTGTTTTGAGTGCGGCTCCACACACTCGTGCACAGTAAGTATTTATAGTTAGTGACAGCTGACGATTGGCCCTGCGCTGACCTCTGACCCCTGCCTTTGCCTTCTGTACCCTGGAGCTAATTGACACGTCTCTTCTGATAAACTTTCTCTCCCCTTCTCTCGGACAAAACACACATGGAAGGGAACAAGGCTACCCCAATTACACAAGGTGCTTCCAGCTAAAACAATATCTGAGACACTGGTGAGGACTATGCTCAAAGCTAAAGGCTAAGCTAGGGGGAAAACACTTTTTTTTCTGCCAGGACCCAGTTAACATACCTGTCCCATAGCCCTAAACTTAACCATAATACCTCTTCCTTAACCCAATCCTAACCCTAACCTTACAGGGCCCATATTACACTATTGCCTAGTGTATATTGTAATGTTTCTTCATCCCAAACATATCTGGCATTGTGTTATGTTACATTCGCAAATGTTTAACACACAAATCCTGCATTTTTGGGCTCATTTCTTCTCTCAAACATCTCTTCCACCTTGTGATATAGAACCTTCAACCTGATTGTGAATCTTCAAAAATAAACATTTGCTAGCATAGCCATCAATGCAAAGTGGCTGTACTATGACTGTGTAACTGGGTTGGGGGAACAAATTGAATGGACAAAACTATGGCTAAGTGGGCTAACAGGAAGGCTATGGTCACCTGGTCCCTGTCTGAACACATGTTTCCATTGAGCTAATCCTGAAATGTACAGTACCTGAGGGTGTTAATTTATCATTGGATGAGGGCATTGTATTTTAAGGGAAATTAGTCATAAATTAATTTTTGGTCCAGCCAATATGTGTTTGCATCCAAAGTAGGATTTTCCATGAATAAAACAGCTGGGATTTTCTTTCTCTAGGTAGGTCATTATTCACTTATGTGGCCCTCAACCAGTGGGGAGCCTGAGCACATATGGTTGTGTCTCTGTACCCCATTGTCCACTTCAGTCCTCACAACAACTGGCAACACGAGGGCACGAGGCACCCATCAGATAAGTAGACGCACATCATCTTATCCTATTGCTTGTGTAGAACATAGTAAAAAAAATCTGTCAATGTGAAGATGAAAACAATTGCACTGGCTTAAACCAGGGGTGTCCAAACTATGGCTCGGGGGCCAAATGCAGCCCTCAGACCCATTTTTATTGGCCCTCAGGCCTCCTGCTGAACCGGTCCAATTGATCATAAGCAGTACTTTTAACAGCAAATTAAACTATTTCTACCACTATATCCTCAAACATCACATTGCAGTGTGATACAGACTTAAAATGATTTTTAAGCCTTATTAATAAGGCACTGCATTGAGCACCGCTCTGTGGCCCTCTGCTTCGAATATGTTTTGAGATGTGGCCCTAGATTAAAAAAAAAAAAGTTTAGGCACCTCTGGCTTAAACGAATCATGTGTGAGATTTTGATTTTAAATTCCATATGCATGATCTATCTTTTATCCCCAGATATGAGGAAAATATGTTAAAATGAATATAAGTTTTACTGGTAACAATTATAATACTGATAATACTGATTTATTCATAATATCAAAAACATTGGAGATGATGGCTAAGTTGTTTGTTATAATGTCATGTTTTGGTTCTCAAGACAATTATCCAATCAGAAACATGACATGAGACTGTCTTTTGGGTTCAATGCTGAAATCCAGTCGGTTTAACCCCTAAAAGGACTCTCTCTCATCTGAATCATTACCATACCTTCTATATACTGAAAAAGGCACTGCTAACCCAGATTGGTAAGAGCACAGGCTACATACAGCTCCTTTAAATCAGATGGCACTGTAGTGTTTCGCAGACATTAAAACCATACTTTCTTTGTTACTCATCTATATCATATCATCATTAAATCTCTCATCGTAGTAGGTTAATAACTTGCATTGCATTCATGGCGTAAACACAACTAATTAAATTTCCACTGCTACTGTTGTAACCACAAATAACTTCTCTGCCCAACCCTCTTCACCACTCCAGTTTTATTTTATGACACCACTACTTCACTCTGATTGACTTTTACTACCTCTGCAGCTCGTAAAAAACGCCGGTACTGCTTAGATGCTTTCAATTGCTCTTTCAGACCTATTATAAGTAATATTGGGATTAGTGCTATTACAGGCGTAGTTATTCATATTAATGTAGGGGTGTTTGGTGGATGGTTTTCTCACAGGGGCAGATTGCGGTTGTGTTGAGTATGTGCTGACCTGGTGCTGTGCTGGCTCAGGGCGGAGGAAGGGGGCTTAACAGACAAAAGAGCCCCAGACTCCACCCACAGGAAGAGGAAGAGTGTGTGTGTCGACCGAATGATGGACCATGTAACTTATGTCAATATAAACCAAATGAGATGGGTCAATAAATAGATCTTAAAAGTTTAGAGTGAATGTTGAAGGGGTTTATTTTCATTTTGCAGTAATATCACACTAGGACTGCATGTCTATGGCGGAATGTATAGCAGTTGCCATGGTAACAGTGCATTTTCGGGAGCCAGGAATTGTGTTAAAACAGAGCTCAAAATAAAGTCTAACTTGAGAAATAGAGCTTCAGTGGTCACTCTTATTCAAATCCAATAGAAAAGCCAATTACTACTTATTGATAAGATGTTGTCAAGTTGTCGCACCTACTGTACACGCCAGAACAGGGCTCCCCAACTCCATCTGCTCGAGGTCCACAAACTTAACGCCCCACCCCACTCGGGTCTGGACACATGTCATCGCTCTGTTACTGATCGTGTTACTGTATTTATTAAAACCAAAACTATGACAATTAAGATGAAACAACTGCTAGCAAAATAATAGTGATTCATGTTTGCTTTTAATAATAGAATTTAGTCAGTTAACAAAAAATGCTAATTATCTATGTGTATATTTAATTATTATTCAACATCACTCTCGGGTTTAGAACTTTGTTTGCTTGTTGCTACGTGATTTCTGAACCAATTGGCACACCCTTCTCCATTGCGATCTTCTTGCAGCATGACTCTTATCTTTCATGTTCAAAACACAGAAATAAGCAGAGCCGCTCCTCTGCTTGTTTTCACATGCAATATGCACAGTGAGGGAAAGGGAGAGGCGCCCGGATCACTCATAGGAGCAGGGCTAACAGTAACAGGATTACTATATGATTGGATGGATTTGAATATTATGCAAATACTGAAAATGGTTTTAGGATCTGGACCAAAGGCTCTGATGGTCTGGATTTGGGCTGAGGTTTGCTGGTTGAGGACCCCTGTGCTGTTAGAACAATTAAGCTACTATTGAAGCCACAGCTGCCCTGGAGCTAATAACAGTAACATGGCTTGCCAGCGTCTTGCCCAAAGACACAAGAGCAACATACACTTGTTGGAACACCAATTATTCATTGAACATTTTAGACACTGTACTTGATTTTTGTTGTCTTAAAAACATGATAAACAGAACTAGTTCATTTTAAATGGTTTGCAGTGGTCTAAAGTTATTTCTTACTTGTTATTATTTCTACATGTTAATGCACATTTCCCAAGTATCTGACAATAAAACTACATGAAGTAGACATATTTTGACCTCAAGACCTGCTTATACAATATATGTGCTCTGGGGCAGACAAATTTTTATCAAATACATGGAAAATCAGGTACAGGGCCTTTAACTGCCTTACATCACAATAGCTTTTGCACAAGTTTGGCAAGTGTGTTTCTTTTTTTCTTTTATTCTCTTACACCAGACTTACACTGCAGCAATTATGGAAAATCATTTTTTTAGGGAGAGCCTACTTCTCACAGTTGTCATTTACCCTTGAATTTGCGTAGAACTGTAGAAAAAACACAAACCCACATAACATCTGCATATATGACAGAACACTCAGGATACATGTATATGTTTATCTGTGACATGTGGTGACCATAAAGACACAGTATACAGCATGCATTTGAGGAGGAGCTCTCTCTCTTTCTCTCTGTCGCTGACACAACCATAGCCACTCCGTACAGCTATTTTCCCCTTCGTCTCTGTGGCCGGGGCAGTTATGTGCTGATGTTTATGCCACTGCACTGTCTCGGACCTGTTTTGTGTGCATTTGCAACTTTGTGAGGAATGGTGTGGGAGGGAGGCGGCCATTTTCTTGGAAGCTGCAGCCTTTGACGTATGTGTGTGTGCACGCGGTTGTGCTGTGGGTATGTCTATGTTGTTTATCTGGAGAAAGTGTTTATACCGTCAAATTGCCCTAAAAACCTGTATTCACATGTAGATAGATGGTTTGGCCTGGGTGCTCCCTGCATGTTAAGTGATGCACCTTATGTAGACAAACTTTACTTTGTTTTTTTGGTTTTGATGATTTGATTTCTAGCGCATAGAAGTTACACAAAACTCATAAAACACAGATTTAAATGGCCTGAACCCAGTTTTTCCCCTTGTATTTATGCAAAATTTGTCTTGCCTCAGTACAGATATGTTGTATAAACAGCTCATCATGGTGAATTATTAGGATGCTCGGAATTAATAAGGTAAGTGAGGAATAATTAGCTTTGTTTTTCACGTTTTTAAGACAGTAAAAAACAGTTACAGCGCCTTTAAAGATGACATTATGCTTTTGGGAGGATTTGTTATTAAACTATATATATAAATAGATCATCATTTTGCAATTTGTTCATTGTAAACTGCAATATTTAAACTTGTATTACTGTGGGACATTTTTAAACACTACATTTATAACTTGTACAGATTTTAGAGAGATTTTAAAGAGGGGGGTATTTCGTTTTTATGGTGTAATTATGGCTAACACATAACATATTTAGATCACTATGATGCCTTTTATTATTTTGAAAATGCAATATTCACCAAAGCAACTTATTAACATTAAGTTTTTCTTTTGTTTTTGATGCTTTGAGTTTCCCTTCCCTTTGCTCCTTATGTTAAGTCACTCCCCCTTCAGAGGGCTATCACCACACACTGCACACTGCACCGCTACACAGCGCATCAGTTGTTGTATACAGCTTTGTATCATGCTTTTCTATATTTATGGAGAATTGTCATGGGGGAGCATGGGTGAGGTGGGCGTGTGAGCTGAGAATTGGACAGAAGCTTACAGCTAATTGTAAGGAGTGTTCAAATAGGGCCCAGGGGAGATCACTAAATTACTGAAACATGCATCTAAAACCTCTTCAGGCATGTGTTTGCCGAGGGAAAAAAGTTATAATATGGTAAAAAAAAGCTTTTTAAAAAAAAAGTCGATTTAGCATAATACCCCCTCTACAAGTAATATACTTATTCTATACTTATTTTAATACTTTCAAGTTTTATTTTTTTTTTATTTTTACAAAACATTAGTCTGGTTATATACTTTACCCAAGAAATGAAATGCTAATATGAATTGCTATATTAACTCCCATACAAACATGCTAAGTTGCTAACACTAAACTGAAACAAGTTATGTTATGAAATAATGATTTTGTGACCATCCCACTCGCCATCACAGATATATACTTATTGAAATTAAAGTCATTATAATGTTCTAATGACTTAATGGAAAGTATTGTTGGCCAGAACATGATTGCAGGTATAACTAGAGAACGCCACACCTACCGCCAAGGGCTGTATAACATATAATTAGAGTCATAAATTGTAATATATTAGGCCTTTAAACAACATTCAAAGCACCACTAGTCATTTGTCGTTTTGTGCAAATGGGGCGTGCATGAGTTACAAAATCGGTGTAGGGAAAGAATTTACGATTGAAAAAATGTATGAACTACACTGATGGTGTACTAATAGTCATTTCAACCTCCAGAAAAAGCAGTGTCCACTTACTGTGTCACTGGCTCTACAATTTAGATTTTTTTCTCTGTAAAAAATCTGGATGGTGTCATATGGATTTTTAGAGCCAATACCTATATCCTTTATTTGCCATGTTGTTGAGACTGAAAACCGATATTGGCTGGTGCTGGTATACATTTTTAAATCCATAGGAAGGATCGCTAATGTATGTTTATGCTGCGTTCATGTGGTCCTCGGGAATTCAGGGAAAATGTTTTTCAGAATTGAAAAATACACAGGAAGCTGGAAAAATGTCTTGGGAACCTTCAGCACGACTTCCACGCCTGATGTCGCCTGCTGAGGAGATGGACCACATCAGCTGATTTGTCAACTTATCTTTTGAGTTCTTTGACAAAATGTTATTATTTTAAAAGATTAAACTATTGTTTAAGTAATTACAAATGTAATGTTAACCAGTGTTACCTAAAGTAAACAAAGAACGGTAACTTTGAAAGGCTTTGAGGTAAGCATCTTACTGGCTAGCGCTATTAAATGCTGTTGAACTCTTGTTAAACTTATTTTGTCTTGATTTATTGAGATATAAAATAATTTGTTACATCATTGCGTAGATATTCCAAAACAAATTCCATATTTATTCAAATTCTGATGCACTGAAGACAAAATGAGAATAAAAATATGCAAAAAAATCTGGTGCCAAATATCGGCTATATTTTCAAGCTCAAACTGATACAATATCTGAGGAAACTCTGATATTACCGATGACCCATCTGTACTTACTCTGATTACTCACTGCTGACCTCTCGTAAAGCTGAGACTTAAGTTGTTAAAGTTCAGACTAAACATATCGGCGGTCATTTGGCTTTAAAACAGCACTTGGAAGTAGCCATAAGTCTTCCCCCGTAATGAAGACATACCTTTCCCATCTGGCATTTGTTTGGCTTGTGTACTGTAAATCACATCCACTGCTGCAACTGACTTAATTGTATTCAACCATAGCAACGGGCAATGTGACCTCTTTACTAGACCATAGATATCTCTACGCCTTAGACTCGAGTGGTTTTGCTGTTGTGGCGGCTCTCATTTCGCTGAATTCATGTTGGTCGGCTGCACTTCTGGATATGGCTCAGACAAATGTTTGGAATCACTGAGGTTAAGATAGCCGGGGTTATAATTACACGAGTGGTTCTTTGTCAAATCACCAAACTGAGCATTCCTGCGAAGCCGTTTTTTTACGAGCCAACCGCAAGCTAGCATTTATATTCCTCTTGTGCACCACTGCTGAAAGAGCGTCTGTTAGATTGCAATGCGCGGCCCGTCTAATTAAAATATAATTACTACAGCACCCAAAGCCTCGAAATATATGAAAGTGAAAGTATGCAATTTACCTAACAGTTTATTGGGCTAGTAATCATCTGTGAAATTAGAAACACACAGAGAAAGCTAACTTTAACTAGCTTTGCAGATTGTTTTTTCATGCTAGCAAATAAACAGAGCAACTGACAACATGACTGATAAATCAAGGCAGATTTCAATTCCATTTCGTATATTGCTTCCTTCCTTAAAGCTCCACTATGTAACTTTTTTTGTAGCAGGATTGCCATCTGCTTGTCTCCATGAAATGTTATTGCTTTACCTGGAATGTTCCGCAGTATGGCATTAAACATATCTGGTATCGTATGAGGTGGCATCAACAAAGTTACAGGTGAGATTTCCTGAGACAACTATCAGCCTTTAATCTCCTCCTCTTCACCGCCATCAGTCTTTATGCTAACTGGAGGCAGTGCTCTGTCTGAAGCTTTATTACTCAAGTTAGATTTTAATCTGAGCTTTATTTTAATGCAATCTGAAGGGCTGACTTAGATGGAAGTACAACAGGTGAGCTGATTTGTGCTGTTAACATTACAGTCACAAGCTAGGCCTCCCCAACACGCAAACATTTTGTGCTATCTGTCTTCTTAATTAAAACCGAATGTTCTGACAAGGGGTTATACTGACAATGAAGTAACAAACAAATTGTACTTTTATTCTAACAGTAATAGTACTATTGTTTGTGGTTGAAAAACAGATCCTGGAATGAAATGAAACACCTGCCACAATGCTGCCTTTATCCCCTTGAGTTCTTCCACTGCACTTCAAAGCCCGCTCAGGTTCGTTATGTGTGTGGCGACAGACAGTAATTAAGTGAGAGTATCACATTGAGAGCAGCTTTGACTGGCCCCATCAATCACAGCCAGTCTGCTAACCGCCGGAATGCTAGCCCCCGAGCCGGAACGCCGCACTCCCAACACACACACAACAACACACTCCCAACACAGAACACGTCCGACCTGAAAACAACTAAACAGGTTCGGCAATTTGTCAGAGGAAAGTGTTATGTCACGCTGTGTCATTGCAGATTAGCGTAGACTCCCTTTTGTTGTTGTTAGCAGTGTGTTACCATGTGGTGAGAAGTAGTGAGATTTGAGGTTATTTGTGCATGTTCTGAAGAATTCATTTAGAGAATTCAATGAATGAATGGCACATATTGATGTCTCTCTTGAGAAGGTCTGCTTCCCAAGAGAATTCCAATGTCATCATCACTCACGCCTTTCAAAACTGACTTCACTACATTGTCATTTTTAAACTTTACACAGTGGCTAAGAATTAACACCCTATTCCTCAATTAGTCAACCTTTGAATCGATCCCGTCTTACAAAAACACCCACAGATCCACAGACAGACAGTAGCCGCATGCAGGTTGTGAGCGCAGCAGCCGGGGGATATGCAGGGGTTAAGCAGGGAAGAGCTGGAGCCAGAGAGATTGACCCAGACGTGACCCGCCCATGAGAACACCGGGCTAGCGAGCATTTGCAGACAACTCATCCCTCCAAAGATGGCTGACGCGATATAACAGAATATAAACCATCTCATTTTCTTTATCAGATCAATGCCGTTTCTTTTCATTCACATATTCAATTCACAAATCCTCCAAGTACTATATTTTCATTAGCTTCTCATAATGTGTTTGATTTGCTAATGATACCCCAATTAAAGGCAGTGTATAATCATATAAGTAATTTTGCGCTGAGGAAATCGTCTGTGAAAGAAATTAAAGTTGTCAAAGTCTGGGTAACTAAATACTTAACCCAAGCCAGCAACTTGTGCAGTCTAACAGTTCGGTCTGACCTGAAACGTACTTTCTGGCTGCGGACCAATCAGATAAAACCTGGCGCTGGTTTGGAAACACATTGGCCGTGAATGAATGGAATGAGCCATTAAGTTGATTGGGAGTAAAATTTGGGAGTGAGAACTTAGAAGTACAAATCCCCGGGGTACATTTTAATGGTAGCTATTAGGGCTGTTTCATTTTTGGTCATTACAATCAAGTTACTTCTGAAGGGAGAAAATCGTATACACTATATAATCAAAATATGAAAACCAAAAAGTATTTGTGTCACATTAAAGCTGCTGTACCAGATTTTTATTGTCTTAAATATGTGAAAAACACAATTAGTTCATTTTAAACTGTTTTAGGTGCCCCAAAGTTATTCCTTACTTACCTAATGCATTCTGAGTATCCTAATTATTCACCATGTTGAGTTTGTAAGCACGGAGTTTTGCCTTCACTGTAAAGCTTACAACAACTAGCATGCTGATGTGAACTTGCTGATTAATCAGACTATAAAACCCTTTATAATTTGATACAGACAGTACACAGCAGACTTATTTTGACCTCAAAAACTGCTTATAGAATATACAGTGCTGTGAAAAAGTAGTTACCCCCTTACCGATTTCTTACTTTTTCTGCACCTTTGTCACTCTTACCCATTTCAGATCAAGCAAACTTAAATATTAGATGAAGATAACTCACAAGTAAACACAAAATTTCGTTTTAAGTGCTGATTTTCTTTGTTAAAGGAAAAAAAGTCATCTGAACCGACATGGCCCATGTGAAAAAGTAATTGCCCTCTAAACCTAATAACTGGTTGAACTACTCTGCAGCAGAAACTGCAGTCAGGCGTTTGCATTAACTGGCAATGAGTCTTTCGCATCGCTGTGGAGGAATTTTGGCCCACTCTTCTTTGCAGAATTGTTTTAAATCTGCCCTTTTTAAGTTCATGCCACAGCATCTCTATTAGGTTCAGGCCTGGACTTTGACTAGGCCACTCCAAAACCCTAATTTTGTTTTTTAAGCCATTCAGAAGTGGACTTGCTGGTGTGCTTTGGATCATTGTCCTGCTGCCGAACCCAAGTCCGCTTCAGCTTGAGGTCATCAACTGATGGCTGGACATTCTCCTTCAGGATTTGTTGGCCAAGAGCAGAGTTCATGGTTCCTTCAATCGCAGCAAGTCGCCCAGGTCCTGAAGCAGCAAAGCAGCCCCAAACTATGACATTACCACCACAATGTTTCGCTGACATGATGTTCTTTTTATCAAATGCTCTGTTCATTTTACGCCAGATGTAACGGGATGCACTTCTTCCCAAAAGTTCAACTTTTGTTTCATCAGTCCACAGAATATTTTCCCCAAAGCTTTGGGGATCATGGCAAAAGTGAGACAAGCCTTTATGTTCTTTTTTTGTCTGCAGTGGCTTTCACCTTGGAACTCGGCCATGCATGCCATTTTTGCCTAGTCTCGTTCTTATGGTTGAGTCATGACACTGACCTTTACTGAGACAAGTGAGGCCTGCAGTTGTTTAGATGTTGTTCTGGGTCGTTGCGCTTTTGGGATAATTTTTGTAGGCCGGCCATTACTGGGAAGGTTCACCACTGTACCATGCTTTCTCCATTTGTGGATAATGGCTCTCACTGTGGTTTGCTGGAGTCCCAAAGATTTAGAAATGGCTTTGTAATCTTTTCCAGACTGAGACATGTCCATTACCGTATTTTCCAGACTATAAGTCACACTTTTTTTTATAGTTTGGCTGGGGGGTGCGACTTGTACTCAGAGGCGACTACTGGAATATAAGTCGCATCGGATGGGTGAGTCAATGGGTGTTGCTATGAAATTGAACTCATCTTTCCACATTAATCACAGTTACCTCATCATTTAACGGGGGGGCGGGATCACTTTCTCATTCAGGATCATGAAGGTGTGGATAGTATTTTTCCCTTAACAAATAAAATCATCACAGAATGTTTACTTGAGTTGTCTTTGTTTAATATTTAAATTTGTTTGGTGATCTGAAACAGTGAAGTGTGACACTTCCTTCTAGTGGTCTAAGAAAAGCCGTGTCTGCATTTTCATTCCAACCTTTTTCAGCTTTCACAACATTTGAAAGCACATGGTTTGTAATTTGATATATCTGTTGTCACGGTTACAAATGACTCTGACCTGATGGTACATGAAGAGCTGTAGTACATAAATGGCCTCCTGCCTGTCTGTATGTATATATGACCTCACTGTAGTGCTATTGTGTGGTGACATGTGACCACACTGACAGTGTGCTCTTGAGCCTGACACTGTGAGAGCGTGTCCCAGCAGAGCCATCAGATCATTTCCACCAAACGCACTGATCTGCTGCTGCCATGGCAAACACAACCTGTCTGCCCCTCCACCGTAATAACAACTACATGTGAGTGTAGTTGTTATTACAGTAATCTAATGTATACACAACGGTGGAGATTTATATAGTAAATTAAAATCAGGAAGTGCATATTAACATGCTAGTTCTTGTTGGTTTTAGCAGAGAGTTGTGAAAGGTGCTTATAAACTCATTGAGGTTGAATTGTACAGAATATTTCTATTTCTGCACAAGGAAGGCAATTTTTCTGGCAGTTTAAACCTTCATTTAACAAAAATAAAATGTTCTGATCTATTCATATTAGTTAATCATAACTTTTGTATAATTTAAGCAAGTTTTGGCCCTCGTTATTATTATGTACTTACCTGTTCGTATGCCATGTGCTGTCAGTGGCCAACCAGGAAGTACATAGAGCCCAAAAGTCACAGTTGAAAAATTCTCTCTTTTGTTTCAAAATATTTTTTTTTTTTTTTTTCAGGGCATTTAGAACGACCCTTCTGACATTAATATGAGCAAATATAGCACCGAGGAACGAACCCTCATTGTACAGTGGTATTTTTAGTCACATGAGTCAAATTCAGAAACCCAGCGGTGTTACTGTCGACATTTTAATACCAGATATGCCCCAAGTGTAAATGCCATTAAAGGAATAATAAGTGTTTTTCAAAGACAGGGGGCAGTATGTGATCTCCACAGACCTGACTAGTGCTGATTTCTTCCTGTGGAGCTATCTTAAAGAAAAGGTGTTTGTGAATAAACCTCAGACAGTAAACGACTTAAAATGAAATATCAAGGATCAAGTGTGTCAAAGTGTGTTGGATAAAGCTATTCAGTGCGAAACATGGTGGACACTTACAAAATATATTTTTAAAAAATTAGGTCATTTTTACTTCCTCTAGTTTAAGTAGTGATAAGTTCAAGTGTAAGTGAACAATTATAATCGTATATATATGCCAAAAATCTCCGAAAGTTTCAGTTTAGTACTGCTAAAATTTGGTCAGTATACTTAAAAATTGGGCTATTGTTTGCATAGTGTCAACTTTTGGGCCACCCTGCATATCAACGTCAAATACAGTTATGTTGACTGTATTTTACTCCTTCATTATGAACATTCCCTTGAGATAAAACAGCTCTCCATACACAGCATATCTGGTGAGATGTGCCATGTGCATTAAATGGCGGATGAATATGCCCCTGTGATGCTCCCTGTTTGAAGTGGCTGTTTGGGGCCGCTCCGCAGAGAGGCAGGAGAGTTTGTGTTTATGAGCTGAGGAGGAGAGCCTTGTTACTGTCTTTGTTGTGCGAGTGTGGATGTTGCTCCGGTTACACTGCTGGCACCGACATGAGCCCGCGACTCTATAAAAACTCAACCTGGAAGCTGTGGCCTGCTCTGCCCTCTGCCTTTACAGCTCATCTGATGTGCAGGTCTGGATTCTGTTGACCTGAAAGCACAGCGATACACAGGCGGATATCGTTATACTTTATTATAATAACAAAGTCTACTGATCTCTCTGGAAAATGTTACGATGCACGACTATGCCAACTAAGCTCTCTCTCAAAGATAACATAGCCCTGATAATGGTATTTATACTTCAAAATTCAACCCAGTGTATTTTGTTCACCTTAGATTAACTGAGAATTTTGTGTAGTAGTTGTCCAGTGATCTTGTACCTCTTGCCATTGGTCAAAAAGTGGCAGCCTTAAACTGTACAGATATATTGTAGTAGCAGCTCTTGAGGTCAAAATATGTCTGCCGTCCACATCAGATTTATTATCCGATAAAGAAGCAAAGTGTTGTTGGCTCTACTATCACGGCATCTTCGCACTGGTCTATGAGAGTTGTGAAAAGTGCTTGAAACTAGTCACAGCAACTAATTCTTTGATAATCAGGAAGTTTGTCTTAGCATGATTGTTGTTGTTAGCTTTACTGTCACAGCAAAACTCCCCTTTTGTCTCTCAGAATTGTGAAAAGTGCTTATAAACTCATCCCAGTGAATAATTAGGATGTTCAGAAGACATAAGGTAAGTGACGAGTAACCTTAGACCACGGTAAACTGTTTAAAATGAACTAGTTTTGCTTTTCAGGTTTTTACACAGTAAAAACCAGACAGAGCACCTTTAAGTATGTCATTGGGCCGAGCGTGTAACAGTGTACAAATGCTGCGGATGACATTTGCGTGACATAACAATCCCAGGTTAAGTAAGAGGGTCTCAGATTCCGCGCTTTCCAAACACGAGTGTAGATGGAGTGAGTTTTACAGCGCTCCGAACATAAAGCTGTCATCACACAATGCCATTACTATGTCATCCGGCTCCGGAGCTTTTGCATTTATCTACTTTCACTTTCCATTCAACCCCCTCCCTCCCCTCACATAAGCTTGTAAAACACACTCCAACCTGAGCTAAACCACATCAGATATTCAATATGCCCTTTTAAAAATGTCACCATGAAGACAAATGCTAACTCGATGTGATTGCGTTTACATGATTTTACTACATTGGTTCTGTTGTAACGCAGGTGAATGGATGGTGGATGGACATAAGAAAAGAAAATCGCATTATTGTTCAAGCCACAGTATGTAAAGTTTTTGCCTAAAAAATGTATAAAAAAAAAAAAAGTATAAAAAAAAAAAAAAAGATTACCGTAATTTCACGGCTATAAGGCGCGTTTAAAAGTTACAAACATCGCGGGAGCGATGGATGACAGACAGCGAACACGCCGCGCCGAGCGAGTTACGCCATGATTTGTGAATGGATTGTGGATGCTTGGGCTAACGGTGCGACTTTTGTATGTGTTAAATGTAGAAAAAGCACAAAAAAGCACCCGTAACTGAAGCTGCGCCTTATAATCCGGTGCGCCCTATGGCTGTGAAATTACGGTATTATTATAATTTTTTGTTTTTAATTGCACTGAAAAACGTTTTTTTAAAGTTTATTTTATTGTGAGCAGGCTTGCATCTCCACAAACCTGACTCTTATTTATTCTAGAGGAGGACCTCTTCCTGCTTATTCCTTTGGCTATAATCTTCCACAGTATGACATAAAACTTATCTCTCTCTGTGGAGAATGTTCCGAAATATGGTTTTATATATGTTTTTCCATAGAATCATGCAGGTGACATGCAATCTCCAGAAAATTACATACTGTAGCTTTAATATTAAACATAAGTCTTGTTTTCAATTGCAGAAAACCTAAAATCCAATCAGAAAAAGTTTCATAGTACACACATTTTGGGCTTTGTTGGACAGGACAGATGTGAGCCTGACATGGGGGTGAAGAGTGGAGGAGAGACATCCATCAAGGACACAGATTTGCCAAATCTCATAAATTTTTTTGCAACAACAAAAAATAGCATCTTTTCTTCAGCTGAATGCTCCTCCTTCACATAAAAAATAGTGCACTTTGACCTTTGAACCCTTTCCTCTGTATACGGCTACATGCCTGGAGTGTCCATAGTTACATCCTAATGACTTCAAGACACTTTTAATTAAGAAAGCAGCAGGTAGTGGTCTGTGTGTCTCTGCCGACTCTTTCCCACATCTCCTGCTCATCCTCGCCAGTGAGTCCTGTGGATGTTCCCAGCCTGACAGCCAGATGTCCCGCTGATCATCTCATAAGATTCCTTAGAAGAGATGCCCAAACTTTATACAGTGCGCTTAAGACCACAAAGAACGGTTTAAGTACAGCATTATTGGCTGAGTTTTAAGTATTAAAGGAACTGTATGTAAGATTTAGATTTTAAATTTCATGAACTTCACTTTCCTGCCCACAGAGTGACCGACTGACCTGATATCGATGCGGATATCTGCCCTGCGTGACTTTAGTTAAAAAAAACAAAACTGGAATGCTGATTTATTCTGAATTACAAAAACACTGGACATGATGGCAAAGTTGCTTTATGTTATAATTTTGTGTTTTGGTTCTCAGGATAATTATCCAATCAGAAAGCAGAATGAGCCATGAGTTTTTTATTTAAATGTCTAAATCCTGTTGTTTTAAACCTAAAAGGACTCTCTCTGATCCGACTTATCTCTCACTAAACCCCAGCACCTGCAGTCATGAATCACTGCTAGTGCAGCCTCTGCAGCTCAGGGAGTGAATTCTAGAGGGTCTGAGCTTTCACATTAGACATGGCCTGTCCATTTCCTGAAAAATCTTGAATGTTCCCTCTATATGCAGGTTAAGGCTCTGGTAACTCAGGTTCAGTTTATTTATTTATCTGGAAACCCATTAGCTTCCACAAAGTGTGAAAGTGCTGTATTCTTCCCATTAATATGGCATAAAATCACATTATGAAGCTAAATTACATAATAGCCAAATATTTATGTAGAATCATAAACAAAAAACATTATCATTACAGCACTATATTCAGTACAGTTGTGATTGTAGTTCCTTTTAAACGTTTAAGAGAGCAGGCTACGTACCATTCTTTTAAAGAACAAACTCTCTTTATCTTGACTTTTCTTTTTACAGCAGCTCTGAATCTTAGACAGGATGTATCCTGGATAGTGGCCAGTTGGTTGCAGTGCTCATATAACTTTATCTGCAAACGTTACATTTTAAATATTTCAAGTTTGGAATAAAAATGTCTTATTATTGAAAAAAGGATTTTATTATCAATATCTCAAAATCCAATGTGTCAGTAGTTGGACTGTCTGGTTAAAAACTCATAAAAAAAAAAAAGTAACATTATTTCCGTCCACATAAATCCCACAATAACGGGAGTGGCAGAGTGGTTAGCACTCCCAGGAGATTGTGGGTTCAGTCCCTGGGTTTTGGCACCAGCATTTTTTTTTTTTTTTTATGGAGTCTGCATGTCTTCCCAGTGATACAGTGGGTTCTATTTGGTTATGTTGTCTTTCCAGTTTCCTCCTACCAACCAAAGCCATGTATTGTTGAACTGGCATCTAAATTGCCTATTGTAAATTATTGGTCCAAAATCCCTGCAGAACAGTTCACCCAATAAAAAGACTACATTACAAGAAATTATTCATGTACAGATGCTGAGAGAAAACATACATTCTCACCGTGAATAGCTTTGCCTCTCAACTGAATGTAACTTGACCACTTGATGATTTTTTTTTTTTTTTGCTTTGGTTTAATGCTCTACCATAAGCATTTACGTCTATCATATTTTAAAATTCTGTTCACTATGAAACTGTTCTGGCAGCAGTGGCATATTTATGTATCAGCTTTATGAGACAGTTTATTATGTCAGACTACTACTGGAATGTTCTGCAGTAAATGTCTTGTTATGTGATTAGTTTCCGATTATTTTTTACAACCAAAGTGGCTCAGTTATGGCCTCCAATAGTTTGATTCATTGGGAAAAAAGAAAGAATAGAGGTTAGTCAGTATCAGAAACATAACCATCCAGTATTGCCAATATCAGTGCATCCCTTGCTAAGTTTAATTTAAGATAGTAGTTGCTTCTTTGGCCAAAAAAAAAATCTAAATTCTCCAAAATCTTCAACCTGCCCTTTAAACTCCTCAGCAGCCACCATTAAACACTCACAGGTGACAATAAAGGTGCTAAAGATGAAATCATTTGGTCTCGCTGTACTCTGATCTCTATCCACCCATGCATCCCATAAATAACCCTTTACACCACAAGCCTGAAAAAACTCCCAGATAAACGTTTTACAAGAAGAGGGGGAAAAAAACGTGAGAGCGATTTCAAACAGAGAAGAGATAACCCGGGCGCGTCGCTGACATCACCCCATAAAAACATTGCCTGAGCTCATGCACTCATAACTCACTTAGACCCGTTATCCGCCCTGGAAAGCTCCACTCTGTCCATGCCGCACGGTAGTTGAGACCATCTTGGGTTTTAGGCCCGCAAATTGTCTAGTGCAGAAACAGGAAATGAAAGCGTGGCTATTGTAATAAAAGGAAACCAACGATGGATCTCCTCTGTGTGGTCCTACGGCTTTAATCAAAATGCGCCCAATATAAGGGTTGAATATAAAAGCCACAATAAGAAGAGGCTATCTCAAATCAAGGAACGCTCAGATGGTGCTGAAAGCAGACGCAAGGGCTCCGTGTAATGTACTGTTTTGTCTAAAAGGTGCTTTTTTTCAGGTTCCATTTGCTCTGGGAAGACATTGGGGAGAGATCTTATACTCTGTAAGCTGTTTTAGTGAAATTCAAGCTAATTCTTTTGCTAGCATTTACCCATTGTACATGTTTAATGCTGATGGGCCATTTCCCAATTTTCCATTTTACATTATTCGTTATTTTGACTTTTTTCCCCCATCATTTTACTTGTAAGAAACTGTTAAAAATTACAGTTTTCTCAGATTTATTAGCAGTCAAATGTTGCTTTGTTTTTTTGTGAATGATGGGCTCATATTTAACATAAAACACTTTTAAAGAGTATATTTGTAAATTGGTAACATATCTGTCTTTTTCGCTGTGCCAGTCTGACAATAATGTTGCCTGGGATCCCGAATACAAACAGAATCCAGTTGACTCTTCCCTGGGGGTGTGATGCTAAGTGTAGTTACTGCTCTGTTTGAAGTTTTGTTACTCAAATTACTCAAATTAGACTTTAATCTGAGCTTTGTTTTAACACAGTCGGACCATGAAGAACTGTCTTAGCTGGAACTACAACAAGAGAGATATAGTTACAGTCGCAAGCTCGCCAACAGCTTTCAGTTAGTCACTTTCACCATTTTTTTGTTGAAAATCAAACGCCTAAACGGGACCATGAGCGTTTTTATTGATCACAGACTCCTGAAAATGTGTTGTTTAAATCTGTTTTGCATTTGTTTTGTAGTGTAAATTTCTAAAAACTAAATATATCTAATGTATTCTTAAGTATCTAAAACGTGTTTGGTAATGTTTGCTAATGTGTGAATTATGTCACCATGGTAATCGCTGAACATTCCTCCACAGAAAACACATGCAGAACACCCCCAGCGTGATGTCACTGCAAAGGATCGATACTTTACAAAGATGTGAGTCTGGTCACCGTTGAATCAGGTGGTGGACAGGTGGATTAGCCAATCGGGCACATGCATGTTCCATCTGTATCAAAGCAAATACAGCTGCTTACGAGGAAAAAAAGAAAGAAAAAAAAACCCACCGGATTTCTGCAGAATCAATGAACAAAGCACTAAATTCTGTTAATCCGAGATCAGAGAAATGTCACTTTATTCAAAATGATAAATGACCAATGAGCTCCTTGGATTTGCATGTGTCACTGAAAAAAAATGAATATGATTGCATAAACATGTTTGGTTCTGGCTCGAGATGCGACGGAGGGAATAGTGTCCAGACTGATATTCCTCTGTATAAATAATAAACAAAGATAGAAAAACTGAAAACCTGCGCAAGATGTTAATCAGAAAACATAAACTAAGCTCGATTTTATTTGCAGTTCATTTCCATCTCCTTATTTTATTTGATAATTTACTTTGCGTCACCAACTCGTACAAATTGACTTGTAACAGGAAACAGCCCGCAGACAGGCAAACACATAGCTTGCATAGAAAGTGTGTGAACTTGTAACATGGAGCTGTCCGCATGTGTTATACTTGAACAGATTTATAGCTCATGGGATAAAAGGCTGTAGGTTGGATAAATAATCGATATGATCTTCCTCTCTCTCTTGGCTCTGCACACACTGCGCCTTTGTTCACTGGGGCCAGAGCAAACACACTCCATGCCATAACCCTCTCATTCTTTCATTCATTCACAAATAATTCCACCATCATTTTTCCGATCGCACACACAAGCTCGCTATCCTCAGCACGAGCCTTACGCAAACAGTGCTTAACCCGCTGGTCATAAATAATAAGTGGCGTGGAGATTTGTCGTACTCGCTTGCGGTATGTGGAGCCGGCAGTTAATAGTGAGGTCCTATCAGGATTAGTGAGGAATGTCCACACTTCCTCCTCCGGCTGTCCCGCCCTGCTCGGTGTCTGTGTAATCTGGGATCACTGGGCCGACAAGCTCTGTGGGACTACCAAACGCATGGTGTCTACAAATGGATGAGATCAGCAAGTCAGGTGTTTTAACTGCGTGCTAAATACACTTATGTTCAGTGTCCAGACTCAGGATATCACTATATTTTCATGATTTCAATTTCTTGTTATATGCATCATTATGAGGGCCTTGTAATATTTTGTTTTAAATTGTTAATCGCCATGGCAACTGTCCTGATTTTTACAGCATTCCAAAACTCATGGATATTGTTGCTTTTCACAAGCGTTCATCTGATGCCACAGATATTTATCCAATACCAATACTGAGTACCTGTCCAATACCACAGTTTGTGGACACAACAATGAGGCTTGTAAAAAGTCATCCTGTGAATGCATGGCTAATTATGCAGAGTCCTAAGTCCATGTTAGGCCTCGCTGTTCTCAATCAGTCCCTGCAGTTAATTTTATCAAAGATCTGCTTCCACTCCAAAGACAGAATAAGGGCATTAAAGAGGTAACACAAATCTCTTTGTCATTATTAGCCTTTTAGCATCCGCAGAGCCTCTGAAGTCTGTATATAAAGCTTTTCTGGGCATTGGCGGTAGCATTAGCCACAAACTAGATATAGTGCATGGCATTTCCGAAAATCCCAAAAAAGCTTTTTGCCAATACTTGAATATGTCATTGGCCAATGATGCATGGTTTTGTTCTACTTTTGTTTCTTTCAGCTTTTTGCGTAATTTTTGGTGAACTTTTGGAAAATTGCAAAATACATCCGTCTTTTGCTGGTTGATTGTCTACACAATTTATACACTGTGTCAGCAGAACTCCTACTTGCATGTGCTGATTTTCACAAAAATAACTTTGGATACCTTCTTTCCCTCTTACAAAGACTCAACACACTCATTAAATGAAGTCTCAAAGTACAAAAAACTCTCTTACTTCACATTACACATTCAGGATAGGTCATTGCGTGCCATGACTCTACATTCTCAAGTATCCATACCCTGGTGTTTTGGTGCAGGTTTGTGCATTTGGCCTTTGTGTCATATTGTGTGCCTCCCTTGTGTGAGGTTAAACCAACAGTGGGGGACTACAGCGGGGGACATGTCTGAGAGGAAGCCCCTCTCTTCCTCTGGCTGTGGAGGAGACCAGAGGGAGTATTACACTTCTCATGTACAGTGTTCTGTGGGCCATCCAGACTGCTGCTGCTTCTGCTTGGACCATTTCCTCTGCTCTCCTTCTCCCATGACCACCTTCTCTACCTGTGGAGTGCTGTGTCAGAGATCCTCACATGTTTTACTGTGAAACTCACTTTTATTCACACATTTTATTTGCAAATTACAAGCCAACAGAGGTGGCCAGTACTCAGTTACATTTACTTGAGTAACTTTTTAAATTGTGCTTTGAAAAGTTCCGCCACAGTTACTCTTTAAGTTACTCTTACTTGACCAGTACTTTTGCCAAATCTTTTTTTTTAACTCTTCTAAGTAATTCTTTGGACCATTTCATGTATTATACTTAGACTTGAGTAATATTATTTTTAAGTAATGTTACTCTTGAGTCTCCCTGTACTCTTGAAGTTCATGGCTACTCTACCCACCTCCGCAATCCTAGTATGTTTAAAAAGTACTATCAAAAGCTAGTGATAAATTATTTTTATTTCTCATCAACCTAGAGGTAAGCGCCAAAAGCAGCTCCCCGATTGGCCGTGCTTGAGCGATCTACTTTGGTTTCTTTTTGCCACAGAATCTGAATAAATCACTGCCAGAGAATTTCTGTAGTACAGTGTTATGTTCAGAAAGTTACCGAAACTGTAACTCCATATGACCTTTACTCACTACTGCATTAGTATTGTCACAAAACTAATTTTTCAAACTCTATTTCGATAGTAAGGAATAGACTTGATACTCAATACCTATTATTATACCACAGTGATAATTAAAAACACTTTCTTCAGACAATAGAATGTGATTTTCAACATTAAATCATAGTACTTTCTTTTACCTTACCTTATCTGTGTAATTCCTCAGTCGTCCAGGTCAGTTTCATAGTGGTCCATGTGTTTATATACTAGTCTATGTGGTTTTATACTTCTTCTGAATGTAAAGCTATTCAGGAAAGTGTGAATGTGACCTTTTCGTTTCAAATGAGTATCTAATTTCGAGTGTCTAGTCTAGTGTTGGTATCGATTAGTATCAGATTTTTGATCCTTCTATGCGTTCTATCAGATTTGGCTATTTTAGCGCAGTGTCTTGTATGCCTGTTTATACTAACATTATTCACGATATTCCATCTTCATTTAGTCCATTTCAAAGTGACGAGAGATGGCCTTTTAATACGCTTATGTGAACTTCAGCATCTTAGATCCATCTGGCCCTAATGAGCTCTCTAAATCACACTTATGGCATTTGCTGATGTGATCATTATTAGCCATTAGCATCTCATGTAAACCCCTCAGGCTGGGAAGCTAAACTCTGCACAGTTAAAGTCTCTTAAAGGGGACATGTGGAAAATCTATTTTGATGAGCTTTTAACCACGTTCCCTCAGCATTACCTTACTTAGAGTTGTATTTTGATAATGATCCTGTATTGTCCTGCATTTGGAGATCATGTGCTAGATTTTCACCTACCCCCATCCACCATCCCCCTGCATTTTCTTGGGATTATTCAAAAAGTTCATGCTGTGGGTAAAACATGTATGGTTTCAAAAATGTCACGTACCCATTTTTTACCCATTTGGTAGAGCATTTGTCCACTGATCCGAAGGTTGGTGTTTCGAATTTCACTCCATACATAAACATCTTTGGTAGAGCGGTCAGAGCCACTGACCTACAGGTTGTTGGTGCGATTACTGCTCCCACAGATGAATGCTGTTGTTATGTCCTTGGGCAAGACACTTAACCCACCTTGCCCCCAGTGTCGGTGTACACTGGTGTATGAATGTGTGCGAGAATGGATGAGTGGTTCCTCGATGTAAAGAGCTTTGAGTGTCTTGAAGGTGGAAAAGCGCTATATAAAAATTGGACCATTTACCATCTAGTAAAAACATCCATCCATCTATCCATCCATTTTCTTACGATTATCCGGGGCTGGGTCATGGGGTCAGCAGTCTAAGCAGGGACTCCCAGACTTCCGTCACCACAGACACTTCCTCCAGCTCCTCCGGTGGGACCCAAAGGCGTTCCCAGGCCAGCCAAGAGACATAGTCCCTCCAGCGTGTCCTGGGTCTTCCCTGGGGCCTCCTCCCAGTGGGACGTGCCCGGAACACCTCCCTAGTAAAAACAAAAAATTTAAATCAACTGCTTGCTACAGTGAAATGCCATTATGAAGAGGCGGGATCTGTCAGTTCTGCAATTTTAACCAGGTAGTTTCATTGCACATCTCAACACCTGCAAAGCTTAAAGGTGCACAGTGTAACTTTTCAAGCAGGTCCATTACCTGATATGGATAAGTTTAACATAGTATAATTTTCCAGACATAAACATGGACCAGCATGCGTTGAAGCATTCTCCAGAAAACTCGTCAGTGCCCCTTTAACCCATCTTTAAATTGAAACAAATGACCACATGAAAGTCTTACTCTTACAAATCCATCGTACACTTGTAACTAATCACTGACAGCACGTAGATCTGGTTTCAAAGTCCCTCCATTCTTCCCCAACCAATCCGTCTCCTTGTTCCCTTACACTGCAGCTATAGGTCGGTGCATACAACAGCATGTGGCACTTTTTATTACGATTTATGTTCTTAAGAATAAACCATACTAAACGGTCAAAACATACGCAGACATGACGAAGCTCGGCAAAGATTCCACGTTTCTGTTCCGAAGCCACAAGAACTGCGATGGAACGTATGCTGTCTACAAATGTAGTCCAGACTTAACCACTTGGATTTTATTATATATATAATGACTATTTATTTAATGTATGATATTGTTGATGTGGTCAGTGGTGTGAGCTTGTGGAGAAGTAAAAACATTGAATAGTAGGAGCAAGCATTGTTCCCCGAGTGAAATCTCCAGAATTCACAGTATGTTGCTACATTCATCAAAATATGACCCTTTTGAGTAATAGCCAAGCAAAAAACATCCTTATATGTACTAGCAGTAAATGGTACAATACAGTTTGTTCATGCACAAGTGATGAGTGTCTTGCTCAAGAACACAACAGACAAAGGATTGTTGCATTTTCTGTTATGTGAAAATGCCAGCTGAACCACCCCAGTAAGTTAGGTTCACATATTACAAAACTGTAGACGTCATGTAGTTTAAAATGAAAATAAGGCTGGAGAGGAGGTCAGAATTCTATGGAGAAATTTGCTGTTTAACTGTCAAATTACAGATTTCTTGACCTAATTTTTGGTTAATATCACCCTAATTACTGTTATTATTCACATGAAACAAAAGATTAAGATTAATATGACAAGTTTGTGGAGCCAATCCCCAAGAAATGTTGACAACTGTTGTGGTTCATAAGTGTGGATATTTCTTTAATGAACAGTAAATCTCCCATAGAGTTATACAGCCCCCTGCCCTCCATCTGAAATTATGACTTCATCAAATTTTAGAACATTAATGTAACATGATGTAATAGCTTAATTTCAACCTTAATGGCTAGTCTTGCAGGCAAAAAGTTACTAGCAGTGAATGGAGCTATCATGCCAGAACAAATAGGTGTCGTTTGCTTTAAGAAAAATGTCAGGAGCCTCGTATATATCCAGTCCAGTCTCTCTCTTTCTCGCTTTCTTTCTCTCTCTCTGTCTCTCTGTCTTTCGCACTGTCTCTTTCTCTCTCCCTCTCTCCACTTACCCTCTCTCTTTCTCTCTCGTCTTGTCTGTCCTCTCTCCTGTTTGCTTTGTCTGTCCCACTTCTCTCTCTCCTGTCTGCTCCTCTCTCTCTCACTTTCTCTCTCCTGTCTCCCTCTCTCTTTCTCTCTCCCTTTCTCTCTCTTGCCTCCCTCTCTCTTCTTCTATCTCTCAGTCTCCCTCCCTTTCCGTCACTCTTCTCTCCCTTACTCTGTCTCTGTCCTTCCTCTCCCTCTCTCTCTCTCTGTTTTACGCTCTAGTCTCCCTCTGTCTCTCCCTTTCTCTCACCCCATCTCTCCTACTATCTTTGCTTGTTTTTCTTGAGCCCGGGACATGCACAAACTCTCCCAGTGATACCCCATAAGTCTTATGAGCTGGTGGTGCGTTCACACACAAAGACAGCAGTATTCTGTCACTTCCACAGGGCCATAAGTCAGAGCATGCCACACGTGCGGACATTACTTCAACGCTGGCTCAGAGGGAGAGAGAAGTGTTGTATTTTTAAACTCCTCTCTAACAGTCCTGATAAGCTTTGGAAGGAGGCATTTGGACCATAAACTACACACTGATATGATGTAGTGGAATATATTAGTGATTTGCAAATTGAAAGTATATATGCCATATACCAAAGAGTCAGTACTTTAGAATACAGGTGTATTAGTAACCAGTCTATAATGAAATCAAATCAAACTTTTTTTAAAAAGCAACATCATTATAAAACAGTCCCACGTCCTTCCACCCAACCACTGTACCCTCACTGTCCGACCCCACACATCACACAACTCATACACAGTCACATGCACACCGTCTCACCCACATGCACACACACACACACACACACACACACTCACACTTGCATGCTAAAATATATAAGGGACAAACACCACACACCAGGACATGGCCCACAGAGATGAGGCCAAACACCACACACACCACACGGGCCAGGGCACAGAGGAGGCAAACACCAGCCTTCACCCAGGACACGGGCCCAGGGCACAGAGGAGGCCAAACACCAGCCTTCACACCAGGACACGGGCCCAGGGCACAGAGGAGGCCAAAACACCAGGTGCTCCACCAGAACACGGGCCCAGGGCACAGAGGAGGCCAAACACCAGCCTTCCACCAGGACACGGGCCCAGGGCACAGAGGAGGCCAAACACCAGCCTTCCACCAGGACACGGGCCCAGGGCACAGAGGAGGCCAAAACACCAGGCCTCCACCAGAACACGGGCCCAGGGCACAGAGGAGGCCAAACACCAGCCTTCCACCAGGACACGGGCCCAGGGCCAACCACCAATCCTACTACTACTGTAGCCACAGCTGCCCTGGGACAGACAGCTGGAAGCAAGGCTGCACCATTGGCTCCTCCAACTACCACCAATCACTCATTCACACATCACATTCATAAATGGCAAGGTCACAACAACAGTTTCCACTAGAGCCACTGTTGCCTCTCTGTGGCACTTGGTATTCCCATCGGTTTCCCAAGTACTAACCAGGCCCCACTCAGCTTAGCTTTTTAGATCAGATTAGATCAGGCATTAACAAGGTAGTATGGCCACATTACTCTAAATCTAAATCAGTAAGTCTAAATCTGTAATTCAGATGTTGTGCAGTTGTCTAGATCTGAGTTTATATGCATTTAGAAATCCTGCACAAGGGCAATTATTACATTTTCCCTTCATGCTAGTTGTGTTGAACAGTATGCACTTTGAGCAAAATTGAACCTACAACCTCATACACCTCCCGACATCACTGGAATAACCATGGAGTGTACTTAAAGTTTCTTAGTTTATACCCTAAACATTTCAGAGAGTAGTTCTTTTCATATACTTTTGTCCTGCATCCTGTTTCGCCTTCATCAGTGACTATAAATTTCCATCCTTGCCTAATCTTACCTCTATTTTGGGTTGCCTGTTCCATCAAGGGACACAGAATTATAAGTAGAATAAATTTTACTCAACAAGACCTGTTTTTTGTCCAGCTGACACGATTGAATTTTCCTTTTACTATGGATCTTACCTGGACGACTGAGGGATTACACAGACATGCTGCTGATGTTTATAGATTAGTTTAAGATTTACTGAAATTCCGTTATCGTGCAAATGGCCTTAACATGTACACAAACACATCATTATTCTGTCTTCTGTGAACGCTTTTGGTATTGTTTTTTAATGTTTGTAACGTTGCTGTTTTTATAACAGATCCATGGTAGATATGTTTTCAAAAACATATCACATCAAAAGCAGACAATGTACTTGTGCCGCTACACGCTTAATACCAAAGCATATCTTCACTCACAGTTGGGAGCAAGGCCAAAGTTGAAGAACAGGTGGGTGGGGTTTGAGTCGGCACGAGAATATTTCCAGATGCGCTATTGGCTTGTTCACTGTTTTTACCTCAACGTGTCAGAGAAAAGTTGCTGATTACCAAAAAACGTGCAAGAAATACGAGGGGCGACAAATGTATGTAGATTCCCAGATAAATGTAGATCATGTCAGCAGAAAACAGTGTCCTCCCAGTGAGTCAAATTCGGTTACAAAACCAGAAAGAAAATCCAGTTCCCTCAGTTTTAACACTGGTCTGGTTTGCACATTATGCTAGTGCAATACAATTTGCCATTATATTAACTAACAGACACATTAATTAGTAGTAGTTGTGATTGGCTTCAGCTAAACTCCAGGGGACACAGGATTAAGTTCTTTTAAATTGGGCTACCTGAGTTTTCCCTGCACACAAATGATCTTCTGTTAAACCGTATTGTATTTTAATTGCTGTATTAGTCAATGCCAGGGCAAAATGACAGGAAACTGCATTAAACATTAACTTTATGCCATGCGCTTCTGAAACTGCTGTCAATTATATTCCATCTGTAATTTGTGTCTGTAATTTTGTTTGTGCATTCATTATTTAAAGGTCCTATATTACGCAAAATTGACTCTTGTGAGGTTTATGCCATGTTATAATGTTGTTACCTCATAGTTTAGTTTATTGGTTTATTTTAACAGAGACCTTGAGCAAACACATTAATCTCATAAAAGAAGAGATGCTTTACACCAGATTTTGCTAAAACTAGTTTCCATCTGCGGTCCCCAGGCAGTTTAACAGACAATTAAAATACATCCAAGTATTCATCCATTTACAGTCAAACCATGCACACTGCGGTTCTTTCGTGTAAAAACATCAAACTCCATATTTCTACTTGTAAAATTACTCTGAGCTACATGTGGGAAGTTTGTAGTCATTGTTACTTGTGGACCTGGATGTTCTGGTGGCTCTGGATGTTCTGGTCGTTTGGATGTTCTGGTGGGCCTGGATGTTCTGGTGGGCCTGGATGTTCTGGTGGACCTGCATGTTCTGGTGGTCTGGATGTTCTGGTGGACCTGGATCTTCTTATGGTCTGGATATTCTGGTGGACTTTGATGTTCTGGTGGTCTGGCTGTTATGGTGGACCTGCATGTTCTGGTGGTCTGGATGTTCTGGTGGACCTGGATGTTGTGATGGACCTGGATCTTCTTATGGTCTGGATGGTCTGGTGGACCTGCATGTTCTGGTGGTCTGGATGGTCTGGTGGACCTGCATGTTCTGGTGGTCTGGATGTCCTGGTGATCTGCATTTTCTGGTGGACCTGAATGTTCTGGTGGACCTGGATGTTCTGGTGGTCTGGATGTTCTAGTGGACCTGGATGTTCTGGTGGTCTGGATGTCCTTGTGCCCTGGATGTTCTGGTGGGCCTGGATGTTCTGGTGGACCTGGATGTTGTGATGGACCTGGATCTTCTTATGGTCTGGATATTCTGGTGGACCTTGATGTTCTGGTGGTGTGGATGTTCTGGTGGACCTGGATGTTGTGATGGACCTGGATGTTTTGATGGTCTGGATATTCTGGTGGACCTTGATGTTCTGGTGGTCTGGATCTTCTGGTGGACCTGGATGTTCTGGTGGACCTGAATATTCTGGTGGGCTTGGATGTTTTGGTGACCTGGGTGTTCTGGTCAACCCTGATGTTCTGGTGGTCTACTCAGAGCAAAGCTGGACAAATCTCTTAAGTGGTGGAGTTGCAGCATTGTTTAAAAATCAATGTATCACATCCTAATGAACAATCAAGTTCTCAAAGTGTAACATTTTATAGTTTGTGGTTTCTTGTCTAGCACCTTTGCTGTCTAATTATAGAGAGACTTTAGTGGTTTTAAAGTTGTCGTGCTTGCTTGAGATCAACCGGAAAACATACCTCTTTTGTTTCATTCACACGTTTGAGTAATCCCTTTATTATTGGTCTGTTTACATTTCCAAAGCTCAAAATGCTCTGTTCCACCCAGTGATGTCATGAAGCGGTAGTTTTTCAATTAACAGCAACATTTTACCTTTTGTTCAGTAGAGATTGGCAGTTCCAGGGTTGAAATCATCTAAATGATTCTAGTAAAGGTGTATGGAGTTTAAAATCACAGTGAAGCACTTCCTGTTTTACCACATGACATCACAAGGTGGAACAGAGGGTTTTCTGCTTGACATAGAACTCAGTCTAAATATGCAGTGTTTGTGTGTTGAGCATGTGAATGTAACAATATAAAACTCCAGATAGGTTTTTGATGAAGAAACATTATTACATGGATCAGAAAATAGAGCAATATGGCCCTTTAATTTGTGCATCCATAAATTGGTTTGTATGTCCATAATTTCAGTTAATCTATGCTAAATGTCTAGTCATTAAATGAATGTGTGGATGTGTAAATCACTTTGTCTGTCTGTCATGTTTGATTTGTGCACATATACTTTAGTATGTCCCTTATTCAGTTTGTTTGCCTATATAATTTGGTCCATATTTAGAATTGTGAATGTCTGAATACAGGCCTGTCACGATAATTACTATATCGACTTATCGTTCAATATATGAGAACGGGAACAATATTTTTGGGGGTCAGTATATATTTTTGGGGGTACTTTTTCTTTGCGCTGCTGGGAAATTGTATGTAATTTTTTGGCTATATGATACGATTTAAGCTGTAAAAGGTTGAATTAATAACAGCTTTGACTCATTATAGATGCAAACTAAGAACTAAAGTGTTTTATTCAGCTATTCATTAATTGCAGCTTTAGGATAGTTTTTGTGGTTTAAATCTGCTCTTGGGTTATTGTGTCAGTGGAAGAAATGAGTTTCAATATTATTGTTTATCATCTATATTTACTTCAGCTATATATCAAACTTCAAAATGTGTTATCGTCTGAAGTTCAAATTACCCAAAACTTTGGAAATGTCCCAGTAAAAGACTTAACTTTCTGGCAAATGACTGTTCAACCAAATGGAAAAAAGGTTTCAGAGGTAGTCATCTGGACACTGTTTTTGAAATCGAGATGTTTGGCTCTCATCCAGAAGCCAAAACATAATTCACTTCCATCATTGTTTGCTCTAGATAGGAAGTGTAAAATTATGCCAACCAAATGTTTTCCCCCAACACGGTTTCTCTTTCTACATTTACATGTTTAAAATAAATATTAAAGAGAGGGTATTATGCTACTTTTTGGAGAGCTCTACCATGTTATAACAGTGTTCCTTCATCAAAAACATGCCTGAGGTTCTCACTATTTCAACTGGTTATTTGAGGCATGAATGTAGCAACACAACGAACTGTATAAGTGTAAGTATAAATGTATTTGAAGTGACCTGTAGAGCTGGACCTTAGATGAGCTTTGGTGTACTTTGGTGTACTTTGGTGTACTTTGGTGTACTTTGGTGTACTTTGGTGTACGGAGGGAGCATTACATAGCTGCAGGCCTCTATTTACCTTCCCATTCATTCAATTACACAGCTTGTTTGCACTGGGCTCATTCATGCATATTTGAGTCCACGTGGTGGGAGCAGGTACACTCATGCATTCTCTCTCTTTCTCTCAATCCATCTCTCTATCTTATCCATTTCTCTCTCTTTATGTCTCTTTCGTTCTGTTTCTCCCTCTCTATATATCTACCTATCTCTCTCTCTCATCCATCTATTTACCTCCCTCCCTCGCTATCTATCTGTCTATCTCTTTACCCATCTTTCTTTTTCTATTTAACTCTCTATCTCTATCTAGCAGGTACATTCCTGCTTTCTCTATTTCTCTCAATCTATCTCATTATCTATACATTTCTATCTATCTGTCTGTCTATCTATCTATTTATCTATCTGTCTATCTATCTATCTATCTATCTATCTATCTACCTATCTGTCTCTGTCTGTCTATCTATCCATCTAGCTTTGTGTCTTTCTTTCTTTCTTTCTTTCTATCTCTCCCTGTCTCTGTATATCTGCCTATCTCTATCTATCTCTCTATGTATCCATTTACCTCCCTCTGCCTGTCTCTCTATCATCTTTTTCTATCTCTCTCTATCTTTATCTAGATAACTCTATCTCTCTACCAACTCTCTCTTTCTCTATCTATCTATCTATCTATCTATCTGTCTGTCTGTCTGTCTGTCCATCCATTTACCTACCTCTAGCCGTCTCTCTAACCATCTATCTATCGATCTCTATCTAGCCATCTCTCTATCTCTCTTTATCTATCTAACTATGTATCTTTCTATCCAACTCTCTCTTTCTCTGTCTATCTATCTGTCTGTCTGTGTGTCTGTGCGTCTCTCTCTATCTCTCTGTCCTTCTATCTTTGTATCTATCTATGTAACTTTCTCGTTCTCATCGTCTCGGTGCAGATCGTTGGGTGCATGCTCCGTCTTAGATTTACTGTCTGAAACACAGGGCTGAGAACAGGAGTGGTCAGATCCATCATTGTGTGTCTACATTCAAAGCACCTCCAAGGCCCTGCTAAATGCACTGCGGCTCGCTCTGAGGATAAACTTTTAATTATATTGATTCACTTCCTGCTTTTATTTTTAGACTAGGTGAGCACTAATTTTAGGTTTGTCTTTGTAAGCTTCCTGTACACTAAACAATACAAAAACCTGGCCCCTGATCCCTGGGACTAAAAGATTTTCCCATAGTGTCAGAGTGTTGTAGTTACAAGCTGGTGGGTAGGGACGAACTTCATCTGCTCAGCCAAAAACAGATACTTGGTTGTTAGTCATACAGTTGCTTTTAGATTAACTTAGACTGATTAAATTTGTGGGTGTTTAAGTATGGATCTGTAACATTATCTCTATCAAGGGACTTTTAACTGCTTGGATTTCATTAAATAAATACATACATGTTTGCATGTCAGCAACTTTGCATGCAAGGAAGACTGCACCAGTCTACCTGAGTATAATAAGAGACCATCTGGAAATGTGGTTCAGGCATCATGAGAAATAAGTCTTTAATTTCCTCTGCTCAAACTAGGGATGAGACAATAAACAATAATATCGTGTATCGTGATAAAAAGGGTCGACAATAATCATTCATGGGATATTTCATATAATCTTGAGAATTGCCAACAAAGATAATCGCCAGAATGTGCAGAAAAAACCTACTTACCCATAATGTTCCCCACTAGATCATACTTGTTTTCACTGATATATAATATAGAACCTATTCATAGGAATTAAAATTATAATTATTCATATCCATAACATGTTAAACTGTCAGCAACTTAAATAATTATCACGATATAATCATTAATCACAATTACTTTGGCCATGATAATCGTGACACCAAATTTCAATATTACCCCATGCCCAGCTCAAACTGCTCAAACTCTTTACAATCTGAATGTGGTAACAGACAAGTAGGAGTTCCTAGCCTGGTCAGAGAGTTGCTCTTACTTACTGTTTGAATGCAGGAGGGTTTTTGACCAGGCCACGGAGCGCAGTAGACAACTCACTTCAAAATGTAAGTTGGTTTCGTCCACTTTAGCTCTGTTTGCTTCAAGTGTCGGAACTCTTTGACACATTGTTGTCCAAAACTTTGACATGTATGAAAGACATCTCCTCTTAAATATGTTCGTATCATTCAGAACCAAATATTTAACTTATTTTTTCTCAGAAACCTCAGAGTTTAGTTCTTTTTTTTTTCCTTTTTCTGCCATGTTTGTTGATCATTATAACGGCATCGATACTTGCTCACATGAGTATCTTGTTTCTATACTAGTTTCAGACTGTTGTGATTTTTGATACTCTTGACAAATCTAGTAATATTTAGTCTGATCTGTTAATGTAATCTAACTGTCAAGGCCACAGTAAACTCATGTTGCCCACATTTGCTTTTTCAATCAAAAGTTAGTCTGCGTTAAGTCTGTCCATAATGGCTGGCTATCAGAAATCTGTCTTCACCCGTGTCTCCTTGAGTAGCCCCATTTCACCGTCCTTTGTGCCATAGCCTGGTGTCTGCCTGTCTGCCCCTTTCACCACACTGACTGTTTCCTTCAGTTCACCCATGTTATCCAGTGTACTGCTGGTGTACTTATCCACTGCACAAATAAGCATTGTCTTCAGCGCCACGTTAAGTACACCATAATTGCTCGGTTAGCTTTAGCCTTATTTATTTGGATGTGTAACTTTCTATTGTTGTGACTGGGATTTTCGCCTCTGGCCCAGCTCAGCGGTGGCCTTGTTCTTGGCTGTTTGGACGTCTGATTACAGGACACGGGCAACAATTTGCGTACAACATTTTAGTGGTGTGGGTGGGCGGGCTTGTAGGGGAGGGTGGAGGGAGGAGCAGAGGGTGAAGTAGTGTTAGGTTCTTATGTTATAAATGATTGAAAGCGCATGTGTTTAAAGTGTCTGTACATGATTTTTTTTTTCCATGTCCTTTTATTTTTTTCTGCTTATCCAGAGGCCAGCAGTCTAAGCAGGGATTCCCAGACTTCCCTCACCCCAGACAATTTCTCCAGTTCTTTCGATGGGACCCCAAGGTGTTCCCAGACCAGCCGAACTATGGCCCGGGGTGCCAAATGTGGCCCTCAGATCAGTTTTTATTGGAACTCAGGCTTCCAGCTGAACCGGCCCCACCGACTAAAAAAAGTTTGGGCACCTCTGCTCTGGCGTGTCCTTCCTAGGGGCCATGTATTTGAGCAAAATGTGTCATTCCCCAATACAAATATATTGTATAAGCAGCTCTTAAGTGCACAATAAGTCTGCTGTGTACTGTCTGCATTGAATTATAAAGCATTTTATTGTCAGGAATCAGGAAGTGCACTGTTAGCATGGTAGTTGTTGTTACCATGACAGTGATGCCAAAACTCCGCTCTGGCCTCTGCGAGTTGTAAAAAGCTCTTATAGACTTATTGCCGTGACTAATTAGGATGCGTGGAAAGCATAAGGGAAGTGAGGAGTAACTTTGAATCACTTGCTTTTTTCAAATTTTTAAGATAGTAAAAATTAGGTACAGCCCCTTCAAAGAACCATCTTTATCACGTCCAACTAAGGCTGAATCATAATCACTAGTTTGAAAGTTGAAATTTCATATCATAACTGTAACATAGTGGGAAAGTGGAAGCACCTCTCAACAAGATGGTCCTCAGTTCCTCAGACCACGAGGAACCTTTCTTACATATCATTCTGTTTGGGATTATAGTCCATTCCTACAATCTAACACTATACATTTTTTTTGTCTTATAAACATGAAAAACAGAACTAGCAGTCGAAGCACCTCACAACAAGAGCCCTTTCTTACATACAGTTCTGTTGGGCATTGTATTGGATTCCTGTTAGTTAAAACATCGGTTCTTTATTGGGTCCCCTCAGTGCAGTGCAGGGATGGCTGGCTGCCGCTAAGAACAGCCCTCAAAACTTTTATATAGGCTTTTGATCATTTCGTGGGCAAACCCGACCTGCAAGCAACTCCTGGGATGCACAGGTCTAAAGACACTAGTTCATAGCCCTTGTTTTGTTGTGTGTGCGCATGCCGCTGCACAGATACAGTGGAATGTTGCCTCACCAAACAAATTAAAAAAAAAAAAATTTAATAATATTAGATTATTTTTGGAAGCCTGTTTTTAATATCTTTAAAAAACAAGCACTGGGTCGTGAAAGGTGACCAATTAGAAAAAGTGGGTCGCCAGCAAAAAAAAAGTTTGAGAACCACTGATTTACAGCATCCAGACGTTCTATTCTGACTTAGTCCTCTCTCTGCCCCCCTCTCTGTGCTGTGGTGAGCTGAAATGTATCTTTGGCAGAGGTAATGACCAGGAAAATGGGGAGGAACGAAGGCCCAACCACAGCCGTCCAACCTCCCACTCACACAGCCGGAGTGGTTTTGTCTAGAGTGGAGCAGGTGTCATCTCAGGGGACCAAACGCAGTGGAAAAATACTACTATACTAAAAACTGTTGGGCTTTAAATGGACACTATGTAACTTTTCTAGAAGAGGTTCTGCCACCTACTTATTCCATGGAGATGTTCCCAAATGTCCCATAGTCTTACATTTACTCAGTTAGAGGTGTTTTATTGCCAAAAAATACTGTGAATCAGGCCTCCTCCCAGATCTGACTCGTGTCTAACCAGGAAGTGAAATAATAATCTTCAACACAATTCTATGTAGAAAAGGTTCCAAAGGTAGTAAACGAGTGAAATTAGATTAGTTGAAGATATTGTAAGTATAGTCAAGAATACTGTGAGTAGTCTTCTCTCCACAGAGTTATTGTGTAGCATTCTAGGCAAAGCAATGGCATCCTGAGGTAGACAAGTAGGTGACTGACAGAGAAGAAGTTACATAGTGCACCTTTTAACACCTGTATTGCCAGTGTATGTAAATTCGTTGAACTGTGGAAATATAGTTGTCTTAAAACAACTGGAAATGTTCAGGTCTAATCAACCAGGCAATTTATATTTTCCGATTTAAGACTTTACATTTTAATTGCTAAATTGCCATTATTTGTATTCTAAAAACCTCTTGACCCTTTCTTGTTTTTAAAGATGGTGAAATTGTTTAGTTAAAAGCCCTGTACCAGATTTTTTCCATGTAGCAAAATATTTTACCAAAACTTTTAGTGAAATATGTCTCGTCTTAGTACAGATAAATTTCATGAGCAGCTCTTGAGGTCCAGTTGTGTGTAGTCTGCATCTAATTATAAAGTGTTTTATTGTCCGATAATCAGGAAGTGCGTGTTAGCATACTAGTATTAACTTTACCGTGAAGGCAAAATTACACTATGGTTTCTGAGAATTGTTAGTGTAGTCAGTTAAGACCACAAACTTTGAGTGAAATGTCGAAATTGAATTATGAAGTAGTAAGTAGATACAGGTTGTTTTGTAGACATGATCTTCATTCCTTTTTGACCCAACCAGACAACTTGTTTTAGGCTTAAGGGTTGCATGTGGCTTTGAAAACATTGGTTGCAGCTGTCTGGCTTGGTCCTTCTGCTGTTGTTGCCAAATAGTATTACTTCTTTTGCAATAATGGCTCTGTACCTGATTTCTACTATCTTAAAAATATGCAAAACAGAACTAAGTTATCCCTCGCTTACCTTTCTTACATTCCGTGCATTATTCTGCTGTCACGGTAAAGCTAACAGCAGCTAGCATGCTAACTACACACTTCCTGGCTCTTGAACAAAAAAAAAAAAAAACAATTTTACAGTTTACAATTACATGCAGGCCGTACACATTGTGTAAATGTATAAAGTATGCATGCAAAAATACTTACCATGTTCATTTTAGTGTCTTTTAAACAAAACCTGATTAACTAAGAAATAAGTTTAAACTCAAAAAAGTACAATTACTCCCCAAAAAATGTACTCAATACAGCAACGTTAATATTTGTAAGTTACTTTAGCCCTTGGAATGTAATATATAAAATAACTCACATAGTAACTGAATGGAACTGACCGTGTTCTGTTATGGCCATGTTCTGTTATCTTTACCTATGGAGGTGAGTTTAGGCCTGAGAATGGAGAGGGCTTCACCCAGTGGGTACTCTGTCTGAGACTGCCAGCCTGGGTGTAGCCCCTCCCTCCCTCCCTCAATACCAAAGAAGCAACAAGAAAAACAGTCCGCCCCTGCTCCCCGAAAATCTCTGTAAATATTGGTTTAATTGGCCCCATGTTCGGCCAAGGTCAGAGCTGGCGGTGCTGTGTTCACATGCGGAGGAGTGGTTCATGTGTGTCATAGGAGAGATTAGTGAGGGAAGCACTGCACTCCTTAGGCCCGCTGATGGAAAACACCTCTGGGGTTATCCTGACATTCCACTCTGCCGGCTCTGTCATGGCACAGGCTGGGGAGTGATACCAAGTCCAAACATGGGAGCACAGCCAGACTTAATGCTGTTCTGATACAAGCTACACATACAGTACATGTGTTAACCCCACTAAATATGCAAATGAAAAGAAGTCCTCAGCTGAGCGTGATAGAATATGTTTATGTGCATGGTGTTTTTTGTTACATATAGCGTGTAGAGTTAATAAGAAGCATGCCTACATCGTGAAGAACATGCTCTGACACATGTCGTGAAAAAAGTAAACACAACGGGAACGCTTTGCACTTTTAGTTGACCTAACGATAGCTCCTGAATTGCTAATCGCTTACGCTGGAAAAATCTCCATAGAGTAACAGTAATTTAAGAAGTCTTTCATATCTAGAGTGGTCAAAGCTCTATGAATCTAGGCTTGGCAATTTACTGTCCTTACTTGTTGAACTTGATCACTTGAGTGGCATCAAGAGCTCTATCTTTGGAATAGACTTGAAGTGTACTGACATTTGTGATTCAATTTTCCACATCTTTGGACCATAAGGTTTTTGTATTCATAGCAGTGTGCCATATTGTTTTGACAATGAGAAATGTGTTTTATTTTATCAACACCATAAGCTTCACTTTGAAAAGTTAGCTTTAAGTTGAGATGAGTCTGATTTATTGAGAATTTCAACAAACATGTACAACACCCATTTCTTTCCACAATCTACAAATGAATTAAATAAACAGAACATTTATCTCATTGTCAGGCTCAGTAGACTCTTGCAAGATGAGTCCTAGTGATATTTGTGAGTTCCTATGCTCACAAATCCATGTAGCCCGGCTCCCGCTGTTGTTTTCTCCGTTTGTTCTGCTGTTGTGACACTTCGACCTATTCAGGTATGACGCGTATTCATCATTTGTCGGTATTCGTCATGAAGCTCCACCTTATCGTAATCACTATCAGTGAGAACCAGGTTAATGTGTAGAACTCAATTCAGAGAGCTACACATATCAATCTGGTGTTGGCCTGCATGGTTACTACTGGAAGGGTCTTGTTGTTGTGCACACTGACTTTTTAGCAATAACCCATTTGCATGCTGCTTTCATTAGCTACAACTACCTCTATTACATATCTCCTATTTATAACTCCACCCTCAGACCCAAATCAAAACAAAGAAAACAATAGGGCTAGCCAGTATGCTAATAGGTGTGAGAGTACCCATTAGGGGCCTGAATGATTATGCTAAGTATGACTTGGGTACAGTTCACGCTTACACTTTTACATTACATTACATTTTTGTGGCCTTTTCTCTAAATTATCACAAAATTACCTCTTTCTCGCAGTTTTTTTCATGGCATCAGAAATAACGAGCATTAACTCACCCATCAGCTATTTTAAGACCCCGGAGCCACACGCTTCTGGTTACAGGACAAACACTTTGTGCAACCACCTCTTATTATTTCAGCTTGTACAGGCAGCCAGCGGAATCAAATTTCATCGGTCGAATGGACGTGCGATGCTGGGCCTGGGCCATTTTGCGGCCCTAAAACCGAGCCGTCTGCACACACGTAGGTTAAATTAGCAACAAAAGCATACATGGCATATTTGGTGGGTGTGTGCGGGCCAGGGATTTCTGTGAAAAGCAGGCTAAATAATGGTTTGGGGTTTGTGTAGGGAGTGCGTTGCCAAGTGAGTGGAGTGCTAAAACGATCCCCGGGGATGGACTGGAGCTGACCGCAACAAAGACCCATAAGAATACAGTGTAGTCTCAACCAGCGGAGAGCGGACAGACTTAGCTTAGTCCATTGTGAGTGTGGTAACAGAAGCCAAATGACACACAGGGTTTTTACTGCAGGCCCAGTGTTTTAATCTGTTTGTTTAAAGCTAGCTATGTAACTTTTCTCAACAAGTAATTGCTTTGCCTGGAATATTCCACAGTAGGGATGTCAGAGGTAATCAGATGCTAATCAATACTAAAACTAGTATCGAAAACCAGATACCCATTTCAGCAGGTGTCGATACTAAAGAAGTCACATTCACAGGACAGAAATGAACCTTTCCTGAATAGCTTTAGAAGGATCTTGAGCAGTATCAGAACAAGTATAAGACACATAGACTAGTATACACTCCCATGGACCACTGTGGAACCTACCTGGACGACTGCTGGATTGCACATTGTAAGAAAGTTATAAAAATGTAATTGAGTTTGCAATTTTAGTATTGTGACAACACTATTCCACAGGAAGACATTAAACTTCTGTCTCCAAGTAAATGATGCCACCAGGGCAAGTGAGAGTGTTTTCCACACAATGCCAGCATGGCATGAAGGTAAGGCTAACCAGAAAGTTTTCAAAGTTGCATAGTGTGCCAGATGTGAATGCCTCTTGAATGTCATGGTATAAATCCAGACGAAGGGGAGAGGACTATATAATAAATCACCTGTTTCGTTGATATGCCCAGGAAGCTGTGAGGCACTCTCGTTTCACAGCGAGAAGGTTTGGGGTTCGACTAGTTCTGTGGAGAGTTTGCATGTTTCTCCCATCAACCAAAAAATGCACCATAGGTAGAATCCTCCAGCTAGGTAGTCCTGACCTCAAATGCAGAGGACAAATTTCTCTATAGGAACACTAATGTGAACCTTAACCTCAAAAGATGTTTTTTTTTCTGATTTTTGGAGCGATGGGGCACTGGCAGGTAGACCTTTTGTCCCTGGTTAAAGAATGTAACTTTTATCTTATCCTCATTACAACATATACTAACTATAATCATGCTCAACTAGGGATGGGACTGTAACTGATAGTAAGGCATACCGTGGTGTTAAAATGCCACGGTATCAGCAAGGATGAGGATAGGTTTCTGATGGTATTGAAGCAGTGCTCTTCACAGTAGTGCTGTTTTAGTCCCTTAACGCACTTTTGATGTGATCCTTTCTGTTCTGTATCCTCTGCTCCCCGCTTGACCCTTACATGCACCTGCCTTGTACAGAGGAGACCACGCCACGGAGCACACATACCCGTAAAAACACGCACAGAGTGAAGAGCTAGCCTTCATGTTAAGAGTATAATAAAAGTTTAGAGCTGATATAATGTTCGTGTATCAGACATTTAGAGTAAAGAAAGATTCGTATGCTCTGACTGTGCAAAACGGTTTTCCACATGGCTTTGTAAAAGACATGTTTAAGAGTGGCACCACAAATCGTCGTCCTCTCTGTTCTCCTCTGCGTGTTTTTCTTCCTCAAACTCGTCCAAACGGCTCAGAGGATGAAATGCTACTCCTATATCCACTTTGTTTGGCTGTTCGTTGCTCCACATGTGTACAGTTGCATGACGTGGACATGAATGGCTTTATGTCGTATTCATACAAACCCACGCAGGCAACTGATGAGCAGAAGCACAGTACTGGCTAAAACTGCTAAAAAAAACTGATTCTATAATTGTATTTGGTCAAACCCTACAGTATTTTCCCAATAACATTTTAGTCAATAATTTATCAAATCTCTGCATCCCCAAGTAGGACGTAACACTTTTTTTTTACTTAAGAGGTCCCTTGTTTTCGTTAAGCATTATAAAATACGCCATTCTGTGTTATACCGTCCTATCTTTCTGGTTATGGTTATCATACCATGGAAGTTTCATACCATCCCTATGCTCAACAAATGACCTACTGCCCTCCTTTGTTGCTTTGAAAAGAAACCAACTACTTCTACAAAGCCTTCCAAAGATCTCTCTGTTGTCCTTAAACTTTCATTCCAAGCACAGCCAATTGCTCCCAGCCATTTTCCTCTTTTTATTTGTATGTTCTTTCCAAAACTGCTCGTGCACATTCCCAGCTCCTGTCCGCTCTGTCGTGCCGCTCTCGTAAACGCGCCGTGTGATGTGGCCTGCTGCATTTAGTCTAACTCAGCTTGACTCCTCTGTCTCTGCTAGCGTCCCCTTCCACTTGTGTTTATGTACTTGCTAGTTTTACGTCCATAGCACTTCATATCCTCCTTCAAAATGTCTGGGAACGGAGACAGTATATTTTCCTGTGCATTGGAGAGACAGGAGTGTGTGTGTGTTTGGTAGGGCGTTGCTTTAGCAGAGAAAATAGTATACCCCGAGCAGACCGCTGGGAGTTGAACCCACCCACGAGACCACACCCAGAGCCTTGTCGGAGCAGTGGGCTCTCATCCGCGGCTTTTTATTGTCCCTTTATTTCAAATCTATGAATCATGCCGTCTGTGCATCCGTTGCCTCTTTTTCCAATGCTGTGAGTGCAAAACGCCTCTCCCTTCTTGTCTACATTAGCTTTTTGTGTGTAGTCTGCAGGATGTTTAAGGGTTTAAAATGTGTGTACATGTACGGTTTATTAGTTAGACTGGGCGGTTTGTAATCATTTCTGCAATTTCTTTGATGCCATTTGAATTTGGGAGTTCCAGACATTACACTTGTCTGTTACTCTTCTGTTTGCTTTGAGTTTGTTAGTGGGGTTGGAAGCTCGAAATCGCAATTTGAATGGACACAATTGGCAAATCACAAAGACGGCAATTTTTAAGTACCATAATTTCCTCCAAAAAACAACAAAATATCCTGAGTCGTTCTGCATGAAAAAGCTAACCCTGTAGTTTAGACCTTTAACGTGTTTTGAAATACATTATTCTGATCGCAATTGCAATGCTTGTCAGAAAAATCTGATATTTTTGCCAAATAGTCCAGTCCTATTTGTTAGGCTGTCTATCCAGCATTACACAGCCAAAGAATATGGATTTACATTGCTGCAAATGTAGCATGTAGCAGCAAATCTCAAAACCTGCTATCCATGGAGATACCAAGTTAAAGCCATAAAAGAACATTTTCCATGACAATAGGTACATTTGATGCCATGCTGTGGAACACTTTGGCGTCAGGTTTATGGAGCAACAGGTCTGCCAACTGTAAATATGCATATTTCCCAAGATATTTCGGTGCAATAAATACATTGTTTTGTTTTTTTTCCCTAAATGTTACCTACAGCTCATTAGAAAATATGTCATAGTTAGTTGTGAAATTTAGTTTGCATCACTTCAGTGTAAAACTAATTATGTTTTTGCTAGCTGTCTGTGTGCCTCCAGTTGTTTTGCACATACCTCTTTCAGATAACTGTCCCAAATCTCATATGTTCCCACACTGTCCTCCAACCTTCTGTTTTGAATTGGAGATGCCATCACTATTTCTAGATGCACTCTCTCTCCCCTCCCTCCTCTCAGTAGATCTGTGGACTCCCGGTTGCTGATTGGGCGATGCGGGCGTTCTGTGGGGCCGCCTGTATTTTGACTATGGCTGTCTGCAGATGAATGCTCTGCAGTGATGTTTCGCTTACAGGAGAATCCAAGCAGAACCGGAGCGCTTTGAACAGGCCGGAGATAGTGCGGCTCCTCTTCTTCAGCCTATCTCATCCACACTGAGCCTTTTGTTACTGCGGTTTGCTCTTTGTGGCAAAAGACAAACAAGTGTTGCCCTCCGAACTATAGTCGAGATTATAGTGCACATGACAGGTTCGTGTTTTTCTAAGTATTTCTTGGTTTGGTGGAATAGTACCTGAGGTAAATATTTATCATAGTTATGTGAAAGTTTATGAGGGCGGGAAATGTATAAGAAAAGTACACAAATACAGGAAGGAGTGCTGAGTTTTAAAATGGAATTCTTCTACTTCATATTATTATTTCATCAATGCAGAAAATTCCATCCAAAATACAGGGACGGGCGCCAGGAAAGCATTTTGGCTCTGTTAACGTTATGATTGCTTATTTTATGGAATTACCTCTACGTATGTCATATCTACTGCCTGTGTTTTTCCATGTTTAGACCAGACTCTGAGCACCATCATGGTCCCTGAAGTCCTCAGAGTGTGAGATGGTTTATACGGTACTAACATGTGAGAGATGTACTTAGGTCCTAGGCCATGGAGAGACTTGAACTGCTTTAAAGTCTATTCTCTGAGCCACAGAAAGCCAGTGCAGAGACCTGAGCACAGGACTTATTGCATCAAATATAGCAATGGGTGGGGTTTTTGTCACTTGAATGGCAAAAGCTGATTGCTACAGAATTTAGCGTAGACTCAAAATTCCCACCCTACTCTAGTTTTCCTGATACCAAAGAGACACATAAAACAGTGACATACCAAAACAGAGCATTAAAATGGACCCTATTCTTTGGGATGGGAGCATCCAAGAATTTACACATCTGCAATCATTTTGTTACACTACACTGTTTTTTTCTTTACTAACCTTAACTGCTTATTTTGAATCATCTCCTGTGTAAATTGGAAGACAATATGACAATGGGTCTCTGAGGATCACTGCACAGACACACTGTCCACTAAGGCTGAAGGGTTTGGGAAAAAATATCTAATTGTGATTTTTCTGACAAGCGATTTGGATTTCTTTAAAAAAAAAAAAAAAAAAAAAAAAAAAGATATGAACTGATGAACTAATACAAAAATCACATTTCGGAACATGTTTGTACAGATGTAAACTACAAGGTTAGCAGTTTTAATACAGAATAAGAATATTTCGTGGTCCTTGCAGCCATTGCAATTTGCTAATTGTGTCAATTCAAATTGCGATTTTGAATAGATTGTAATAAATCTTGCTGCCCTAATGTCCACACTTCCATGTTCCCTCCATCAAATTGTACGTTCTTGTGTTAGCTCTGAGACATTGCCAGGTAGCTGCGGTCCCATGCGAACCGGGCCTAACGTCACCGCGCTCTCCTCTGTTTAGTCTACGGCTCTCCAGTCTATTAGTTTGTTGTAGTAGTCCACTGACAAGATGTGACCTGACCCCTCCGGCTTTCCGTAGCCAAGGGAAGCGGCCATCTTGTCTTACAACATCAATGTTTATCAATCTGTGCTACTGCTCCCCCGAGACTCCTGCTCTCTCACACTCGCTTCTATTTCCTGCGCCGGTCTGGAAAGCTAACTCAGAAAGGACCACAGCACCTATGGGAGAAGAGAATGGAAATGTTCATGGTGCTAAATGTGTGTTTTTAATGTAATGTGGTACTCTGGTTTTACTTCCTGCATTATTCACTTTCAGACATTAGAGTTTGAGTCAAAATGGAAAAGCAAAACTCATAATAGCAAAAAAAAAAAAAAAGTTCTACATTTTTTCATTATTGAACCATCTGACCTATCCCATCAAATCAGCCAGTGACAAAAACACTGACATAGTGATGGGTCTTTTGGCTCCTTTGTGGGATCCGAATCTTTGGGATTCATTCATTTTAAAGAGCAGTTCAAAAGACCGACTCTTTTAATATTTATCTATATGACAGAATCCAAAAAGATAACTAATTTTAACAACAAACTAATCACAGAGAGAAATCCAATGCGTTTATCCTTTGAAATTATGCATACTCAAAATAAATGTACTACAGTAATTATCATTTTAAAACAATTATTATGCCAACTATGTGCAAAAATGGTATCACTTCTGCCCCTTTTCTTTTGAGCTAATCCTTGTGTTGGTTCAACATTAATCAGTGTAAAAATGAATAGAAATCACTTCTTTTAAAAAATGAGATTCAGTTCAAACTGTTCACGTTAAGGAACCGTTCAAAACAGCTCGTTCATGAACATCACATCACTAATATTCTGCTTTTGCCTGCTAAATGACACCCATGGACCATCATTTTACAATTTGGATATTTAAAATTCCAGCGTTTGACTTCTGGTTGAAAACTACGGCATTATTTCTGCCTGTGCTGTGTGTCACCATTTAAAAAGTAAAATCAGATAGTAGGTATAGAGCAATGGGCGTATATGGTGGATAGGTGATTCTTGTATTCTATAAAAAATTTCTACTGACATTTTGCCTGCTTGATGACAGATTTAGAAAACTCTTTAGAAAAATGTGTTCCCTGCAAGAAACTCACCTACACACAAGAAGAACATGCAAACTCCAAAGAGAAAGGTTTCACATGGTCCAAGAATCGAACCTGTGACCTTCTCGTGGTGAAGCTGACCTCTCTGCCACCTGTGCTGATGTCCCTACATTTGCGTAGGTGACATTGGTTAGGCTGATCAAACCTCACTTCACCTTGGTTGTCAAACTCTGCTTCTAAAAACAAGCAGGAGTTGACCCTAAAGACCTCCACACCCAACTAGAGCGAAGACTGACCCATGCCTGCAGTGACCGGTCCCCCACTGGGAGTTGTCGTTGAAATGGACACTTAAGGTTCAACTTTGATCCCAGGTGTAAGGGTTATTTCTATTACAACCAACCAGAGTTCAAGCCAGGTTCAGCCAGACCCCGCACGAAGGACGTAAAGCCTTTGTTTGTTGTTATCTGTCAGCTTGATGTCCAGGGAATGTTTTGGAGAAAGCAACACGTTCCATTCAGCGTTACTAAATCTGTTCCATGTATTTCTGTAATTGAGTTTCATTTGAATGTGGGACTGTGTAATTGAAGAGCAGTGATATATAAATAATTAGTAATTTCCTTAACCCCTGAGTCAAGTGGTTTTGAAGGGATAACCTAATTAAAGGAAATGTGAAATCATTATAAAACTACAAAATGACAAATGCAAACAAAAAATAAATTACACAACTGGTAAATAAAGGAACTAAAGATAAAATTCATGAAACATTGTAAAGCAAAAAACATGTTAAATGCTGACAAAACAAGCCAGAGAATTCATTTAGGTAGCCCCACGCGTATTGAAGGAAGGAAAGGGTCAAATGTGTCATAGGATTTGAAAGAAATATCCAACATTTTGAATTGCAAATGTTGAACCTTGTCATACGTTTTATCAACTGACAACAATCACATCTTTGCAGCGGTCTCTTGAAACCACTTTCAAAAAAACTTGTGAAAAAATGTACTTCACTTTTGTTTCTTTATGCTAGCAGAGAAGGTGCCAGTTTTTGTTTCATATGAATAGGCGCAGTAATCAGAGATATTAAACTTTTCATTTGCTCTTCAGATGTTCTGATGCGCTTCTGATGTCTGATGGACATTTGCCCATTTCTCGTTCTGCTTTGTCACTTCTTCCTTTGACTTTCCTGCGTGCATGTCCTAACCTTGTGTTGGTGTTATGTGTAGACTCAGCTGCTGTTCTGTGTCTCGAGGGCAATGCAGGGCACTCAGCGCAGACAGTTAGCGTCCGTCAGGATTAGCGTGTCGCTGTAGGATTAGCCCAGTGCTCACACATGCTAACCTCATTGACACATAGGCCTGGCAGCTACTCATGTGACCACACACATGCATGCACTCTCACTGAAGTGAAGTACATGTTTGAAGGTAGGGATCAAAGTGAGAACACATGTTTGGAGTTGTTCCTTTATTTAATAATGAAACACGATATATACAAATTGTCAGGTATTACTTATATATAATGTTAAATTTATTATTTTATCTGTATGTTTGTAACTAAAATGTTCAGATCCAAATATAAAATTCTGAGAAATTCTGAGAAATCATCAATACTGTCCTTAGGATTTCCATCATATTTGTACATTAGAACCTATATACATATACAAAGTGTTAAACTAGTGCTAGTGCTATCCCATGAAGTGAAAATTAAGATAGGTTAGGAATCTTCATCTTGTCTTTTTAGGATGCAGGATTTCATCTCTTAGCAATTTTTTTTTTTTTTTTATCTGACAGCTAAACTTTATGAAAAATAATCAAGGGTATATTATCAACCTTGTCCAGACAAAATTGCAAATGCATCAATTACGTTATATTATCATAGTGAACCTTGGTGATCCATGTAGATGTTAATGAATTTAATATGAAATTATTATATTCTGCTCAATTGTTGCAAATTTTAAATAGAATAATGGTTGTGGCCCTAAGATGGATCCCTGAGGAACACCCTTAGTGAGTTGACAATCAGTTTGCCTTGTCCATTCTACCTGATGTTACAGTCACAGACAGATTACATACAATTCCTGTTTTTAAACAAAATAATATTGATAATCTGTCCAAAGTTATTGCTAATTTATCTATTAGAGACGAATACATAAAATCTACTAAGTCTGATCTCGTCTAACAATCACTGTCTGCTTCTGTCATCCTGATGTTATTGTGTGACCCTCATTTCTCCATCATCAACAATTGCATTTAAAGTTCACTTTCTTACTATTTATTCAGTCCATATCCTGTGACAGCGGGCGACAACAGTTGTTCTGCTCACAATCTCTTTAAGCCGTAGACGATGAGGCTGCTGATTACAGAAGTGTGTGGAGTCAGTGAATGCACCACGGGCAGACAGCGCTGGGCCGGCTCACACACAAACATAAGGGAGATAAGGAGAGAGTCTCGGCATAAGCAGACGGTGGGTTATCAAAGCATCACACAACAGGGATGATATGAAGGGGGAAGGGCCAAGAGGGACAGAGGAGGGGGGTCTTTTGTCATGTAACAGGTGCCTGTGTCATGCCTGATCATTAGGAGTCCACTTCACTGTTAAATGTAGCTCTGTTTGTGACAGTAATCCTCATTCACGAGACATTCTGTTTATATCTTGTCGGCAAAAACAATGGCATCACTATTGCTTAGATCCACCCAAGGCAATACACAATGCAGACCTCATTTTTGTACTCGCAGTAACATAAATATTTGGGGTGCTGTTTGTGTCTGTGTGGAGAAGAATCATTTGTAGAAATTGTTATAGTGGAGTACGCAATCAGGCCAAAGTAAAATATATTAGTTTAGAATATATTTTAAAGCAGACCTATTACGCAAAATCAACTTTTTAGCGCTTGCAACCACGTTATAATTGTTTTTCCTTCTCATTTACCCTCTTGAAGTTGTATTTAGAGTGATTCATGCATGTTTGAGTAATCTTTATTGTCCTGTGTTCAAGACGTCATTCCTCAGATCTACCCCCATTTTCACCAGTACACGCCCACTGCTCTGTACTTACTTTGTTCTCCAGTTGGTCCCGTAATTTTCCAACTCAGAAATCAGGGAACTTTTAGATCGATATCTGGTTTTAAATGTCCGAAATTCAACATAGTGATCCGCATGTGTCATAAATTATAACTATATAGCAGGTACAAAGCACAAGAGGCCTTCTTTAAAATCCTGCTTCCTGTCATGTGGTGCCATTTTGAGGACGGTTGACCATTCAAAAGATCTAAGTATCTGTAGTTGTAATACATAGTCCAGTTCCATGTATTTTCAAGCGAGACACTGCTTTTGTCTGCCTTTCCAAACATCTTACTAGACTGATACACATTACATCTTGTCTTCTGTCAGGTTCCCCCATTTAGTGATTATACAACAAACACCAGTAATTTGAGGCAAAGACGCTCGAATTAGTGACTGTGATTTCCAGACCCATCTACACAAAAACACAATCTGGAGTATGTTTAGCGCTGTCAAATTGAGAAATGAGTTTTCATATTTTACGGAATTAGCCAAATCGCATGAAATCACACAAAATGACTTCACCTTCAACTATAAGCTTGAATAAACATTGCAATTATAAAAACAAGCGCGCCTCTCTTACGGCGACATCGTTTAACGTAATGCTTTCTTCTACAATGTAAATAGCGGGAATTTTTCAGATATTGTCCACAGTGTTGCTATTGTAGTAGACCATGCCTCTGCCTTTTAAGTTTTGGTTTAGACATGTCCAAGATATATTTGGGGTCTTAAAGTATACAGTCAAATGCAATAAACAGTAATGGTGCGCTCTGTTGTCACACAGACATGACCAGGCTGGATTTTGATGGTATTTCTGTACTAAAATGCTGCTAAAATCAAAATGTAATTAAGTTGTGTTCAAATGCTTAACTGTGCTCCTGGGGCTGTGCAAGATGCTGTTGTTCGCTCATCAAAACACACCTGTATAGAGTTATGTTTAGTTTTATTCCCATCCATATGTAGCTTTAGTATTCTCTCGTGAGTTTTCTGAAGCTCATTATCCCAGACGTGATTGCAGACTATTTATCCTGATAGGTCATTTTTATTTAATTGAATTTCATCTCTCATTTCAGTGATTCTCAACTGATGTACCGGGACCCAAAGTGGTTTCAATACTTTTTGATCAAATGCTTGAATCACCAAAAGTAAATATGGTCGTATTACCGAAAGGATTTAACTGAAAAATGGATCCTAAAGCTACATCATCTGAGACCCACTGACTGGCCTGTGATGCAGATCATATAATTTGGTTGTAAAAATTATCATATAATTAGTTTCATTAAAGTTCCCGTACTAACTTTTTAGACAAAAAAATTACATCAAAATATAAGCTTTTTTTTCCTCTTCATTTTGGTTGGTTTTTTTTCTTGTTTCCATGAAAATTGTTGGTGTTCCTTTGGTTATAATCGTCGACAGTATGGCATAAAACATACTTATCTCGATGGAGAATGTTCCAAAGTGTGATTTTAACTTTCTACACTGCCTGGCCAAAAAAAAAGTTGCCACCAAAAAAAAAAAGGTCACACACTCTATTTTTTGTTGGACCACCTTTAGCTTTGATTATGGCAAATTCGCTGTGGCATTGTTTCGATTTCGCTTCTGCAATGTCACAAGATTTATTTCCGTCCAGTGTTGCATTCATTTTTCACCCAGATCTTGCATTGATGATGGTCGAGTCTGACGCTGCACAAAGCTTCTCCAGCACATCCCAAAGATTCTCAGTGGGGTTAAGGTCTGGACTCTGTGGGTGGACAATCCATGTGTGAAAATGATGCTCCCTGAACCACTCTTTCACAATTTGAGCCTGATGAATCCTGGCATTGTCATGTTGGAATAAGCCCGTGCCATCAGGAAAGAAAAAGTCCACTGATGGAACCTGGTCATTCAGTATATTCAGGTGTCAGCTGGCCTCATTCTTTGAGCACAGACTGTTTCTGAACCTGACGAAGGAGGCTCATACCTGTTTGCTGTAATAAAGTGTATTAGAGCTTAATTAAAGCTAAGGACACTTTTCTTGCCCCATTGATAAATAACATATGGTTGGCTTAAATAAGAATGTAGGTATGGAAAGAAATCAGAAACATCTTGAAACAAATGAATTAATATTTGTCCATTTAGGAAGTTAATATATCTAAACTAGTCAAGAGTATTATTTTCATTTGGATATTGATTGGCCATTGTCTTGCATTTAGTGTGTGTAATCCCTGTCGTCCAGATATGATCCATAGTAAAAGAAAAATATAAAATCTGTCACCTGGACAAAAAGTTGTAGGAGTGAAGATGTTCCTTCTTCGTTGAGATAGATATAAGGCAGTGACCACCAATAATCTGACCAGAACTGAAGAAGTGGCTTGGATGAGCAGCGAAAAGTCTTCTCTCCTACAACTGTTTTTTTTCCAGTTGAGAGATTTTTCTTTTTCTTTTACTATGTCTTGCATTTACTTAATATTTATTTTTCCAGTGTCTCTCGCTATATCTGAACACAGTGCTCACGGGACACTTAAAGTAGTGGCTCTTTGCTGTTCTTGCCCTTATCCCAAGTGTCGTGATATCGCCTTGTCGAAGAAGACCAAGCTCCCCTGCTGATCCCCACTCTCTCTGCCCTCTCTCTGTTTCAGATAAAGAACCCAACGAGAAGAAGGACGACACTAACCCAGCCGAGGAGGTGAAGAAAGAGAAGAAAGAGCCAGCTAAAGACAAGAAGAAGGAATCTAAAGAGGAGGCTAAAAAGGAGGCAAAGAAGGAGAAAAAGGAATCATCTTCGACCAAGGAGAAGAGAGAAAAGGACAAAGAGAAGGACGGAAAGGAAGCGACCAAGGAGACGACCAAGGAGGTGACCAAGGAGACGGGAGACAAGAAGGTGTCCAAGAAGTCCTCCTCAGCCAAAGTCAAGGAGAAGAAAGCAGAGGCTGAGGGTGTATGATAGGGAATGTGCAAGAAGCATCCTGCATATGCATCCTTACAAGTACACATACTCATCATATTTATCGGGTTAGACAGGAAAGAGGGTTACAATAAGAAAAATACTTGTACTTGAAGGTAACGATGTTCTCAGTTTGTTAAAGATGCGCTATTTAACTTTTTAGTGGGGCTGGGGGGGGTCTCCAACTTCTTGTCTCCACAAAGATGTTATTACTTTGCCTATAATATTTCACAGTATGGCATTAAACTGATCTGTCTTCAAGCAGATGACGCCAGTAGGTCAAGTTACAGGTTGATATAATATAACGATATTATATCAATTTAATTACACGCTGTGGAGCATTCCTGGCAAAGCACTAAGCAGGTGACGTACCTTCCACCACAAAAGTTACATAGTGCACCTTTAATAATGTCAGGTAGTCAGCTATAGACTACACACAACTGTAGAGGCTAGACTGTGTTTTAGATGAGTATGTTGAACGAATGTCGCTCCTTTGTCTCTACCCCCACCTCCTATTAACTATTAACTATCAATCGCCGAATGGCCAAAACACGTAATCTAAGTTATTATGTTAAGATGTTGATTGTCAAATACCACTACAAACAAGTCAGGTTTTTTGGGCAAATATAAACTTGATATTTTATAATTCGATTTGAAACTTCAGTCTTGGTCTTCTGGATGAGGCATGCTGGAAATGTGAACTGCTAAACTAATAAAACCCTATGCATTTCAGAACATAAGGTTATAACAAAGTTCAGGTTACTAAATTAACTTCATTGGATACGTATTTTAACTCATTTGAGCACTTTCATAGTTTTTATGACTTGTTTGAGTCATTATTCTTAGTTATTTTGGGGTCATTTTTCGACTTTACAACTGGAACCCTCCAACTCCAACCATCTACAGCTACAATCTAATGGTAGTACTGAAAAAAAAAAAAATGCAACGGCTCGTCCAACCACCACCAGTCGCTCACACACACACACCACAGTCATACTCGACAAGGTGGGGGAAGTGTCTTGCTCAAGAACACAACGGCACAACTTCGTTTCTGAGTGAGAATCGATCCGCCGACCTTCAGGTAGGCAGACGAGGGCTTGAACCACTGACACACTTTCCCAAAAAATCAAAGAAAAAGTACCCACGATGAATTTTGTGGTCTTCATGTTTTTGAACAATATACCGAATATAGTTCTTATGGCAACAGGCCTAGAGCTGTTCTCTCGGTGCACACATGTTCATACACTCCACATATACTGTACAACTCCACACTGCAGGCCTCATATCAATAGCAGCAAAACCACTTCCTCCCAGACACAAGCTCTGGTAATAGTCCAGGCTGGGACCGCACGCTCTGGCCCCTGGATGCCCCTCCTCCTCCTCCTCCTCCCCCCACAAGTTTCTGCTGACTGGCCTCTTCCCTCCTCCATCCTCCCCGCTAATCGTCCCGCTCTCCTCCTCTCAGCTCCTCTAAGAATAACTCGCTTTAGCCAAATTCTTCCGGGTAAATTAAGGCCAGACACCCACACCGGCCTCCCGCGTCCAGGGCTCCGATCCTGGGGTAGGCTCAAGGACGCTGGGCACCCTCTGGTTGTTGTTGTACAGTGCGTAGTGCCAGCCAGAACCAAAACAGAAAGTTGTTATTTGGATATTTCCCCCGTAGGTTCAAAAATAGTATGTTTTGGACAGATCAAATTCCCTATGGTTCTGCACCTGCTACCGAGGCGAAGTTCAGACTGCAAAGTAAAGCACAATTTATTTAAAATTTTTGTTGTGCGAAGAGGAAAGCAGCAAACCAACTTATGTTTTGTGTATAAGGCAGAAACTGTTTAGTACGCCATAGTATGAACAGAAAGGAAAAAGTTTGCTGCGATGGTCAAGAGAACAATAACTAGCACGCTAACACCATGCTAACACGCACTTCCTGATTCCCCGACAATAAAATGCTTTCAAATTAGATCCAGACAGCACACAGCGGACTTATTTTGACTTCAAGAACTGCTTATGCAATATATAGATGTGTTCTGGGGCAAGACAAATTGTGCTCAACTACATGGAAAAAGTCAAGTACCTTTAAATACAGTTGTGGTTACAAACAACAAAATATATTGCAATATGAATAATTGTGTTAGTAATTTACACCAATTAAGTTTTTAATTACCCAAAGTGAATTACTAACTATCTAATTTGTTATAATGTATTCAATTTGACCTTAAAATCTTTATATATATTTTAAGAGGCATTTTTTGTTAGGAAAGACAATCCATCTTTGAATAGCAACCCAAATCAAAAAAAGGAAAACTAGTCAGTATGCTAATATGGTGAGAGTACCCTTAGGGGCCCTGAATGATTATGCTAAATATGACTCCGGCACAGTTCACGTTCATAGTTAACATGTTTTTAATAATGTTCAAACTGCTTTGACCAACAGAATTGTATATTTGAATTATGATTTGTGGAGTTATGGATTCAGTCCTTTTCTGATGTTGGATTTGGAGACACCAGACGATCTTTCAACATGTGTGAACTTCTCTGTCTGGACTGTTAAGACACTTTGACTTGAAATGTTTTAGGAGCAGGGACGGGACAAGATCTTATGCCACAAGGTTTCCCGATACAAAATGACCTTAAGATTGTGCACACGTGAGAAAAATGATCTCGTGGTCTTTATTTATGTGTTTACATTTGGATTGATAAAAAGGGTTAATTGCTAGTTAGTTTCACCTCCTTGAGAACTTGTAGTTGCAAAATGTAGTGGTATCGTGACAGAAAAAAATAAACTACAATATAACATCATCAGCTCAAACTGTACTGCACAATTTATTCAGTTACAAATGATGTCAAAATCTCATCATGGGAATTGTGTCTGGTTAGGAGTTTTGTTCCAGACTTTTTTTCCTAACTTTTATCCTGACTGTCACCTTGTTTAGGTCTTACACACAAAACTCGTATGTCTGTGTTGCCAGGGTAACACATTTTAGCCATAGATACTGTGCCAGCTTCACCAGTGACAATCCCTCTGCACCACAATGTTAGCTCTATACAGCCAGCGCGTATGTGTAGTTTGTACTTTGAAACATGTTGAATGTGTGGGATTTAAAGGTACACTGTGTAACTTTTTTGGTACAGATGTTATTGCTTTGCCTGTGATCTTCAACAGTATAATGTAAAACTTTATTCAATTAAGAAAGTTTTTACGGCTTAATAACACAAAGCTTAGGGTGAGTGACTTGGAGACAGATAAGTTTAGTGCCACTGTGCAACATTCCAGGCAAAGCTATAACATCTCCATGGAGACGAGCAGACGGCATACCCTCCACCAGAAAAGTGACATAGTGTGCCTTTAAATACTGATGTTGCGGTTCCTGTGGGCACAAGCAGTGTAGTGTGTCTCTGTAGAAGAAGTAGGTTTTGTACCGTTGTATTAGTGACTTATTCAGACTGTTCCAAGTCTGCTTTTATAGCTTTGAGAGGGGAACTCAATGTAAATTACAACCCCGTTTATTTATGACTATGAAGTTTAGTAATAAAAAGTCCATGAAAATGATCTATTTTGTGTCATTATTACTCGTTTTACTTTTTGTTACTTTGAAATTTTGCCTGGGATCCAGAGAGCACACTTCTCCAATACTTTACGAAGATGGGAGTCTGGTTCAGATGGGACTCATGATCCGTCTATATCAATACAAATATGGCGCTTAGGAGGCAAGGAAAGTTTATTTGTAGCAGGAAGAGTGAAAGGGAAAAAGATTTCACATGGGCCTGAGAAACATTGTGGATTTCTGCAGAATCAATGAGAAAACCTTAACTGAGTTGAGAGAAATGTGATTTTTTTTTTTTTCAAAATCATAGGCGACCAATGAGCCCGTTCCTGAAATGTGTTAAACTTTTGCAATGGGTTAGACTTAAGTGTGATCAGGTAAGATAATACTGTGAGCTAATAAAAATTTTAGAAGCAGTATTTTTATAAAACTAAACAAAAGAGGTATCATGAGCGGTGACGTGACGTCAGGTGAGGCAGGTGAGGCAGTGCCTCACCTGTCATCACAGAGAAAAAATAAAAAACGGTTATATTTGTCCAGTGATTTGTACTATAAAGTTATTTTCTATTTGACTTTGCAATTTTATTCTTTCTTTTTTTTTTTACTCAAAATCGCTGATTTTTTACGTTTACCGTTGAAAACCTGAGAAGAGATGCGCAGTGAGTCACCAGTCGTTCATGCCTCACATGGACTGACTGTGCTGTAGCTCAGCAGTGACGCTGCTGCTTTAAGTGACTGTGAAAAGGCGCCGGGTGAGGCGTGCAGTTACCCTGCCTCATGTTAGGGGGCGCTCGTGAGCCCAGGAATTCTTGTAACTCCTGCAGAGAAGGGGCAGCAAATTACAATGTAGAGTTAGCAAGTCAACTTTAGCTATTCACTTTTTTCTTTTTGTCTGGCCCTACTTTTTAAATGGAGGAAGATACATATTAAAGCTCAAGCAGTTTTCTAAACTGGACTTTCGGTCGAAGCAGGAGGTTATAATTAATGGACCAAGACCAACACTAAAGGAGCTAAGTGGTTTGTTCCAGACGACGGGATGAAAGACTCGCTCTTTTCAAACAGAGACGTACAAAATGGTAAGAAATTGAATTACTTCAATCCACTGAAATTGGGGAACCAGAATAAGGATAAAAAAACAATACAAAACCAGCTTTTTATTTCATACTATTAGAGCTATTTCATACGGACTTCGGAACTTTTATTTTGAAATTCTTTTTATTCTGGCCCCAAGTCACTGGGAGAGAAACTGACCCGGGGCCTAATGTACTGACACCTGGTTTATATGTTTGTAAATCTGATTGTGACGACATCAGTGCCTCACCAGCCACGAACCTCACTGCGCGTCACTGATCATAAGTTATATACAATTATAATCCATTCATCTGCAAACATTCCGAACACTTCCTCAGGCTCTTTCAAGAAAACTTCAGGATGTTCCCAGGCCAGACCCACATGTCCCGGGTCACTCCAGAGGCTTCAGGCACTGATACATGTCCAGTCAGTATTTTATTTAATCAACTTTCATCCAGTCCATATTTCTCCCATGGGAACTTCAAGTACCACAGTACCACAGATTGCACAAAAGGATTTGTTCATTATTAAAGTTTTAACTTAAGGAAATGACGTGAAGATTGAAATTTGCACAAATTGTTCAGTAACATCTAGTTTATTGAAATCATAATTTTGTCAACAAACAATCACATTTGAGATTAAAATGTCCCAAATATGTGCAACTTTAACCACTTTACATATGAGATGTCTTATTTGGGTAAAAGCATTACATGATAAACTTGTAGTACATTTTTGTTACATTTATTTAAGTAAACTACCAATTAACTTTCACATGAATACGTCTATCTCACCTTCGTTTCCCTCTTCATCGCAAATAAGGAGAAACCAGTGCAGTGACATTTCCATGAAGAGAAGCAGGTGAGGCAGCCGCCAAACCCAGTTACGCATCAGGTGCGTGGAGAGACGAGTCCGCTCACAGTAAGGATGCGTTGTTTTTAAGGTGTTTTCCTCCTAAATATGCTCTATTTATTGGATGGAATGTTCCGTAGTTGGGCTTTAACCAGTCTTTCCCTAGCTTCGTCTGGGTGTTTAAAGTTGTCTTTTGATTGCACTCTTATCCCCCTCCCCTCTCTCTCCTCTCATCACCTCTCTGTCCTTCCTTTCTTTCCCTCCATACCTTTTCATTTTGGCTGCATCACTCCATGCATTCATCTCTCTTCTGCTCTGGAACTGTCCGTCTAAGCTTTCTGGGAATCAAAAACAGGAATTGTGTCAAGTTTTGGGATGTCATCGCACAGTTTATTCCCAAGTATTCCTCCACAATCTCATGCTTTTTTCCTTCAAATGTTTGATTCTAAATGTTAAAGACTTTTCCAGATTGTGTTTTTCCCTGAAGGAAAGATGACTTTCCACGCCGTCAGTAAAAACACCAACAGCTTCTGTATGTCTGGAAATATTGTGGCTGCTATTGTGACTATTTAATGATGTTTAAAGTAGTCATCCACAATAGTACTGTAGTCAAAGTAACAGCAGAAATACACTTATACAGGAAAGTAGCAGTTTTATCATTCTTAAAGCTGCACTATGTAACTTTTCTGGTGGAGGGTTCACCACCTGTCTGTCTACATCAGGGGTCGGCAACACACGGCTCTTTCATCCTTATACTGTGGCTCCGTGTGGCTTGCGAAAATAAGTAAGTATTTAATTGAAGTGTACTTTTTTTAAAATTGTAGTTTAAATCGGAAGATAAATTGTGATTTTGAAATATTGGAAGATAATTTTATGATTTTGAAATATCAAAATAAAACGTCATTTCACACTGCAGAAGCCGGTATACACTCCAAAAAGCACAAACAGCGCTCACGCCTCACAGACGACAGCTTACAGTCCTGCGTAAAGATGAAAGTGACTTCTACAGCCCCAATTCGCAGACACTGTGCAGAGGTTCAGGAGCAGAAGTCTTTGTGGCACTTCATGGATTTCATAAGCAGCACACTATAGATGTTTATACAAAGCGTAAAGGTAAAAAAAAAAAACAATATATACAGTGTTATCTTCATTTTAGATGTCAAAAAGTATTTGCAGCTCCCAGTGTTTTTTTTTTTTTTTTTTCTGTGGAAATCGGCTTCATATGGCTCTTTGAGTGTTAAAGGTCGCTGACCCCTGGTCTACATGGAGATGCCATGGAGTAGTATGTCATGAAAGTGTCTGTCTTGTATGCATTCTTGCTTCACAGATCTGACCTGTAATTTGGCCTGATAGTGGCAAACAGTTTGTCAATGGAGAAGACAAGTTTTATATCTAATAAATTATATAAGTCCCTATAAGAGCCTCCACTAGCAGAGTGTCACGGTGTACCTAATAATGTCTTACGTTTGTATTGTATTCCCTCTGCACTCATGTTGGTAGTTCACATGCTGGCATCCACATTTTGCTAAACGCTCACTGCTCTTACAGTTTTAAAAATGGGACTAAAATCACAACTGAACCTTACCCCTGCCTAAACCTGTACATGAAGGACACATACAGGTTTTTCTCATTCTCATATGGACAGACCTCGAGTGAAAGCTCAAACCTCCAGAATTCACTCACTGAGCTGCAGAGGCTGCACTAGCACTGATTCATGATTGACTGTAGGTTGCTGAGGTTTAGGTAGTGACCATTCAGATCAGAGAGAGTTTTAGGTTTAACCCGACTGAATTTCAGCAGCCCAAATGAAAGACTCATGTGAGGCTCATTCTGCTTTATGATTGGATAATCGTCTTGAGAACCAAAACACAAAATTATAAAATAATGTCCAATATTTTCGTAGTTAAGGATAAATCAGCATTAAAATTGTTAGCAGTAAAAGCTGAATTTGATTTGAACAGGTCTTATTTGTATCTGAGGACAGTTAGGTCACGTATACGGAATTTATCATCTAAATTTTACATACAGATCCTTTAAAAACATAAGAAATACACCTTTGTCCAACTGGATAAACCTGCCAGGTCCAGATTCAGGTAAGCATAAAAGGCCATTTATTTTATTGCAAAGCCTATATTATAAGAAAAAAAATCACTGCATTCATAGATTTTGTATTCAGATGCCGAGATAATGGACATTTAAAATAACTCCAAGTCCAAGCAAACTGTTCTCAATCAGTAAAAACAGAAGTTCACTTTCAACAATAAACTTTATTTTGCTCCAGTTAGCGAGTGTTCGCCCTGATTTAAGTCTAACATGTTGAACTTGTGCAGAACACGGTGTGGTTAGCGTAGCGTAGGAGCTAAACACCTTAGCTAACAAGGACGACAGAAACAGTCAGCGGCGATGTGGAAGTCTTACAGCGTCTATTATGCCCCGAGTTTGATGACCTGCGTGCCCTGGGAACTGGAAAAAACATCTGTAGCCTCTAGGATTAGCATCGACTTGTAAACCGCCGAAGTTATAGCCGTGATGCTAACCAGACCTCTCCAGCTAATTCTGTGGTTTGCAGACAAATATGTCCGCTGCCTCTGACTGAAAGGAGGGAACAGAAGTTTTAATGTGGAGCCGCTGGGTTTATTTATGTACTTTATTTGACAGGAGGAAAGACGGGATAGACTCGTAACATTTGCACAAACATGAGAAGTTCAGGAGGTCATGAAACGTATCGGGTAAGTTCTGTAGCCACAACTGCCCTGGGGCGGACTGGCGCAAATGCTGCAGCCAATTTGGGACAAGGCCTCTCCAACTACCAGTAATTATCCAATCACACATTAACACAGGGGAGGTGGGAGAACGTGTCTGGCCTAAGGAAAATAGTAATGGCGCAGTAGCTGGAATTGAACCATCAAGCTTTAGTTAGGTATCCACGCATATTTAGTGTTTTTACTTATTTGATAGCCAAGTTTGTCAAAAATATGTATAGGTCTGCAGGCCTAATGTAGACAGCTTGTAACTTAAGTTGCTCTTGACTCCATCTAGTGGCACAGGTTTGAACTACAACACAAGCATAAGACTTATCCTGGAGGAGAAAAAAGAAATGAGAGAGGTGGACACTATTATCCCCATAGTTGGAGGATTAGCTTAGTGTGTTAGCTTTTTTAGGTTGATGGGAGTAAGTGAAGCACCCAATTTGTTCTCTGCATTTGACCCATTTCCTTCAACGCCACTGAGGAAACTTGTAAGGAGCAGTGTAACAACTACAGAATACTAAGAGAAACCCTCTGCTGAGCTAGGATGCTGGAGGATTAGCCTTGGACGGAAACCAGAGCAGACACATCCAGATCAGATTGAGAAACCATGAATTGAGTTGCTGTTTGTATACCTCCGTTTTCAATGAAGCATTTAGGCGTTAGAGCTCCCCCTGCTGTTAGCAACGAGAAAAAACAAACAAACAAATGAAACCCTTTGGAAACGTGAACACTAAGTGAATCGTTGTGAACACAATTTGAACCGCAGAAAGAATCCGGTGATGGTTAATGAACTCGCAGGAGAAGTACGTATTTTTACCACTGACGCAACAATCTGGGCAAAATGCAAACAGAGCAGGTTTGAGTGCTCGGAGAAGACGACTGTGGATCAATCAGTGGATTAATGAAACAAGAGTGAATGAAGCTAAATACAACTTCAGGTATTTTTTTGATGAGGGGACAACAATATCACATGGTAAAAAGACAATTTTGCATAATATGTGTCCTTTAAGTCTGTGAACAATGCAGTCAAACTTGAACTTGTTATGGTATGAATCACCTAAACCTGGGGGCTCCTTCTCTGGTGCCCTCTACTGGTCAGACTATACCTCCTTAGCAGCTCTGAGTAACACCAATGTACTCTCTCGGTGCCTTTACTCACCTGTTTTAGACTTGAGCGTGGGTAAGTTCCCAGTATGATTCTCGTGTTCCTCTCTTGTGTCCTTGATAAGCTGCTCTTTAAGTTGCCTCATCTGTCAGCCCTGCACTGTAATGTGGACCCCGACTGCAGATTTACGAGCAGGTAAAGCCCAAACGTCCATGTGTCAGGCTTGGATTTGAGCAGGTTAGAGGGAGAGGGCCAAAGGGTCCATGTTTAAAGGGCAGGACGCACACAGATGTAGGCCTGGAGTATGCAAGTGAGTGATGTTTGTAATGGGCTGCAGTAAATGACTAATAATACATTTAAAGGAGTAACTGTCAGGACCGGACATCTGATTTACATTTTAAAGTTAATGTAATAGAAGGATATGAACAATAAGATAACATGAATCTGGTATTTTCAAAGGATAAAACTAAATCATAGGAGGAATTATAGACTCAAGCCTCGTTTTCATGGGGGTGAAATCATATTGGCATTGGTCAGTTAGGTCGGTGCCGCCTCCAGTCGAGTTTTCCCCAGGCCTCTATGGGCAGATTCTGCAGGACACAGTCAATGCGGTGATGTAGTCTTAATAAATAAAATCTAAATCATGCCTGAATTATACTTTTAACTACAAGGTTGATGTCATAATTTCCAAAATGACAGTAGTAAAAGACAGTTCGGTAATTCCAAGTTTGTGGCGCTGTGAGCTACAGTAAACCGGAAACTATGCATTTGGCTTATGTTAAATGTATTACGTACTGGAAATATAATTTTGATATGCTGTCCCCAAACTAATCCATGTTGAAATTTAACACCAGGTCTACAGTCCGTCCTGACCCCATCAGCTGAGTCTGGCCTCGTAACAGTAAAATGAAGGCAGTGATTTGAACAATGTCTGTGTGGGGCAATAAAGTGTATAAGGGCCCATCACTGTTCCCTGGTGGACCCCTGCCCTGTTGGCGCTGACCTCTGATCCCTGTTAAGCTTTTAAAGGGCTCCCAAGCTCCAGTCTGGCCACCTCATTGACCCGCATCTATACCGTCTGCCACACAAGTACACCTCCCCTTTAAGGTGAGGTGATGTCAATCCTCCATTGTCATCAAAGCTGTAAAATGTTTTTCCATAACACAGGTGGATTATTATAATTATTATTGACAAAAAGAACCATGCAATCTTACTGGGAGCAGGCTTGCCTCTCCACAGATCTGATTAAAAACTTGGCCTGGTGGTCGTTAACTAATTTGTCATGTGGAGATATGTTTAATGCCATAGTGTGGAACATTCCAGGCAACAAGCAGGTGGCAAGTTACACAGCTCGCCTTGATTTGATTGTCCTGTAGTCGTTTGTTTAGGTGAATAGACATCGAGACTAGTGTTCAAATACATGGGATTACTGCGGGGGTTTGAAGAATCATCTCGTCATTTCTATCTAACGGGAAAGAGCTTGAAAGATGCCGCTAATAAAAAAAAAAGTGTAAATTGTGCATGAAACTGGCGTACAGCCATAATCTGAGTTTGTGGTTTGAATTCTGACTTTTAAAAGTGTTTGACGTGCAGTGCTTTGAAAGTGCCAACAGTCCATGACCAGTGTTTGGAATCTTACTTCAAAAATGTAATTAGTTATAGTTACAAGTTACTCTCCCAAAAAGTAACTGAGTTAGCATCTCAGTTACTTTTTGGGAGAAGTAACTCGTTACTAGGCAAAGTAACTATGCCGTTACTATGTAAAAAAACAAAACAAAAAAACCAAAAAAAACACAACAGATGTGAACCTTTAACATTTATTTCACTTTAACAGATTGTAATTATATTGTATTTGTTTAAAAGTGATCCATATCTGACACCAGCCTGGACACTTTCAGTCACATTTAAAACATATGTCCATATCAAATATGTGGCAGTAGTTTGTGTAAAGTTGGAGGAGGAGGCAGCTGTGCGTCGGGGCGTCACGTTTCTGATCAAAACTCAACTCGGACCCAATCAGCTGTAAATGCACGTGTGACAGGACACCATTTTTCCATCATGCATTGAGCGTTTGTAGTCCATGCAGGCGGCCGCAGTCGGTGGAGAGCTGCTGCGCTCGCGCTCGCTCTCGCTCAAAATTGCGGCCGTGTCTCAATTCGCCAAATGCACCATGAACTGTTCGAAGTGCGGGTCGAAGTACCGCGCGGCTTAAATGCCCCGTTCGAGCGGCGGATTTAAGGCACTTTGGTTAATTGAGACACGGCCTGCGTCGGACTCGCTCTCACGAGATTTTCTGCGCCCGCCTCGCTCATCTCAAACAAGCCTCACCCCGAGCCTCTTTCACCAAAGAAACACAACAGCGCTGCAGCTCCTCGGCTGAGAGACTCTGATGAAGAGCAGAGGGAACTGAAGTAATAGTAACGCGCCACATTTTACTGTCAGTAACGGTAACGGCGTTGGGACGCTGGGAAAAGTAATTAGTTAAATTACTCCGTTAGTGAAAAAACAAAACGTTACTAACGCCGTTATTGTTTAACGCCGTTATTCCCAACACTGTCCATGACTAAACTAAATGCATCAAAGCCTTGATGCTGAACTGAAGAAGCTACATGAGAGTTGAAAGGTATTTCTTTCGCAACGGACACTACCTGGGCGACCGAGGGATTAGCAGACAATATGCACTGTGGTGTATTACATGATCGGCTCAGTGTGCTGTGTAGTGGCCTTTAAAAGTCTGCATGAGCATCACCATGAGATCCAGACCTCTGTCATTTTACCAGACCAAGTTTTACTCATTTAAAGTGTAGCAATTTATAATTATGTTTGTTTGTGCAAGTGGGTTATTTTTATGAGCACGTGATTTGAAGTGTTTTTAGGCTTGTACAGGTTAAGGAGAGTGTCAGTGGGACAGCATCATTGGGACAGCGTCAGTGGGACAGCGTCAGTGGGACAGCATCAGTGGGACAGCGTCAGTGGGACAACGTCAGTGGGACAGCGTCAGTGGGACAGCGTCAGTGGGACAGCGTCAGTGGGAGACAGTGGCGTCAGTGAGAGACAGTGGCGTCAGTGGGAGACAGTGTGGGGAGAGGTGGACGTGCTGCACACAGGCAGCATCAGCAGAGAGAACAGCACACAGAGACTGTCCCTTTCATTAACAGCATGTGCTGAGAAATCAAAGTGTAGGAACTCATAAAAATGTTCAACACCACACAAGCTTTTAATCACTTTTGATTTTTAAGCTTCCGCCTCATAATTATGGATTTATGGGCTTTTAAATAGCAGTGAAAATAATACCTCTGTATTCAGTAGCACAAGTTGAAGGGCTAAACTCGATGCATTTCTCTCTCTCTCTCTGTGGGACACTCTTCCCTCTCTGTCTGCTCTGTCTGCTGCTGGAGGGGGTTTGGTCTGTCTCTCTCTGTCTCTCTCTCTCTCTCTCTCTCTGTGGAGACTCTTCTCTCTCTGTCTGCGCTGTCTGCGCTCCTGCTGCTGGAGGGGGTTTGGTCTGTCTCTCTCTCTGTCTCTCTCTCTCTCTCTGTCTCTCTCTCTCTCTCTCTCTCTCTCTGTCTCTCTGTCTCTCTCTGTGGACACTCTTCTCTCTCTGTCTGCGCCCTCTGCTCTCCTGTTGCTGGAGGGGGTTTGGTCTGTCTCTCTCTGTCTCTCTCTCTGTCTCTCTCTCTGTCTCTCTCTCTCTGTCTCTCTCTCTGTCTCTCTCTCTGTGGACACTCTCCTCTCTCTGTCTGCGCTGTCTGCGCTCCTGCTGCTGGAGGGGGTTTGGTCTGTCTCTCTCTGTCTCTCTCTGTGGACACTCTTCTCTCTCTGTCTGCGCCCTCTGCTCTCCTGTTGCTGGAGGGGTTTTTGGTCTGTCTCTCTCTGTCTCTCTCTCTCTCTCTCTCTCTCTCTCTCTGTCTCTCTCTCTCTCTCTCTCTCTCTCTCTCTCTCTGTCTCACTCTCCTCTCTGTCTGCGCTGTCTGCGCTCCTGCTGCTGGAGGGGGTTTGGTCTGTCTCTCTCTGTCTCTCTCTCTGTCTCTCTCTGTCTCTCTCTGTGGACACTCTTCTCTCTCTGTCTGCGCTGTCTGCGCTCTGCTGCTGGAGGGGGTTTGGTCTGTCTCTCTCTGTCTCTCTCTCTCTCTCTGTCTCTCTCTGTCTCTCTCTGTGGACACTCTTCTCTCTCTGTCTGCGCTGTCTGCGCTCTTGCTGCTGGAGGGGGTTTGGTCTGTCTCTCTCTGTCTCTCTCTCTCTGTCTCTCTCTGTCTCTCTCTGTGGACACTCTTCTCTCTCTGTCTGCGCTGTCTGCGCTCTTGCTGCTGGAGGGGGTTTGGTCTGGGAGCTCCGCGCTGCAGTCGTACAGGGGGAGGTCCCGGCTCGCGCACATGTAGGAGGCAGGACTTCGTAGCTCTCGTGCGCTCCTCTGCCTCTGGATTGTGGCACTGTGAGTGGAGAGGACCAGCGAGCGGAGGACACTACTGACGCGCGCATCCCCGGCACGGCGCACACGGAGCGTTTTGGGGACTTCTGCGACGTTTCAAATACCTCATCACACGGATACAGTTGTCGTTTATTTCATTTGTTTTGTCATTTTGGAGCAGCGTCAGACCTCACCAGCGTCTCCGGGACTGTTTTCATACTTTCACGTGCGCTTTCATCCCCGGACAGCCCGGTTCCAGCGCGCGTCATGCCGCTGTCTCCTACATGTCTGCGCGCTTTTGTCATTGTAATGTGGCTCTGATGTCTGTCTGTGAACTCACGACAATGCGACGCGACATCTTCTAAAACACCTCTGGACACTCTCTATATTTGTTGATGTTATATTTTTAAACTCCACGTCGTGAGGATGTTCCCGTCCACCTGTAAGTTCGCGCTGTGGTGCGTGCTGCTGCTCCAAACGACGCGCTCCTCCTCCGGGCTAATTACAGGTAACGCTGCAAACATGGCTTTTTAATCTGCACTTCACTATAAAGGGCAGACACTCACTCAGTCCCCGGCACTTAGCAGCACAGGCTCGGCTTCTGTGGCGTTTGACTCAAATAAAAGGCGCTGTCAAGTTTGTGATGTGGCCACCGATCCGGAAACTTTGCAGCAGCGCGAACAGCTAGTATAATAATTAAGAGTGGCGTTTTTCAGGGGGCAGCGCTTGGCCACTTTCATGTGCGTAAATGAGTTAAAGGGTGGGGTGGTTAAATGTACGCGCCGTTGTGCCACTTCAAAGCTCGTTTTATCTGTTAACTTCATCTAAATCAGATATAAATATATGAAATGTAATGCGTAAAAGTTGTAAACTCAAGTGCGTCTAGCTGTCTTAACTTAAATGTAAGAGCAAGGATCAATTTGTGATGTTAATTCTATATTTATACCCAAATGTTGCCACTAAATGTGATAGCCTATCCATGGGTTGCAGTATGATGAAGAAATAGCACCGTTGTCATGGCGATTAACAGTTTAAAACAAAAATATTATAGCTTTTGAATTGGGAAAATGTCAAATCAAATCAAAATGCTGCATATCGCCTCTAAAACCAATGAATAAATTATGAATGTAACGGCGTTTTCCTAATTGACAGTCTTATTAGAAAGTTTTCCTGCATCACTTTATCAATTTGCTGCCTGACAATTATCAAACACTGGCTGATTGGAGCCCACGGCCTGTTAGTTAAGTCCGAGCGCAAAGCTGTCACTTCTCTCCACCAACAGAAAAGTTGTCGCTGATCGATCCAGCCGCTATCGCTTAATCTCATCCCGTGCGTAAAAACAGTCCTATTGATTCTTGAGTTAAAAGTCATAAATGAAAATGTCTCCGTGGTGCCAGCGCGTCTCCCTGTCTCCCCGTGTGTCTGGCTGTCCCCCTAAGTGTCTCCAAACTCGGACTTCTCGTCTCGTCTGTCACCTCGCTCCTTTACGCACGGGCTGGAGAGCTCCAGTTTTACGCGTAAAGCTATTTATCCATATTAATTCCATACGACTTCATTTTGTTATGCATCTGTTTTTTTGTGAGGGACTAAACCAGATCTGACCCCGCACTAACCCGTAATATCTAAAACAAGACCAAAAACAACCCCAATTAACTAGAGTTTGAGCATGTCTGAACCGAGTGCCGGAATGAACCTGGATTACACTTTATCCAAAGTGGGATTTCAGAAGGTTTAAACCAGGACTAGGGTAGATCTAAAACAGGACTAAACCGGGACTAAAATTGGTTTGTACAGACTGATTTGTGGCTGCTCCATCGCCACAACAAAGAAAACATTGATTATAGAGCAGAGTGTGTTGCCCCAAAGCGATGGAAAGCTTATAGAATTCACAGGATCCACACGGCAGGTCAAAGCCAGTGTCTAAACCGTGATGTTGCATTAAATTACGCAGCGTTATGTGGTGCGTAAAAGGGACGTGGTAAAAAAGAAAGATGCACAAGCAGAGAAAACTGAGTAGAAATTTGGATTACAATTACAAGGCATACGCTAAAGCAGAAATAACTCAGGACTTATAATTTTTTTTTTTTTTATTACACCTTACTTGAATGCTGCCTTTGATACTTCTATCCTCCACATTCAACCATGTCACACATGTCAGCCATGAGTGTCTTTATTGTTAGAAATCCACTGAAAAACATGCATTCTGCCTGTAGAGCGAGATCCCCTCTCCACAGATCTGACCTGTAACTTGGCAACACTTTACTTGTCTCCATGGAGATAGATAAGTGCAATGCCATTCTGTGGAGCATTCCAGGCAAAGTAATAACGTGTCTATGGAGAAAAAGTAGGAAGCTTAGTGGATCCTCTATCAGAGAAGTTACACAGTGCAACTTTAAAATTGATGTATTGGTTAATGTTATTATGCCTTTAACAAATATAGTTATATTAGTTGTAAAAATGTGCATTGTTTCTATTATTCCAATGTAAATCCTGAAGGTTGTCCTGATGCTCGAGGATGCTAATTACTGTATTGAGATTCAAATTGTGCCTCATTTGTGCCACTGCGTGCGAGGTGTGTCTGGTTTCCATAACAATGAGACGGGTCCCCACAGTGGGCTGGGTTAGGGTCCTAAGTTGTTTTTATACCATATGGGTACTTAGCTTAGATTGTTTAGACATTTATGACGGATGATTGATGGCACAATGTCGAGATACTACCCCTTCTCAGAGCAGTGGCATTCTGGGGGATTTTACTTTTATGCCCTGAGTTTAAACGGACTGGAATATCAGAGTAAAGATATAAGAGAATATAATTGTTAATCTGCAGTAATGAGGGTCATTATTCTGGACTGTCTTATAATGGAGTGTTCCAGAAAAGATGATTTTTGTAGTACTGATCCAACATCTGATTAATAAGGATGAATCAGATGAAAACCACAACTTCAGTCTCTTCTGTGGACTTGGTTTAGTCCAGGTTTAGTCTGGGTTTAAACCAGGTTCAGCCCTGGTTTAGCCCAGGTTTAGTCCAGGTTTAGCCCTGGTTTAGCCCAGGTTTAGTCCAGGTTTAATCCTGGTTTAGTCCAGGTTTATTCCAGGTTTAGTCTAGGTTTAGTCCTGGTTTAGTCCAGGTTTAGTCTAGGTTTATTCCAGGTTTAGTCTAGGTTTAGTCCTGGTTTAGTCCAAGTTTAGTCCTGGTTTAGTCATGGTTTAGTCCAGGTTTAGTCCAGGGTTAGTCTAGTTTTATTCCAGGTTTAATCCAGATTTAGTCCAGGTCTAATCCAGGTTTAGTCCAGGTTTAGTTCATGTTTAGTCCAGGTTTAGTCCAGGTTTAATCCAGGTTTAATCCAGGTTTAGTCCAGACTTAGTCCAGGTTTAATCCAGATTTAGTCCAGGTTTAGTTCATGTTTAGTCCAGGTTTAATCCAGGTTTAGTCCAGGTTTAATCCAGGTTCAGACTTGGTTCAGAACTTTTTGATAATTTGCTCATAGTTCTTCACCAAGACGGCAACATATTATCTGTCACTAGCTGAACTAAATCTGAGTGAAGTTGAATTTTGATAGAATATTTTTTTATTTGACCCTTGTACCGAGTAACAAAAATTGGTAAAATTGGTATTAAACTATGAAATAGACCACGAGCAAACCAAGTCTAGAAGAAGTCAGAATTAAACTGGAGATGTTATTGCTTAGCCTGAAATGTTCCACTGTATGGCATTAAGTTTAAACACATCTATCTCCATGGAAACAAGCAGGTGATGTGACTAGACCAAGCCTTTTAATCATATGCATCTTTACATAATCAAATCGAGAGCTTATTCCACCACTGTTAGCAACACAGTTAAGTCTGCTATTCTGTGGAGCTTCTACCAGTCATGGCCGTAATAATACACGCTCTACATTACTTCATCAGATCTACCTTCTCTGGATTTTGCCTCGTAAAACCGTCCTCCCGTACTTCTTTTTTTACATCCATTGTTTACACTGTCTCCATCCTATCTTTTGACAGATCTCCATAGCAAAGTTTTACGGCACTTGTTACCTCCCATGACCCCTCTTCTCTCCTACAACTGCAACTACAGGAAGGAAGCTTTTGTGTCCTATCCTAAACACAGTTGACCCCCTTGTCTGCTCCCCAGTCACACATCCTTATGGACCGGGTCTTCCGTAGCGTCTGCCCCTGTGCACATGTGGCTCTAGTCTGGATCATAAAGTGTGTTTCGGGATAGTTTCCTCTGCCGGGGTCATGTTACATTTTACTGACTGACTGGCGAAGTTTAAGTGTCTTTAGTGGTGAACGGAGGGAGCGGAGCAAAACAAAGGCACAATGTGGTGCTTTAGGGATCGGGTTAGAGAGGTGGACACAAGACTCACCTGCCCCCTCACCTGTCATACATATTTTACACAGCGTTATGAGGACCGGGATAAGCTGGTTCGGATTGGTTTTCCAGTGTTAGTGACATGCTTTTAGCTAGAATAGATAGATAGTCGGTATGAAATTGATATAATGAATTGTTGTTTGTAATGTAGGCAGTGTTGTCACGATACTAAGATGTCGTGGAGAAGTTCATGTGTACTTGGACGCCCGCTGAGTCCGTTTTACATTAGGTGCGATCTAGGAGAGGCATTCAACTGCATGGAGTAAAAAAAAAAAAACAGCCAGGAAAATATTACACGTGTTTGGATGTGCACCGCAGACTAGCACATGTTGTTTCATTATTTTAGTCCACTCCACTAAGAGAAAGTGAAACCTACCTGAGCTTCAGTGTGTTTGTGTGTGACGCAGCTGCTATCATGTCTGAAAACATAATCAGTACTTTTACAGCAAATTTGAGTAATTCTACCAATATAACCTAAATAGTATCACATTGCATTGTCATACAGACCTAATATTAATATTTTAAGCCTTATTTAAAGTATGAAGTCAAAACTACCAAATGCACCATCTGAATTATCCACTGTATTGACCACTGTGGCCCTCCGTGTCAAATATTTTTCAAGATATGGCCCTCGGTGAAAAGAGTTTGGACTCTCCTGCTGTAACCGGACCCCCTGTGGTATAGGCAAAGCGTCTTGCCCAAGGACACAAAGGAACTATTCAATGATAGAAGTTGAATAGTTAAACCCCCAAAAATTTAATAGCAAAACAACTATTAAACTAGTTATTTCAATAGTGACTGTTAGGTCAGTCTTGTTACAGAAACGTTATCAAAGCAAATGGATTATGGAATGGATTTTTAAACCAAAACCCTCCAGACCTCTCGTGGTCTGTTTTGCATTTGTGGAGCACATCATTACACCATAAATGCACTCTTTAGTGGGGCTCAAAGGTTCATCCAATATTTGTGAACAGTCGTCACTTACAAAACAAATTCTTCCCTTTATCTAAGTAGGACGCTCCGAAACACTGCAGTAACGTCGTTCCATACGTACATGTCAAAGGCTAATGAGCGAAACAAATATAGCTACTACACAAACACATACACATTATACGAGGCTGGCTCCTGGTGCTAGCGTCCTTATCGGTACAGTTTATTTAAGGCATGAAGTCACGTCTGCTGCTTCAGACTGGGGCGCGTCCAAGTTCTCATCCAGATTAGAACGACTTACATATGTTTTTCTTGTCTGCAGGTACGGAGGCGAGCTGTGAAAATGAAGGAGAGGTGTTGCACATCCCAAACATCACCGATAACCCCTGCATCACCTGTGTGTGCCTGGTAAGAACACATGCTTTTTTTTATACGTCTTCTGGGGCATAATTGAGCACAGATAAGTGTTGAGCTAATCAGTTTTTGCTTGTAGAAGTATCCGTAGATGTATCATAGGACTAAGTGATATGACCCAAAAATGTACCACTTTTTGGTTTGATCGGGGAAACTGGAGCCCCCAGAGGAAACCCATCCAGACACACGAAGAACATTTCACTGCAAACTCAGGTCTAGCCTGTCAGAGTGATAAGAAAACACAGAAGATATGTCAGTTTGGTCATTGTCATATTGTTATATTTTATCTAACAAATGCTAACAAGTTAAACTAAACTTGGTGATTCAATCTGGAGGAGATGGGGAGGCTGAGGCATACTTGAAATGGCATTGTGATGGTGGAGATAGTGCATTTATACAAGAGCCCAAAAGTCACTGACACTTTTACATTTTCAGTAGCTCCTATAATTCTTGAGTTATACTCACCAAATATTAGCAGTAGGTAAACTGAACCTTCGGAGATTTTTGGCAATATATACAGTTATAATTGTTCACTTACACTTGAACTTATCACTACTTAAACTAGGGGAAGTAAAAATTACCTAATTTTAAAAAATAATGTTTTTTAAGTGTCCACCATGTTCGGTTTCACACTGAATAGCCCGATCCAACACACTTTACATAACATTTGAAGCATTTCCGGGCTTATGGCTCTTATTTGATCCTCGATATTACATTTTAAGGCGTTTATTGTCTGAGGTTTTTTCACAAACACCTTTAAGATAGTCCCACAGGAAGAAATCAGGACTAGTCAGGTCTGTGGAGATCACATACTGCCCCCTGTCTTTGAAAAACACTTATTATTCCTTTAATGGCATTTACACTTGGGGCATCTCTGGTATTAAAATGTCGACGGTACACACCGCTGGGTTTCTGAATTTGACCCACATGACTCAAAGTACCACTGTACAATGAGGGTTGTTCCTCGGTGATATATTTGCTCATATTAATGTTGGAAGGGTCGTTCTAAATGTCTGAAAAAATAAACGAAAAATATTTAGAAACAAAAGAGTTATGCATTTTTTTCAGCTGTCAGTGACTTTTGGGACACCTTGTAAGAATGGCTTGAGTTTTTGAGGGTATACGGTCTTCCTGGTTGTACTTCCTGATTGTAGTACCACTTTATACCTATACCTTAATTCACCTTCATAATGAACAAATAGTTTAAGAATGATTCAGGCTTAGTAACTAATCAAAGAGTCATAGTTTTAATGAAGTAATTACTAAAGGCTGAATCATTCCAAATAAAGTATGTCAATTAAATCTTTGTTAATATTTTGTCATGGCTATTAATGACATGGTACTTGTTTTTTTACTTGTCTTAAAAACAGAACTCGGGTTCATTTTAAATGGTTTGTTATGGTCCTACTCCTCACGTACTTTATGTATTCTGAGCATCCTAATTGTTCACCACGATGAGTTTATAAGCACTTTTTACAATTCCCAGACGTCAGAACAGAGTTTTGGCATCACGGTGAAGCTAACAACAAGAAGCATGCTAACGTGCACGTCCTGATTATGGACAATAAAACACTATAACACTATATCTAGATGCAAACCTCCTTAAGAGCTCCTTATACAATATATACTGGGACAAGACAAACTTTGCTCTCAAGTTACTTTGTTGTTGCTTTATCAAGACTGTTGTGAAAATATATAGTAATTATAAAGTGTTACCCAAACAACAGATACAAAGACATACTGTACTAGCCCTTTGAAACCTCCTGACTGTCGGCTGCTGTGACTTTTCAGTTCAGCTCCATTTACCTGTGGCGTGTTTACTTCTCAGTCCTGTGACCTCGTGTGCTTCGATAGTATAGGCTAATATTTGTGTATACAGTAGATTAGGGTTCCTGTTTGATGGTTCTTATCAGGAGCAGACAGAGCCTACACCACAAGACGTCCTGACCTGAGAGGTGTGGTGAGGCCAGGGAGCAGGGACCTTTCTCATTGGAAAAAATAAAAATAAAAAATGATCGCACAAGTGTAGCCTCTGCCATTAAGATTGTGAATGAAGTTAGTGTATTTTTTTTATACGTGAAATACTTTCTAAATTGGTATAGGCAACCTGAATAACTTTGAGGTATGATAGTGGTATTTGACTAACTTTAAAAACAGTCAGTTACATACTTCAACGGCAGCTTAGTAGTCCAAATAGTAGTACTTGGAGTTATGATTGTATGGTATTATTTTTTATGGTGTAGTAGTTGTTGTTATATTTGTTGTAATACTAGTCCGTAGGCCATTACTTTTATGTTGGAACTTGTAAAAGATCTGGTTTTACAGTTGTATGGATGGTGGTAGCTTACTAATACCAGTAGAAGTACTTGGAGTCTTAATAGTAGGTCCAGGTGCAGTTTTGTCCTTGGAGTAGCAGTTCTTTTAGAAAGTAGCAGAAGCAATTAATTACAGTGAAAGGATAAGCCTTTTACCAATAGTAGTATCATCGCCAGTAGTACTTTACTACTTTCTACCATGTGGTAACATTAATCCTTCATCAAAAAGAGGTTTTCTATATTTCATTCATGCATGTTTGAGTAATCTAGTGATCTATCCAGGGCTATTTAGTACAATTCTGTCCAAAGCTCAGCTCACAAGCCTACATCCCCCAAGCTCCCACGAGGAAAGTTTCCATAATGTACAAAAGCAGGATACTAAACAATGCACTACAACTTCACAAACCTGATGTTATGTCATTATCATGTTATTATGTTGTGACAGCGCACTGAAGGGGGAGGGACTTAGCACGGAGAGCAAAGGGAGGAGAGACTCGCAGCGTCAAAAACACAATAGAAACTTATTAAACAGGTTACTGCGAATGTAGCAAGAATAAAAGGTGACACGGTGATCTAAATATGTAATGTGTCAGCAGTTAATACCCCGCTGAAGTGTAATACGCCCTCTTTAATTAAAATCATTCAAGTGTTCACATTATTTGCCTACTTGACCATTCGTTTGTTTCGTTTTTCTTCGACTGTAACTTGAGCACTTTATAAAACGTCCTTTAATCGTTTCCTGCGGGTTTACAGCGCAGTCGCAGTGAAACCCGACGTGGGGATTGTTTGTTTTAAGAGACTGTCCTGTCGTCACGCCGTCTTGGCTCGTCGCGGCTGTTAGCTACAAAACGTTAGCGCCACTCTCTTTTTCCAGGAACACGTGCCCTTTGACCTCTCAGCCCTTGTTTGTGGCCTCCTGCAGCTCTTTGTTTCAGGGGGATGAGAGTAATCGTAGTAGTCCAGCAGGTTTTTCTGTCTCACTGGAACCTAGTCACATGACCAGACTTGACTTAATTGGCAATAAATAAGTAACTGAAATGCACAAAACACAACAGAGTGCCAAGCTACTGTCGTTCCAGACCAAAAGCAGGTTCAGCAGCAGTTTGGGCAGCTTAAGTTGTATTTTAAATGTGCTATATAAATAAACTTGAATTAAATAGAATGTGCTGATTCAGAACATACTTGGCTCACATTTGCCTGATTTTCCTATTATTTGGAGTCATGTCTAGTCTTTCCCAGTTGTCACTAACCGAATGCACTTAGTTTCTTACAACTGAACTCCTGTTTGAACTGCAAAGTGTCCATGGTGCGACAAATCAAGTCTTCTGATAAATTTCACACAGGAAACTCTTCACCTGTTGCGACTTTTAATGTCTTTTTCAGAGAATCCAGAGTCAACATCAACTTTGACTGTCATCTAGGGGTCACATGATGCTTTGTAACCAATGAAAGGTCAGGAAATGTGCATCCAGTCCCACGTGGGTTTGCTCATAACAGCATTTACTACTCATAGATGCACAGATTATTAATTATGCAGAAACACATGTTTACTTGCGATCTAGGTTTATATTTCTCTCTGGTTGCATCATTCGACAGACACCTACAGCGAAGTCTCAATCAAGCATTACTTTTTACTTTATAATTTTTATATACACTGTAACTTTTTGTGGATTAATAATTGTTCTTCTGACCGATCTGGAACCAGCAACTAGTGGTCACCCGTGGTATTGCATAGTGTTGGAACAATAGCCTTTGTCTGGTTAATGTTATTATAATATGCATTTTACGCATGTGTTTGTTTCTGTGGTCTTCGTGCAACAAAAAATAAATGCACGCTGTTCATATAGTCCTGCACCAACCAATTAGTACTAATATTGCTTGCTCTATATATATCACGAGGCTATATTTGGTATCAGTATTTGAACATGATTTAGATATCTGGCTCCTGATTGGCTGGCGGTGTTATCTGCAGACATCAGCTCATGTCCTGCTCAGTGCTATCAGTCATCAGCAGTGAATGGGCCACTTTCATCTCCTGTTCACCCTCCTCACAGGCTCGCCAAGAAACATACGTTAGCTCTATATTCAATTTAGGCTTTGTTTATCTCCTAAAAAACCTTTTGACTTAACGTAAACCAAGTAGCTATTCATATCCGACAGGTAACAGGTAACAGTGACGTCGCCTTTAAGCTTCGATGAACACTTAGTCACTTAAATTATGTAAGGGAGAAAAAGTAGGTAAGTAGGTGGGACAAATATTTACTACTTTGAGCGAAACATCAGTGTAAGAAGATTATAAGTCATTTAGGGTAGAGAGGCATTATTAAATCATATTATCCATCTAAAACAGCTGAAGAAACAAATTTGCAGACTTCCACGTAAGAAAAGTGCCGTGCCCCGTGAGAGCTGACGTCCCCCATAAATGTCATCACAACAAAGAGTTTTGGAGCTGTTTGTACCTCCTGTGAATAACTGCACATCACACCAGCAAGGAGCAGATTATTGTCATCAAATAAGAAAATAAACCTGAAGAATGAAGTAAGTACAGAGCAGAGGGTGTATGCCGGTGGCAGGGAAAACAGGGATTGATCAGCAATATGGCATCTTGAAAATAAGTAATTAAAGATCGCTCAAACATGTATGAATCACTCCAAATGCAGTTTTGAGAGGGGGAATTAGGAGGGGAAACAAATAAAACATAAAAGTCGGTTAAAACCTCTGAAAAGTCGATTTTGCAGAATATATCTGCTTTAAACTGACATTATCCAGCAAGGACAGTTTTTTGTCGGTCTTTTCAAAAATGAGAGACCTGTGAATCGGTATACAATGTTCATCACAGCGTGTCATTGCAACTGAGCACACTTTTTGGCCTTCTGACAATTTTCAAGGACAGTTTTTTGTATTTGAAGAAAAACATTTGGCAATGTATCACCCTTTTTACTGAGGATCAGACTGGTCAAAAATAGGGACACCTGGGACAGGTCTTTTATGAAACTGGGACAAATCAGCATAGTCTAAATGAGTAGATATTTAAACATGTAGGCCTACTTGTAACTGGCTGCAGTTACATGCACCATCTGATCATGGTCCCTCTCATTACTCGCATCAAATTGTGCAGTTTAATAAAGGTAATTAAGAATATTATTAAGCACTCGGTCCATTCTCAGCTCTCGGGTGAATCAGCATCATAAACGGTATATATAAATACATACTTCTTTATACAGTCTATGATCAGTAGATCAGTGGTTTTGGATAAATCTGCTGGGACCGGGGGCACGGGGCTCAAATCTGGGACTGCCTGGTCACCCTCCTTTTCATCAAACAATCTTGTTTATTCCGGCTATTTCTGAAAAGTGACAACAGCTTCCTTGAATTTCAGGAAACGCAACAGTTTATCAAAGAAAACATCCAGGTCAAACTTAGGCTGTGCTAATAATAGAGGGGCATTGTGGTGGATCAGGGCCACAGCAGCGAGCCGAGCTGCTGTGTGTTATTGGCACATCAAGACTAAACAAAAGAAATATATTAAAATACATTAAAATGCATACAGGCGTCTGGCTTAGTCCCATCCAGTATTTGCAAGCCACACATCTGACAACTTTAGGCCCTTACAAACTGACCAGCTTATTTGTTTTTTGTTTTTAGGTCTGTAGACCAAGGCAAGACAAGTGTTATTTGTATAGCACAGTTCATCCACAAATTACCTATACAACTGACTCAAACTTCCTTCAAGACAATCAATATATCAAATCTTTCCATTAAAGCCTCAAATAAAAGCATGTTTTTCACACTAGTTGAGGCACTTTAAGAAAACATGTGTCTTTACTGTGAGGGGGCTTGCTTCTCCACAAACCTGACTCTTATTTGGCTCATACTTGTTGCAAAGTTGTTCTTTTGGCTGCAATATCCCACAGTAGGGCATAAAACAACATATCTATATGCATGAATGTTCCAAAGTATGGCTTGAATTTTTTACTTCTATGGAATCGAGCAGGTGTCGTGCCACTTCCAGAAAGTTACATACTGCAGCTTTAACAATATCACACTTTCATACAATAACACAATAAAACCCTGTTCTTGCATTTACAAAGTTTATGGACTATTCCTCAGACCTGTCTTCATAAGGCTCCTGATATGGTCTGTCTGCGGTCCTGCTGGGTCAGGGGCCCAGAACACACACTAATGGGCCCTTCTCTCTCACACAGAGGGCCTTTGTGAGGGCCCTAGTCTAATGGCCCTGGAGTGGATGTGGCTGACAGACGGAGTGACGGGCCGGTCGCCATGACGATGTCTTATCTCTGCTTATCTGTCTGTCCATCTCTGTCCTCTCTCTCGTCCACTCCTCCTCACTCATTCACTCCTCATTCACTTCCTCGAGCTGCTTCCGAACTTCAGCGGGTCAGTGCGAGGCCGGAGCTGGAGTCAGACGTGTCGTCTTTGTGTTAGAGCTTTGTTATTGCTTTGCTTGAATATTCCACAGTATGGCATTAAAGCTATCTGTCTTGCAAGGTGTTTTTATTGCGAAAAACACCTTTAAAAACATTATTGTGCTGTGCGCTGTGTTGCCTCTCCACAGATCTGACTCTTGTCTCCAGTGAGATACGTTTAATGTTATGTTCTGGAGCATTTCAGGCAAAGCTGGAGACGAGCAGGTGCATCCTCCAACAGCAAAGTTACATTTCGCACCTTTAAATCCAGATTTTTCACATTCGGTCTTTAAATTTCTTGTATCTTACACAATCGGCAGATATTTATAGCTTGAAATCAGAAACAGTGTAACAAGCCCAATGATAATTATAGTCAAACCTTTTTAAATCATCGTTATAATCCCAAACAGAAGTTATTTTAAATATGATTTTGCAGCATTGCCTCCACCATAATTTCATCCAACTATGTCAATAATTTTCTACTCCGTTCAATTACTGTAAATACAGGGTGACACTGTAATAGCCTGCCACTGAAATCAAGTCAGATGTTAAGACAAGTATAGACACAGGGGAATTCTTATGGAGAGAAGAATCTGAAATAGACCTGGTTCTAACATGTTATCAGATCATATTCAACTCATTTAAAAAACAAATTAGGAGTTATTTTTTGATTGAACTTGCTGTAACAAAATTAAGTCACTATTTACAAACTTCTTTTCAATTGCGTTGCTAAAATTACACTATATTATTAGATTTGTGGTGCGTCTAGACGATCCTTGAAGAGGGGGTATTTTACTTTTGTGGGGTATTAACAGCTAACGCATAACATATTTAGATCACCGTGTTTCCTGTTTAGAAAATGCTATATTCGCCCAAAAAAAACCCAACATAACTTGCTCTCCATGCTAAGTCACCCCCCTTCAGAGCGCTATCACATTACACTCATCCTGCTAATGGCACTACTGCACACCGTGTCAGGTTTGTGAAGTCGTAGTGGGTTGTTTTGCGTCACGTTTTTGTATATTTATGGAGAATTGTTGTGCAGGACGTACGGGTGAGGTCCACTTATGGGCTGAGCATGGGACAGAATCTTGCTAATTTACTGCTAACATAAGGAGGGTTTGAGTAGTGCATGGGAGAGATTGCGAGAGATGACTCAAACATGCATGGATGACATATAAAATCTCTTCAGGCATGTTGTTTTTTGATGAGGTAACAACATTATAACACGGTAGGACGCTCCCAAAGTCCATTTTGCACAATACCCGCTCTTTAAACAACTTTATCAGGTGTGCTACTTTTTGTCTGTTACTATCACATCAAAGCGATCTTCTTTTCCCCCCGGATGGTTACCTTTAGCCACAGGAATCAATAGGGAAAACATCCCATCCCAGGTCAAAGTTCAGAGGTCATCTCCTGGCTCTACTCAAACAGTAGCTGATCAATACTGGGAGCTCTGGTATTTTTGATCGTGGAAAGCTTTGAAGTATGGTAGAGTGACACATTTTGGCCACTTTTAGAAGTTAAACATTATACAAACAACAAAATCCTGTCTGAAAGTACAAGATTACAGGCAAAAAGAGAAGTTTCGATATAAGCCACAATGAAAGAATTATCGGATCATCATTAGAAAGACGCTTTAGTGCTGGGATGGGTGTGGGAGAGAAACACTGTGAACTGCTCAAAATGTGAAATCGTGGATACATTCTGCTATGATGTTATAGCATAAACAAATGGAGCAAGTGGTTAATGTCTTGCCCATACACAAAACAATATGAACGGATGGGACAGGAGGTTAAGTGTCTTTCCCAGTGACACAAAATAATATAACACCATTTTTTTTTTTTTTATCCCAAAAGCTGTCAATCAATCAATAAATCAATCCGCACTATACTGCTTATCACTGTTGTGCTGTTGAGCAAGACACTTTACCCACCCATCACTCCTGCCTGTGTGAATGGAGCAATACGAGTTGTCATTGGAGAAGTAGGAGCGCGATACATTTCTAAATCAGAGGCATTTTACATGTTGTGAAAAACATGATTAGTTTATTTGAAATAGTTTGCAGTGGTCCAAAGTTATTCCTCACTTATCTCATACATCCCGAGCATCCTAATTATTCACCACGATGAGTTTATAAGCACGTTTCACAACTTTTGGAGACCAGAGCGGAGTTTTGCGTCAGTCTGTCTGCAGTCCTGACGCATGAAATGTTTGTGTATTTGTGAGTCTTTCAGCAGAGTTTAGACTTATAGACTGTTCTCACCAGCAGATGGATGGAGGCCAGTTTAAAGCCCCAGTTTGTATCTAGACAAAATATAGGATAAATGTTTGTTTGTTTGTTTCTTTTCACTTTGCACTTTTTTTTTACTGCACTGAAAGAAACATGAGGCCCTTGTCCTGCTTGTTTCCATGGATATGTTATTCTTTTAGCTATAATGCTCCATAATTTACCATAAAACGTATCTGCTTCCAGGGATAATGTTCTTGATTATGGTTTTGATGTTCTATTCCTGTGCGATCATTAGAGTTCCACGAGCAGCGTCTGGGCCTTAAGCTACTGTGGCTCCTGCCCTTCACCGGGGGTCACGACTTGTTTGTTTAAGAGGAAGGGTGAGAGGTCAAAGGTCACTGCTGTCAGCTCTGGGGAATGAGAAGGTCTAGTCCAAGAAGAGTCCGGGAGCATTTGAGGTGAACGCGTTTGTAGGAAAACATGGATCTGGAGAAATGAAAATGTTTATATGTTTAGTTTGAGAATTACGGCTCGTGGCGGTGATGTGTGCTGACAGCATTATAACATTAAAAGCCCCACCGTGTAAATTTTTTCTTGCCAAAATTTGACTAAAATAAGTGCATGTTGTTGTTGTTTTTTTTCTTTTCTGATGTTTTTCTTGTACTGAAAAACTTAGAAAAACATGTGTCCTTAGTCAGGGGGCTTGCATCTCCACAAACCTGACTCTTTAATGGAAATATTTGGCTCTAATATTCCATAGTATGGCAAAAAATGTAGAATGTTTTAATGCATGGTCTTAACTATCTATTTCCAGAAAGTTACACAATTTTGCTTTAAAAAAAAAACAAAAAACTTTAGATAATTCTACTTTAAGATAAGATAAGATATGCCTTTATTAGTCCCACATTTGGGAAATTCCAAATTCCAGTCTTTCTAATATTACTTAATATAACATTTACCTATTCTTGTGTCTTGCTCAATGACACAACAACAATATACACTGATGGGAACAGGAATTGAACCACCGACTATCAGTTCAGAGTTGCGGAGTAGCGTATTTACCTTCAAAAGTTTGCAGTTCAATCCAAACTTTACCAAACTTTACTTATACCAGTGTTGTACTCTTGAGCAAGACACCTGACCCACCATCATCGTTAGCACAAAATGGCACACACGTTCTTACTTTATTTTTTGTATTTTAAAATTTCCCGTCGACTCGTTTTGGAAGCAAAATATGATTCCAAATATTCATAAAGTCTGAATTATTTTTTTTACGATGAAGTAGTGTATATTTAAGATTTGACGACACTTTAAGTACCAGCCTTGTACATTCTCGACAGTGCGATATTGTTCTTCTGTCCCTGTTGCAGCTGACCTTTAGTAATAGAATAAGTGAATGATTGAATTGCAGTCATTGGATTTGACCTGGTGAATATATTAGGTGTAAGACCACTTTTGTTTAGCCCTTCACTTTTCCATGACATTCTACTTTGACGTAACTCAAAATAGCAACTTTAAAGTTTTCCAACGAGAACTTCCAAAAAATCTGCCTCAGTTGACTTTTCTGAGAGCTAACACTGGTTTAGCTTGGACACATCCTGGTATTTGAATATGAACCAATTATGTTTCTGTTTGGGTTTAAAAGTACAGTGCAGTTTGATTATAGATGGCACAGAAGCTGCTTTCAGTGATATACAATTTTCTAGTTGACTTGCGGCAAAACTTCGCTCGCTATAATGCAAACATATATAACCGCACAACTACTAACTCATTTACTTTCAGCAATTCATTTTAGACAAAGTTATTTGCAGCACACACGTCTAATCCCAGCTACTTTTTACTTTCCCTTTTAAAAGCAGCGAGCACAAGCCCTCCTAATATGGCAGTAGGTAATTTGTGTCCTTGCTTTTCTAAAACGAGTGTGTACACATCCAAACACGAGTCTAATATTTACGCCTTTGATATTTGTCTTACCGCTGTGGCCAAAATTTGCCAATATCAATATTAAATGTGCTGTACCGCCTTAAAACATGAAAAAATAACTCATTTTCATTCATTTTAAATGGTCTGCAGTGCTCCTCAGATTACTTTATGCACTCTGAGCTTCTTAATTATTCACCACGATGAGTTTATAAGCAGGTTTTCAGCTTTCAGAGGCCAGAGTTTTGCCACAACTAGCATGTGAACTGCGCACTTCCAGTTTCTCAGACATTAAATGCTGTTTAGTTGAGACTCTATACAGCAGACTTATTTTGAGCTGCTTATACAATATATCTGTACTGGGGCAAGATTAAAAAAAAAAAATCTGATACAAGCCGTCCAAGATTTTAAAATTCATATCAAGGCCCACACGTTTATGTTAATTGCTTTTCTATTTCCATTTTTACTTGATGGTCTGTTCAAAAATGCAAATCTGAATGGAATGACATCAGAAGACAAAGTGGGAATGACACATGCCCACACAGAGACCGGGGCAGTTTAGAACAAAAATATCTGCATCAAATATCTGCACATTTTTCAGACCTACTCATATTTGTTTCTTGCCCCGTGCGTTGAATGCCTCTCCTAGTGGGACTGGAGTATGCTGTAAGCTAAACAAGCAGCCTTTCTCAGAGGAAAACCTTATTTCTCCTGGCAGTGCAGAGAAGAATCACTAATTTCAGAACATAATAAATCAATAATATGCATAAAACAAGATATGTAGTTACTGATCAAAAACACTGTAAACTTTCTCTGTCCCTGACCCCAGCCATCAGCGAAGGGCCTGGGTTAGCCGTGGTGCTGCATTGGTATGTCGAGTGTTTGTAAGGCAGGATGGCCCCTGGTGACCCCTGACCCCTCGAGACATGAAGTGGGAGGGACCACATGTGTGTACTTACGCCAGTTTATGCAAATGAGGGACAGAAGGGTTAGGGCCAGGAGACTTTCAGGAGGGTTTCAACTTACTGTTATGTGCAACATTTTGAAGACTTTTTTTCTCCATTCAGTTGTTAATTTCATTTGAAACCCATTGACTGGTATGGAGGGGTTTTGAATATAAAAATATATATTAAATGGTGCTTGAGATCAAATTTGCAGCTATTTTTTTTATGTTTTCTCTGCTATATTTGAAGTGGCAGTAGCTCAGGAGGTGGACTTGTCTGTCTTCCATTCATTAGGTTACTGGATATATCTTTGATACCAACATTTCACCGCTTGCATCCATGATCTTGTCCTTTTGGTCCAAAGCTCATGACCATAGGTGAGGGTAGGAACGTAGACTGACCTGTAAATCGAGCTGGAGGAAGTGTCTGGGGTGGAGGAAGTCTGGGAGTCCCTGCGATCTGACCCCGGATAAGCGGAAGAAACTGGATGGATGGACCAACATTTCATATCATCCTTGTGTTCTTGGGCAAGACACCTCACCCACCTTGGCATTATTGCTGTTCTTGTAGTTTGCTTTTTTTTAGGTTTCAGCTGAAAACTAAGATGGGATTGTTCTTGCTGGTTAAACTGTGACTCCGTTTTAGGTTGATGACAGAAACTGGGACACTTGCCGTAAATAATAATAATTATAATAACAGTAATAATAATAATAATGATAATAATAATGATAATAATAATGCATTAGTTTTGTAAAGTGCTTTTCCAGATTTATGCATTATTCATTCACTCCACACTCAGTATTATTGCCACAGTTGCCCTAAGCTGGACTGACTAAAGAGAGGCTACCAATCTGTGCCATCAGCCCCTCCATCCAGCACCAACACACACACACACACACACACACACACCACATTCATACTAGGCAGTGTGAGTGAAGTGCAACACTAGTTTTTGCTACTGCTGCCCCACTGCTGCTGTGACAACTGATATTTCCAGCGATCTCCCATTCAAGAACTAACCAGACCCAGCCCTGCTTACTCACTCAGACACAGGGAGAACATGCAAACTCCCCCCAGGCTGGCCCCACGCCATCTGGGAGTTAAACATGGGATCTTCTAGTTAGTGAGTTCTAGCCATTCAGTCTCAAGTGCCGTGTTGGCTCTGCTAGACTTCTTGTGAGTCTGTTTAAAAAAATCATCACACAGGATACTATTAATATTAATCAGTAATTTTAATGATGCATAGTGTCATTGAGCCGTCAGTTATCTGAGCATCAATGACAGAATGAGCAGCACATGCAAACGTAGCCTTCTATTAGCGTCGCATTATTGCCGGAACAGAGCCAAAATGTTGGAGCATATCTGGATGTGGCTTTGTGACTGAAAGGGGCCATTTGTAGAAGATAAGTGAGAAGATGTTTGGGCATGCAGGATAATTATGGGCAGCTCTCTCCATACACGCAGCTCAAATCCTCCAAACCAGTAGGCTAGGTCTTGTGTGAATTCAGGAGTTTGTTGTAATGTTGTAACTGTTTTTACTTCAAAGACTGGTCTAAGCACAACTCGAATCCTGTATTTATGTCATTTAAAAGGGACTCCTCATGCTGTTGCTGGTTGTTAGATTATGTGATGTTGGGAAATGTTGGAGGATTTTACCTGCAGTGCGTGTTTTGAGATGGCAGGAGAAACTTTAGTGTCTGGAGGAAACATACCCAGACACAGAGAGAACATGCAAACTCAGCAAAACAAAGTGCAGCAGCCACTGAACTGGACAGAACATTGTCTTCTGTCATTAAGGGAGAAAATGAAGGAAATATCTGTCCCTGGGGTGTAAGAGGAAGTGATGGAGAGACTAAGACGTCTGCTAGTTCTGCTACTGCGGTTAACAGGGGCAAAGGATGGTCATGGCATGCAGTGGAAATGGCAAGAAGGTGGAGGGTAGAGAGAGTGCGTTTATATGAAGGAAATACAGTTTTAATGGATGTTATTCGAGCATGACATTTTTCCATACATGTTTTAGTAATAACTGTATAAAGCAAATGACAGCACTATATTAGTCCACCAGTTCTGCGTGTCATTTGGATTGGCCACATTTTCTAACCCTGTCACGGCCGTATCCCGACACCGCGAGTCACTCTACCACAGATTCATTTTGTTATGGCAGCGGACGAACCGTTCCTGGAAAACTGAGCTCAAATGTGCACCACTTCATCTTGCTCCGGTCCCCATGTCCCCTCCTGTGTGCGGGACGTCCGGCCTCCTCCCCATGACATCACCGCCCTCCGTGGTCGGGCCTTGTTTCTATATTAAAGTCTGCATTTATTTCGGGGTTAGCGCTTTGATCGGGGTTAGCTGCAGTCGCCGGCCGCTCTGCCACAGGGAGAGACTTTATAAAGCTCTAGTGTGTAAAGTTCTACGGCACGGGGATTAAACGGGCTGTAAAAACTGGGCGTGAAAAACAAATGAGAGAAAAGAAGAGAGGGAGCGGGACAAAGAGAAAAGATAGTGTGAAGGCCTGCTCTGGATTTGCTAATCAATTGTATTTTGCATATCAACTTATTGTGAATGAGATACTGTATTTACCTTTAAAGAGAAGCATCAAACCTGCAGATCCTCCGCGCTCTGCCTCATCATTTAAATGAGGCTGCCAATGCACAACAAGAAAAAGAAAATATAACTAAACGGCAAAAGACGCGTTCTCACTCACCTCTCACAGATGCAAATCAAAAACAGGAAAGATCCTGAAGAAACGTCCTCTATTTCCCTGAAGCGGAGCAGGTCCAGAACAGCCACGTTCCTCCACACATGTGTAATAGTCCTGTTATTCCACTAACACTGTTGCTTCATAAACAGACGGGCTCCTAGCTGCTCCAGCCACTGTCACTACACTGCTCCGTCCGGACCCTCCATTTCAGACAGATCTGAAACTAGCTCATGTTTGATTAAATGACTGTGTGTCTGACTAACTTCTGATCACTTGAAATGTGAAGCTAAACGTGAGTTATTTTGTTGTTGTCTGTTGTCTCTAGAAATCTCCTCAGATATTCCCATGGATCTATAATACGAGTTTATTCAGGCAGAAGTGAAGGGAAAATGAGATTATTTGGATATATTTCGTAACTATTTAATTAGTTGTTGTTTTTTTTTCTTTAACAATTAACCAAGTGATTTATTTGACCCTTATTTTTAAGCCAGCGTAATATATCGTCCTTAACTTGCTTCAGTGAGCAGCAGGTTTTGGTGCATCCAAATCATGTTCCAGTCCACCCAGGTTAAAATCTTAGGCTCACCGTTGCTCTCCACTCAAACTGTTCTTCTGGAGCCTCAGCCTCAGCCATGAAAACACCTGCAAACAAATGAATAAAAGATAGATCATTTTATCATCATACTTTGGACCAATCCAGGAAAAGCAATACCAGCTCTATGGAAACAAGCTGGTAGTGAACTTTCCATGAGAAAAGTTACATAGTGCACCTTTAAATAGGTGGTGGTGCAAATTTCATACTGTGGAATTCCATGGAAACAAGCAGGAGGTTTGTGGAGAGGCGAGCCTGCTCAGAGTAACAACGCATGTTATTATTCATATTTCAGTGCAATAAAAACATATGAATACATTTTTAAAAAGCTTATATTTTAGTTTATTTCTTTGTCTAAAAACTTCCTACTGGGGCTTCAAATACTTAAATGCACCTGTCATAACAGACACAGATAGAGCCGCCATGTATAAGTCTGTGCTGTTGTGTTGCAGGAGGGCAAAGCAGACTGTGCACAGGAGAAGTGTCCCGCTGTGTCTGAGGACTGCGCTCTGGTGGTGAAGCAGACCGGAGCCTGCTGCGAGCGCTGCAAAGGTAAACTACTGTCAGCCAACTACTGTCAGACATCTTACTGCTGCTGGAGCACAGCTTCCAACATGTGTTAAAACACTACGGGCTAATGAAGGCTAACATGAGGAGAGTTCTGTACTTTGCACTTCTAAATATTTTTTATTTTATCTTTTCAGAGCATTTAGAACTACCTTCTGACATTAATATGAGCAAATACAGCACCCAGAGGAACAAGCTACTTCTAAATAGTCTGTAAGCAAGCTGTGATAGAGCTGAAGTAGACTTACCTCTATTTACACAGCATAATATTGTAAGTCCTCACAGTAGACCTACTCTACAGTAAAACCTATAAAGAGTGCAAACATGTAAAAAATATTATTTAAAAATTTTTTTTTTTTTATTTATTTCTGGCGGAGGGTCTGCCACCTGCTTGTCTCCATGGAGATGTTATTGCGTCATCTAGAATGTTCCACAGTATGTCATTCAATTTAAGTTTATTTAGGTTGATTCATGGAGACGAGCAGGTGAAGCCAGGAGGTCAAGTTACAGGTCAGAGCTGTGGAATGGTGATCCCACTCACAACAAGAATGGATGTATTATTTTTGCAGTAAATATCTAATTGAATAAATGCAAGGTAGATGAGTTCAGTGTTGTACATTCCAGGCAATATGAGAACACTTAATACAGTGCCCTGCCTACATGGATAGATATCAATTGGTCACTCATCATTTTGAATCAAACGACATACTTCTCTCACTGATTCTGCAGAAATCCGGTGATATTTTTTTCCTTTCCTTCCTCCTCGTAACCAGCCGTATTTGTTTTGACACAGACAGACCCCTTCGTGTCCCTGATTAGCTAATCCACCTGTCATTTACTCCCACCTGAACTCCTGGAGATTCACCGATGACTAGATTAAAGCATCGGAGAAGTGTATATTCTGGATCCATGGCAACTTAATCTGTGCTGCTGTTAAATGTTCACCTCTCTCCAAAAACAAAAACTTCAATAACTCCCAAATCTAAATTCCTGACCTCGCTCTCCACTCTCACCACACGCATAAAACTATCTTTATGAACCCCATGCCCTATCCCTGTGTCCCTGTGCCTGTCTAAAACCACTTTCACACTAACACCCCTCCACAACAATATTATAACCTAAGTACCGCTGGGTGTGGGCTTAGTCTATGTGGTCACGTTTTATCACGCCGCACGCTGCTAAATGAGCTAAAACTTGGACCAGGAAAGCCCCAGACTGCTGTTTTTCTATTGTACGGTCACATTGTGGCGTAGTTAGGTCCACTGGGTGCCCCCTCCCATGCCTATATAATATCACCCTCGTAAAATCATATGCTTATAGTCTCACAGTTGCACCAGGGTTTTTTTATTGGATGCAATTTGCAGTTTATTAAAATATAGTGCTGAGTGAAGGGTTCTGGAGGAGCTGGTGAAATGTTCAGGGTGGGTTTAAAAGTGAGATTATACAAACAGCAGCTGGTATTTTTACGCCAGTGAGATATGAGGGTGCTGGCAATTCAGCATAAATGTTTATTCAAGTTAATATTGTTTTTTTGATTTGTTTGTTTGTTTTTACAGATTTTATAAATTGTGAGTTAGCCTTGATTTTTTTGTTCCCATGTTGTAATGCTGTTTGAAGTTTCCTCATTAAAAACAGATTTTATATGTCATCCATGCATGTTTGAATAATCTAGCGATCTCTCCCGGCCCTATTTTGAACCCTCCTTACTATTAGCAGTACGATCCACAGCTCAGCCCACGTGCCTACATCAACTGTGCTCCCACATGGCAATTTTCCATAAGCAGGATACAAAACAATACACTACAACTTCACAAATCTGAAAAATGTGTTGTCGTTTACCAAAATGCATGCTGATTGTAATGTGATAGCTGTCTGAAGGAGAGCAAAGGGAAGGGTGGCTCAGACCATCAAAAATTTAACTGAAACTTATTAAACATGTTAGTACGTTGTTTTTAGCTAGTATTGCATTTTCAAAACAGTAAAAGGTAACATGGTGATCTTATCATGTGTTAGAAGTGTAATGCACCCTCTTTAATATTAGCTTGGTCTATGTTAAGTCTTTATTTTTGAGTGTGACTTGTAAAATTAGACATGTACCTATATAAACTGAAATGAGTGACAAAGTATATTCAAATATATAAGCGTATATACAGCCACATCACACACCTTCAGTCTTTTCCAGTATCATACACCGCTACCCTGTACTAGCATCACCATTATGTCCATATAGACACACTATAGTTAAAGACAGCAACATCTTAGTCTCTATAGGCAGAAACTTGAGAATACTTTTTGCTTGATCACTGGTGATGTGTTGTCATCTGAAGCAGGCTCCAGTGAAGCATAGAAGAACAGTCTCTTTAGGGATCTCCCCTGCATCCTCACCCTTCATCTCTTTCTCCCATCTCTTCCTCCTTCACTTCTTTCTTCTCTCCTGTTTCCCATTTCTCCTTTCTCTTCTCTCTCTCTTCCTCTCTCCTCTCCTCCATCCGTCCCATGTAGCAGTGTCACCCTAGCTCCCCCCCTCTCGCTCTCTCTCACCCCTCAGTCGGTCGGTCGATGTCTCTGATCATGTTTCTCTGCGTGCTTGTTTAAACTTCGATTGGACCATTTACTGTAAATGTCCCATAATGAATAGGCTATTTGTTTATTGCAGAGTGGACAGTGAAGGTGGGTGTACAGTAGTGAACAGCTGCAGGGACTAGGAGATAGGACATAAGAGATAGGACAGAGGAGCTAGGAAGCACCTGTTTGGAAGTAGCATGAACCAGAGAGCAAAGAGAACATAGACAAAGGAGAGGCTGGGAGCTCTCCGGGTAACTTTTGGGGCAACAGTGGCTCGTCCTCTGATCTTTATAGGCTGGCAGTTCAAATCCTGTCCAGATGAAAACTGTTGTTGTGTCTTTGGGCAACAGTTTTAGTCCACCATAATAATTGTATGTAATGCGTCTAATAATTACAGACTCATGGTATGAAATAAAACCTTTTCTCTAAAATGCACTGCCCATGAATATATTGTAATTAACGCTGTAAATGATTGTAAAAATCAAAACAGGTTTCCTAACAGTAAATATTTGACTATTGTTGACTACACTGGACTTATGCAGCTTTATGTCAAGCCTTAGGTCAATACGTGGGCTTCGAGTACCTGCCGTTACCTGATACCAACAGTTATAGAATAAACTGAAGTATCTGAGAGTTGAACGAAGAGACATGAGGCTGGAGTTCTAACACAGGAGAACTTTATGTACCATCAGTCAGACTCAGGACCTGGAGACATGAAGACATTGTGATAGTGTCGTCCATCCCGGTCTAGCGCAGTCCAGTCTGACTATGCGTCTCTTGTAGGGAGTATTATAAAACTGATGACATATGAATGAATAAACTGCTTCCATGACTCATTACAGATGCAAACTAAGTACTAAAGTGTTTCATTCAGCTGTTTATTTATCACAGTTAATGGCTTTTTAGCAACATTGTACATTTAGAATCGTTTTTGGGGTTTAAATCTGCTGTCGGGTTATCGTGTCAGGGGCATAAATTCGTTTCAGTTATATTGTTTATCGTCTATATTTCATCAATATGTTGAACTTCAAAATGTGTTATCGTGACAGACTTAGGTGCAGCACAGAAATGTAATTCTCTAACACTAGCAAACATCAGTTGAGACTTTCTCTGATGAAATTATAAAAATTTTGTTGAGATCACATCATCAATATACCACTTTTGATTGATGTTACATTCAGACTAGACAGATCTCAAATATTGGACTCTACATTCACAGCGCCCTCATTACATTGCCTATGTTATACACTGTCATATAACATAATACATGTATTTCAAGAGGATTCCTTATTTTAACTCCTATTGTTCTATATAACACGTTTACTTATATCTATGTTTCGCAGCACACATCTTCACCGATCATACATCCTACTGAGCACAACCTTTGACATATTTTCAGAAATCCCACTCATACCTAAACTGTACGCATCCCAAAACCAGTCCTATAGTACTCTAAACTGTCCTTGTGCGTGTGTGTATTCCAGGTTGCATGTTGGACGGCCGATCCTACAACAGCACTGACCACTGGACCACCCCCACCAAACCGTGCATCAGTCGGCGCTGTCAGGTCTGTAGTACGACTCCCTCCGGATGAGCGCTTGGTCAGCAGATATGAGGGCGGACATGTTGTTTTAGAGCTAACGTCACCCGCACTGCTGTGTTTATTCAGTTCAATGTCAGTGGGGTTAGAGGAAAGAATACTGGGTTAGTTTAGGTTAGGGTGGATTTGACAGAAATGCGTAATGTACAGAGAGTAAAGTTGTTTATAGATAAGAGTACCATTACTTCAAAATAACATTACTGGAGTAGAAGTGCAAAATGGTGGTCTGAGATATTAGTGAAGTATGAGTAAAAAGTATATGAGGGAACAAGTAAGAGTAATTATAAGAATAGCTGCTTGCTCAAAAAAAAATAAAAAATAAAAAATAACACGTGATCAAAATGTTCAAAATTTCAAAATGGACTGTAACATATTTTCAATGACTTACGTGCAGATCTAACTGAAAATTATTTTAAGTCTTCATCATAAAAAATAAGCAACAATTCAATTTCCAGCGTAGAAATATTGGTAAAAGTCAAGTGGAACCAAACACTAAATCAAACTTTAACTAAACATGTGCATATGGTGTTTTAATAGCATTATTTACTGTTCCAGGACATTTTTTTTAAGTGTGTGTGGCTACTGCAATTTCCAGTAGTTGGCGACATTCATGAAAGACTAATCTAATTACAGCCAGGTGTTTCTATTTACACTGTTCCTCCCAAATAATCTGGATTTTGCCTTAATAAAATATGCAGTGTCAATCATATTCTTCTAGTAAATATTCAAATAATGTAAAATACATGGTGTTTGTTGCCACAACTGCACTTCTTATATTGGAGTTGCATTATGTTCCACTTCACTTTTGTCTCTTTACTGAGACTTAGAATGTATTAGTTCACCCACTTTAAAAGGGTCAATAATATGAACTCATTCTTCTATGCTGTCGTTGTTGTTTCAGGAGGGAGTGGTGACGGAGGCCGAGGTGCAGTGTGTGGTACACTGTAAAAATCCAAAGATCCACCCTAAGAAGTGCTGCCCTACCTGCCCCAGTAAGAGCCTCAGTCATACACTGCTGCACCATTTCAACATTTTAGACTCCCTATAGTTTAAAACTGAGCTGGAGACACATCAGAATTCTGTGGTGGAATTTGCTCATATTGCAGATTTGTGGACATGATTTATGGTTAATATCTAATAATTACTGGGGCTATCCACGTGAAATAAAAACTTGCACTTAGTTCAACTCTCAGATGGGAGCAAGAGCCAGAATTTCCTATTGATTGCATTGTACTTTACCATGAAATATCTAAAAAGAAAATTCACAAATTTTGAACCTGATCATTTCTATTAGTGACTTGAACCTTGAATTCGATGTATTTCAACAAAGATCTGAATTCTAACAATTTATTTTAACTGTTCCCATCTGTATTAAACATTATTGGCCTATAGGATGTTTTGATGTCATTTGAAACCCTTTTTAATAACACACTTGTCTTGTTTGTGTGCAGGCTGTATCTTCGAGGGCCGTCTGTACAAAGAGAAGGAGGAGTTCAGTCCAGAGGGGCAGCCCTGTGTCAGATGCACCTGTACTGTGAGTTACAGTTCTTGACACAACATTGACTTCCATTTGTTTCCTGGACACTGATCCTAACCTTAACCATAGTCACTACTTGCCTAGCGTTAACCTAAACCCTAATCATAACCTATTTTAACCCATAAAAAAGGGTTTAGCTGAACACGAAACATGATAGTGAAGCTAAATGAAAAATCGAAGACACTCAAAAAGACATTTGTCTTTTATTCATACATGGGCTGGTCTACACATTTCGACACACGAAAGTGATAGGTGGTCTGTTCGGGTCAAAACAAACATGGCAGCTTACACGTTAAAAAGGAAAAAATACATTTTGTTCTGAATGATACGAGAAATTATATTTGCATTTTTTGAAACACGTGATACAAATTAGCATCTGTGTTTGGACCCTTCGAACAGAATGTAGAAGGGACTGACTGGGCGGCATACCCTCCACCAGAAAAGTCGTCTCTTTTAGCGTTCAACAAAACACACATCTCTAAATGCTTTTGGGGAATAGTTTTTGGCCCATGTCTCTTGCCATACAGACCCCATGAAGCCTATTACCAGCTCCATGCCAACTGTTATTCCAGCCCTACTGGCAGAACATTAACACAACATCAACACTGTTTACCCTCGCACCTCTGTATTAGTCAGGGGCCCCTCTGTCCCCTTAATAAGTCAGGTCTAAGCTCCCCCGGGGGCCGCAAAACTTTAGCTACAACAACATCCTCTCGCCCGATTGGCTGAGCTCGTATTTCTAAATTCACACAAGCGTACTCTCCAGCCAGGTAAGGCCATAAACAGATTATGGGCAGCCGCATAGGACCCGGGCCCAGTGACGCAGGTCGGGCTGATGTGGGAACTAAGAAACACAGGATAGAGTCTGTGGGGACACTTTTACTACAAACACAGGCATAATACAGTTTGAATACATTCAATTTTACATGGTAATGATATTTGCATGTCGTAAAGGCAAATTAGTGTTATTTGGAATCACGTTTGTAAATGTTCACTGTTTATGTTGTGCCAAGGATAGCAGCGTGTACACCACATAATTCAACATTTTTATTATTATATTTTTATGTCTAAAATCTGTGCTCATGTTGTAAAGAAAGTAAACACGTTGTAATCAAGTAAACAACATGCTGTTTATGAACTTAACATTAACCAAAAACTAACTTCGTCATATGGGTGGACATTATTGATTCAATGAGAACTAAATAATGTTAATATTTCTTGGATTATTTCAATATTTAGATAAAAATTTCCTTCATTTTGGTTAAAGCTACATTACCTGATTTTTCACACCGTAAGTGGGAAATATAGAGGACCAAGGAAGTGTTTAAATCTATTTAACTTGTTCTTTGCTGTCATTAATTGTCAAATTGTCTGTTGTTTGACTATGTTTTAATAGTAAATAGCCTAATTATTTGACCTTTTCCTTAACTGTGGGCTAGACACTGCACCTGATTTTCATTTTAAATGGTCTGCAGTCGTCCAAAGTTATTCCGAGCATCCTTGTAATTTAGCATGATGAGTTTATAAGTGCTTTTCACAACTGTCAGAGACAGGGACTCCAGGGTGAAGTTTTACCATCATGGTAAAGCTAACAGCAACTAGCATGTTAATGCACACTTCCTGATCCTCAGAAATAAAATGCTTCATAATGAGATGCAGACAGTGCACAGTGAACTTATTTTGACCTCAAGAGCTACTTATACAGTGTATCTGTACTGGGGCAAATTTGGCTTAAATACATGGAAAGAAGTGCAGGGCCTGGGACACCTGCCCAGGTTCAACAATAAAAAAACTTGGGTTTTAGGTAATTCTGGTTCAAATTTGTAAATTTTGATATTGTCACACAAAACAAATTGTATTATTTGGCAAATTATTAAAGCTCATTCAGTAACCAATTTGTTGAATCTTTCACTTTTTGTGTACTATATAAATTGTGTTGTGATTGTGTCTCTGTGTCTTAGGGAGGTCGCACTTTGTGCATGAGGGAGGTGTGTCCAGTTCTCTCCTGCCCCAGCCACCTAACTCACACCCCACCAGGGCAGTGCTGCCCCCGCTGTGTTGGTAAGTCATACACACGTCTGATGTGTACTTCAGTGATTGTGGGATTGTCTCATTGTCTCATTGTGGTTTTATTGTCCGTCAGGCCAGAGGAAGGTGTTTGACTTGTCGTTAGGAAGCTGTTTGTTCCACAGTGAAGTTTATGAGAACGGCACTTCATTTCAACATGACAACTGCACCACCTGCACATGCAAGGTAATGCCACGGGGCAGAAGGAAAGTGAAAGACATGTGGCAATGTATGTTAGAAAAAAATAGCTGTGATTCTGTACAGTGCACCATATGAACAGGATAAAGAGCAGGTAAAGTGACTTTATTATACAAGAGAAGATTTATGTTAGAAGATATTATGTTACAGTGTTGCACATGATTGGAGCATAGTTCAGACTTTGAGGGAAGAAATTGTTATTTTTCTTTGCTGTATGACAAAGATTAAAAGGCAGTATTTATGTTCATGGAATCAAATTAATGACTGAAAGTCATTTTGATTTATGAATCATGATTCATGAATGATGATTTATTTTTCACCCAGCCCTATCATGCAATATCATGAAACTTCAGTACTAAGTTTCTGACAGTATTTCATAAACATTATCAACATATCAAAAAGTAAACCTCTAGGCCTAAAATGCAATGTATAAAAAACTGCAGACATGCTGTAGAGAAGACCTGTCATACTGTAATGTTAATATGATAGTACCATATCATAAATTCTTGATATTGTTTCGTGTCTATAAAATGATAAGATTTATAATATTAGTAAGATCTTCTGACCTTAGATGTTTCTCATGTTCCACCTTAGACACAGTATACATCGCATAATTCAGTACCACACTGTATTTTCCCAGGATTCCACAGTGGTGTGCCGGAAGCGCTGCTCTAAGCCAGGCTCATGTCAGGGCGAGCACTGCTGTGACGAGTGCCTGTCCTACGTCAAAGTGGAGGAGGTCAAGTACTGCCGCGTGCGCAACAAGATCTACAGGGTAAGCACACTGTATTATAAGTGCAACTCCTCCCAACTCACTCTGTTAAGGTGCATTCCATTGAGTGGTTAAGAGTTATGATGAATATTTTTACAATTAAAAGCCTCGTAAACACACATTTTGTTTCAAACCCACAGTCTAACCACATAGTTTTTCATAGTTTAGGACAGGAACATATAGAACAAAACATACAATTATCTTACATTTGGGACAATATTTTGGGTAGTGAGCCATATCACAAATCTTTAACAGGTGTATTCTGCTCAAATTACAGGAAGGAGACATGTGGTCCTCTGTCAACTGTACCCTCTGCGCTTGTGTCAAAGGCAACATCGAGTGTCGGCCCAAACAGTGTGTGCCAATCACCAGCTGCCCTTCGGTGAGTGACAAGCCCTCCAGCCAATCACAATCAACCCTGACCGTGCCGAATGTCTCCACAACATCTAATCCCTTTTTGTATGTCCAACCTGTCAGACACTCAGACTTTATACTCCATGACTAACTCGGTTATTCTGACTTCAGCTGTGCGACGACTCAAAATGACAAGACGTAACTATGGTTTATTACGTGTTTGCGTGTAACATGTTTGAACAGCATTTCCAAGATTTTTTTTTTTTTTGAACAGGTAGCCATTTTTGTAGTTTTGGGAAACCTTCAAAAAGAGTTTAAAAAGACGCAAAAATCTAAAATAATATCAAATCTGTGTGGCCTAAATTGTGAATTGAATCGCAAAATACATTTATTGTCGTTTATCGTCTTGTGGGAATTGTGTCTCATCCCATCCCTAATTATAAGCAAATTCTACCAAACCATAAATAGGTTTAGTGGTTAATCGCTATGGCAATGGTGGTATTTTTTTTATCCCTCTGACCCCTATTGTTAAATAGACGTAGATAAAATAAGAGCACATAGGTTTTCATGTTTTTCTAATTATTACTTAGTTTGGCGGGATAGTACCTGTGGTAAATATTCATCATAGTTTTGTCAAGTGTGGGGGAAAAAAAAAAAAAAGGAAAAGAAAAGTCCAATAATGCAGGAAGTGAAGTAGTGGTGAGTTCTTAAGCTTAATACCTCTACATATGTCATCAACCTGGAAAATTACATCCAAAATAGATGTAAGGGACAATTTACAAGCCATAAAGGCATTTTTCTGGCAATTTAAACTTGATTTAACAAAATAAAGGTGTTGTAATTTATTTTTATTAGTTTAATCATAGTTTTGGTCCCTGTTAACTGTTGTCCCTGGTTGCTAGGTAACAGTTATGTCTGTTCATTAAAATGCATTGTCTCAGTCAAATCAATCAATCAAACAAACAAACAATAAATACATAAATAAATAAAATTGCCTCTATGTATGTCACTCCTACTATCTAACCATAATGTAAAAAAAAAAAAAAAAAAAAAAAGAAAATAAAGAAAAAATATTGAAAAAATATATCATTTTAAACCTTAAATAATGATGTTACCTATATTGTATTTCTATATTTTATTTTACTTATTTTAGTGAAATGAGTCTAACCTGTCTAACCTGTCATATGCACTTCAGTGAATGTGCTGTACTGACCGTGAACTCGGTGAGCGGTGCTGTTTTGCGTGCGGCTCTCTCTCACCTGTCCCCTGGGTGACACCGGGCGGCGACTCTTGGGTGACGCGCGGGTCATCTGTCAGCCACGGGTGATGGAGTGGATTCCTCGCATAGCTCCGGTCACTGGCGGTCACTCACTCCATCAGCCGCAAGTTTACACGCTTCCACCGGCTACTACAAACCCTCACCTGTCGTCTGTGGTCAGCACCCGTAGGTTACAGCCGTGTAGGTGGTCCCGTGTGGCCGAACTTCACTACGACTGTGTGGTAGAAGTGCACGGTTTAACTTTTCCACTGGAGGGTCCACCACTTATACCCCATGGAGATGTTATTGCCTTGCCTAGAATGTCAGATCTGTGGAGAGGCGGCCCCTTTGAGCAATAAAAATGCATTTTAATTAAAGTAAGTAATTAAATAAATATGATAGTTAAGTTACTGCCACTATGGTCATTACAGAAGATGTGATGTTGTAGGAATGAACTAGTTTGTTGGCAATCATTTGGATTTGTCTATTTTAGAGATCACTTCTGAAAACTTTAGAAGCATTAGTTAGACCAAAATTGAATGATGAGTAAAATAAAGAGTACAAATTTTAGATAATGTAAGAGGAGAGAAAGACAATGAGAAGGGCATAGAGATGAGGAAAGCCGAGTGAAAGACAGAGAAAGAAGAAGGAAAAAACGCTAAATGCTTATGCCGTATTACTCCTTTGAATGTCAACTTGTTGGTGACACACTTGACCCCTTCCTCTCTTTTGTCTCTCTTCTTCCTCTTCTCTTCCTCTCCTCTTCCTCTTGTCTCCGCGTTCATCCCTCGCTCACCTCCTGTCCTGTCCCGACTGCAGACAGTGTGTCTCCCAACCACCTTTTGTCCGTGTGATGTTTGACTGACAGCCTTGAAGAGCTTCCCTATATTTAGGCCCCTGAAAACCAATCTGTGTAGCTATGTCATGTGCGTGTGTGTGCGTGTGTGTGTGTGTGTGTGTATGTGTGTGTGTGTGTGTGTGTGTGCGTATGTGTGTGTTGCCGTACTGGTAAAAGGCAGTGGTCTTCAAAGAGAGAAAGTGCGCTTTGTGCAGAGGTTAGGGCTCCTGAGAGGTCCCTGGATGTATGCGCGATGACAGACGAGTGCGCGTGTGTAGTGTGTGTGTAGTGTATGTGTGTGTGTGTGTGTGTGTGTGTGGCTTCCCCGGGGCCACAGTGCGCGCGTGTGTGAATGGGCCCTCTGATCTGCTCTTCTGATGGAAGTTGAAACATATTGTACAAACACTCATCCAGCGTGTCTCATTACATACGCCGCTTCAGCTGTTGGAGTGCTCCTCTCTGCTCCACTGTAAATCTGTCAGAAGCAAACAAAAGCACAATACAGGCAATTGTAATGCTAGCTCAGTTAACTTGTTTAACATTCTACGTCAAATATGATGAATATGTAAGTTTGATTGCTGTATTTGTCAATGAAAACCTTCTCACTCTACTAGACTTACTGCTACATGTTAACTATATAACGTCCAGCTTCTTCTCGCTATGGAAAAACAACGAAAAATGGGCACAACAACATAAGAAAGTCTTTTTATGTGGCCTTTCTGTCACATGATCCCTCACTTATGCATTCTGACCATCCTAATTATTAACCACAATGAGTTTATAAACACTTTTCAGAACTTTCAGAGCCTAGAGCGTAGTTTTGCCGTGATGGTACAGCTATCAACTAGCATGCTAACCAGCACTTACTGATTATCAAACAATAAAACACCTTATAGTTAGATGCAAACACCACATAGAGTACATATTTTACCTCAAGAGATGCTTATACAATATATCTGTACTGGGGTAAGACAAATGTTGCTGAAATACATGCGAAAAATCAGGTACAGGACCTTTAAAATTGAACTGGCTTTAGTGTTAAAAAGCTTTTAGAAACACATTAGGCTCAATTTAAAAATAGTTGGTTGGATAGTTGTTTTTTTTTAATAGCAGTGTTTTGTCTTATTTTTATGTCTTTTAGTTCTATCTTTTATGCGGTCTTTCTGTTAATGGGTGTCATATGAATCAGGCAAATTAAACGTATTTTGTCATGTGTTTGTATTGTCCTTATAAAGATTAAAGAAGACCTATTGTGTCTGCTCTATAGTTATAATCTAAGACACCCGTGGATCATTATATTATCATTTGAACATTTTAAACTGTAATATTCATCTAAAAGAAACAAGTTTGCTGTCTTCCGCTTTCGAAATTTGCAGTGCTCAATGAAAACTGACCCTATAAACAACTGTCAGCACCTCCGATCAATAGCAGATCACATGCGACGCTGCCAAATTCTGCACTTATCAACGATTTAGAAACTTTAACGAAGTATGTACAGGGCAGTGGAGCGGACAGTGATGGTGAACACAGGAGATAATCGGCAATATGGGGTCTTGAAAATATCAATCCATCCATTTTCTTCTGTTTATTCTGGGCTGAGTTGCGGGGGCAGCAGTCTAAGCAGGGACTCCCAGACTTCCCTCACCCCAGACGTGTCCTCCAGCTCCTCCAGTGGTACCCCAAGGTGTTCCCGGTCTTGAACATCTTGAAAATAAGTGATTAAAAATTGCAGGTCCAAAGTGACTCTTCACTTTTCACTGCAATTAGTGTATAATCACTTTTCACAACTTCTGTACCGGAGAAAGGCTTATTTTGCTCAAATACATGAATAAGAGGCGTGTACGGCCACTTTAATCGTTGCGACTCGACTCACAACAAACACTGACCCCCAAAAACGATTGTTCCATCCACCATTTACTGAAAGATAAGTTGATATAGTAATTATGGTGACACGACTACCGTATGTGTTCCTCCCTAATCCGACTATAGCTCCCTGTGTTAATCCCACTTGCCTTTACCTTTTGTGTTGTGCTCGTGTATTTAACTTGTGAATGCTCTGCAGTTTTGACGTCATGTCTCGTGTCAGATGTTGCCATTGTGTCCGCCTCTGTCCATTGAGCGTCTGTGGCTTCTGTTTCTTTTCCATGGCCTCTGCTGCATCTTTTATTTATTTCTTTAATCCCTGAAAGCCTATCTGACCCCTGTGTCCTGTCTGTTACAGAATAAGATCCTCAACAGGACGGGCTGCTGTCCTGTCTGCACTGAAAGTGAGTAAGTCCTCTGTGGCAACCCGCACTACACATGGGTTTATACACACTTATTTAGATACAGAGGCAATATTTATTTGGGCAATACCAGTCAAGAATTAGGACACACTTTCTTATTCATAGTTTGTTTTTGTTTTTCTACTACTTTCTACATTTTATATACATACGGGAGACATCAAATACACGAAGCAAGATATATGGAGTATATAGCAAAGAAAAAAAGTTAAACGAATTTATTATTTTTTTTGTATGCAAATGCTCAAAGTAGCCTCCCTTTGCTTTGTTGGCATCAAATACTGATGGCATAAAAATAGGAATAAGATCAATTTATTATGCTAAGTTAGTTAAAGGGGCTGTACCTGATTTTTACTGTCTTAAAAGCATGAAAAACAGAACCAGTTTCTAAATGGTTTGCAGTGGTCCAAGATGATCCCTTACTTACCTTATGCATTCTGACCATCCTAATTATTCACCACAAAGAGTTTATAAGCACTTTTCACAACTTTCAGAGGCCACAACGTAGTTTTGCTAGCATGCTAACCAACACTTAGTGATTATCGAACAATAAAACACTTTATAATTAGATGCAGACAGCATGTAGAGGACATATTTTACCTTAAGAGATGCTTATTCAAAATGCACTGCCTGGCCAAAAAAAAAGTCACCACCTGTGTTAAATATGTATAAATATGTATAAATATGTACGAGTCTCCTCCAGTTGGTCAGGTCTAGGTTCAGCAACAGTCTGTACTCAAAGAATGAGGTCAGCTGACTACCTGAATATACTGAATGACCAGGTTATTCCATCAATGGACTTTTTCTTCCCTGATGGCACGGACATACTCCAGGATGACAATGCCAGGATTCATCGGGCTAAAATAGTGAAAGGTTCAGGAGCAGGAGACATCATTTTCACACATGGATTGTCCTCCACAGAGTCCAGACCTTAACCCCATTGTGACATTGCAGAAGCTAATCGAAACATTGCCACAGCGAAGGTGTTCTAAAGGCGGTCCAATGAAATATTAGTGTGTGACCTTTTTTTTTCGGTGACAACTTTTTTTTGGCCAGGCAGAGTATCTGTACTGGAGTAAGACAAATGTTGCTGATATACATGGGAAAAATCAAGTACAGGACCTTTAAAACTGAACTGGCTCTAGTGTAAAAAAGCTTCTAGAAACACACTAGGCTAAATTTAACAATAGTTGGTTGTTTTTTTAATAGCAGTAAAAGTGACAATGATGTCTGATGTAATGTCTCGATGCCTTTTTTCTTTTGTCTTACTTTTATGTCTTTTAGTTCTGTCTCTGTCTTTTTATTACATTCATATCCCTCATACTAAAGCAATTGTTGACATATTTATTGCAGAATTTCTGAGACTTTGAAAAAAAAAAAACCCCAAAACTTCCAAAATGATTCAAAGGTTTATTCCAGTCTTTCACTGACATCTGTACATTTCCCATAAACTGTATTCCACTCAGACAGTGTTTTTTACCGGGGGCTGTTTAAATTCAAATGGCAGTTGCTTGATGGGTCCAAACATTCATTGTAAGCTGTAAATGTACCGTATTTTGGGAGCAGGACCAAACGAGAGGGTTGTTTTCATGTGGCTAGTTTTAGTACACTCGATAAAGCTTGTTTTGACCACAGTAAACTTCAGCGGTTGGAATTATTCAAACGGCCACCTCACATTACCGATTTGTCATAACATTTGAGTTGAGTGTTGACGGTTCATCCCAGTGTTTACCCCGGCATTTATTCAGACCAAAGGATCACGATGGTTTTTTGACAGCCGGAGAATTTTAACTAACTTTTTTTTTTTTTTTTTACTGTGAGACAGTACAAAGCGTATAAGACATTAGGCATTTTGGCTTAACCACAAAGGGAGAGAATACCTTAAAGGACACATATTTTTTTTAGGATTTAACCTTGTTATACTGTATATTGTTGTTACGACAGTACAGTTTCAAACCTGATTTTGATACTAAGGAATAGACTTGATCTGATTCCATTATATCTTTCTTTAGACAATACTGTACATCATAGTACTTTGTTTTATATTGCCATGCATTTCCTTAAATCTGTATAATCAGTCAGTTGTCCAGATAGGTGCCATAGTGGTGCATGTGTGTACATTAGTCTATGTCTCTTATACTTGTTCTGATACAGCTTATCATTCTAAAGCTATTCAGGAAAGCTTCATTTCTGTCCCGTGAATGTGTTTTTATTATCTGATTTTTGATACTTCTGACTCTCCTACTTTTCAAAAACATATGTGAAGTTGTATTTTGCTTAATTCAGGCTTGTTTCATTAATTAATCAATGCATGAATCCAGAGTCGTCTTCTTTTAGCACTCAAAAATGCTCCGTTCACATTTTGCATGTTTTGTTGCATTATACGTGAAAATCAGGACTTCTCTTGCGCAGTTTTAAACCCATAAACCATCACTGGACTCATTGTGAAGTCAAACTGTGTTCACAGCGAACACATGGGTCTATTAGCAGAGCGTTCACAGGGGATAAGGACCTCATTTTTTTACTTTGCTATTGTTTTTTTCCGGTCGCTGACAGCAGAGGGAGCTCCAACACCTATTGTCTCATTGGAAACAGCGGGAAAGGAGTTTAATGCCACAAGAATACATTACAGTATATGTGTTCCACCATTATTTTTACTGTAACTTATTGTTTTTATGTGTTTTGTTTTTTCTTTTTCTTTCACCAGAACCGGGAGTGTGCACCGTTTTCGGAGACCCTCACTACAACACCTTCGATGGCAGGACCTTTAACTTCCAGGGGACGTGCCAGTATGTGCTGACCAGAGACTGTGGGAGCGGAACGGTCACCAATAACATCAACAGCCCCGACTCCAGCTTTACGGTACCACACTGACAAATATCATCCTTTTACTGTTAAATTCAAATTCAGCCAGCTTGGATTGGACTGTCTATGCATGATAATCCCCCCCAAAAATTCTATGTTTTAGTGAAATTAGGAGTCTTTAATCAACAATTATTGCCTCTAAATTACGTTGAAACTACAAAACTGAATGTTCTCAACTGATTGTAGCGCTGACTTGCTCCATGTCTGTCCCCAGGTGCTGGTGAAGAACGATGCCCGGCGTACACGCTCCTTCTCCTGGACTCAGTCTGTGGAGGTGCGCCTGGCCGGGCTGGTGCTCGGTCTCCATCAGCACCTGACCGTGAGGAGGAACGGCACCCGCATCGCCCTGCCCTATCACGGCCCCGGGGTGCACATCGACCTGGACGGATACCTGCTCAAACTCACCACCATCGCAGGTCAGGATTTAGATGGGGATTTACAATAGCAACAATGACAATGGCACGACATGGATGGAGTCATATGTGAAGTATAAGTGCAGGTTCAACATTGGAATTTAAATAATAATTGGTTTTCTGACTGTATTTCTGATTAGACAGTTGACATTTCCTGGGTATGACGACCCCAAAAAAATTTAAACATAACATTTTACACCATATTATTATAATCAAAGTCAAAATATAAACCCTTTAATGGAGGTAAGTCACCTGCCTGTCTGTGTGAAGATGTTCTTGCTTTCATTTTTTAACTTATAATATTCTTGTCTACTTATATCCGGTCAGATAAATGTAATGTTTGTAATGCATCACAGTGGAATATTCCAAGCAAAACAATAACATCTCCATGGAGACAGGCAGGAGGCGGATTCTCCACCATAAAAGTTTCCTTTAATATTTGGGGGCAATGATGTGGCCTGCTCTCCTGCTGGTTATAAAACGTTACTACAATCACAACTGAAGTCCAATAAAAAAGACCATTCAAGTATGATTCTTTTCTACAGTATATTTAACCCCTTCCCTCCCTGCACAGGCCTGGAGATCACATGGGACGGGGACAGTTTTGTGGAGGTGGTTGCTGCCCCTCACCTGCGCGGGCGTCTGTGTGGCCTCTGCGGGAACTACAACGGCCAGAAGAGGGACGACACCATGGGCGGGGACAACCAGTTCAAGTTCGATGTGGACGAGTTTGCCGAGTCCTGGAGGGTAGAGGGGAACCAGGTGTGCACCCAACAGCACCCACCCAGACGGCCCACCTCCTTCCTCTGTCCCGGCAGCGTCAAGGTCAAGTTCAGGGCCCATCGAGAGTGCCAGAAGATCAAGTCCTGGGAGTTCCAGAAGTGTCATCGAGTGGTGGACTTCGCACCGTTCTACAGGTATACACACGCCACCTTTTGTTTGTTTTCCTAGTACCACTGCGCAGTATATCATAAAAGTATATGTATATAATATTGCCGTAACGTAATAATCAATGTCACAACATAATAAATATATTGCAATAAAACCCAAGGATCTGTAATATGTTACATTATATGGGATAAATTGGTTTCTAACGGCGTCTGCCCACGCGGCTTTACACATAACATGATCATGATTATGCAGAGGAATAAAAGATAAAATAACATGTGTTTGTTATGTGTGCAGGTCGTGTGTGACTGACATGTGCGAGTGCCCGGTCCATAAGAACTGTTACTGTGAGTCCTTCATCGCCTACAGTCGGGCCTGTGAGAGGGAGGGGGTCCCTGTGCTCTGGAAGCCTGACACTGCCTGCGTCGGTAAGTGTAAATGATAGAATCTATGAAGCAGTATTTTATTATGATTATTCACATATGCAGTATTTTTTTTTAAAGAAATGTCAATTGATAATGATTATATATTGATTTATAATAAGTAAATCTGCTCATGGGTTTCAGCTTTCTCTTCTATACAGCATTTTCAAGACTTTTCCCATTAATTATAAATAATATTTAGTTTATAATTGTTAATCTCTGTGGCAACGATCCTAATCTTTCATTATTCTGAAACCCGTGGATAGCTGTGTAAAGTTTGCTATAGCCCTGCAAGGCTTGTAAAAAGGCAGAATTAGAAAATAAACCTAAACAACTATTTACATTTATATTCTGGTTTTATCTCCATGTGAATAATTTAATTATCTTTTTACTGTCTTAACAGAACTAGTTAATTTTACAGTTTGCAGTGGTCCAAAGTTGATCCTCATTTACCTTATGCATTCTGACCATCCTGATTATTCACCACAATGAGTTTATAAGCATTTTTCACAACTCTCAGAGATCAGAGTAGAGTTTGATGTCACAGTAATGCTAACAACAACTCACATGCTGATTGCAGACGGCACACGGTGGACTTTATTTTGACCTCAAGAGCATTATATTATATACCTGTACTGGGGCAGAACATATTTTGCTCAGATACTTGGGAAATTCTGTCATATCAACAACACTGAACAATGCTGTCACTATGCTGTATTTATATTCCGTCAGATTTTATTTAACACCTTATTTCAATTCATGCCCTTATTTTATTAGAGTTTATATTTTTAAGTTTTATGTTGCACCACCGAAGCAAGTCCCTAGTTTGTCAGTCGTGTTCACTCACAATGTCAATAACACTTTTCTCTGATTCTTCTCCATTCCTGTCTCTCAGCCACCCAGTGTAAACACGGAGCTGTATACGACACATGCGGTCCGGGCTGCACCAAAACCTGCGACAACTGGAACGAGATCGGCCCGTGCCACAAGCCGTGCGTTGCGGGCTGCCACTGTCCCGCCAACCTGGTGCTGTTCCAGGGACGCTGCATCAGACCCACGTCCTGCCCCGGCCGGTGACCCCTGTGAGCCGGAGCACGCGGCTAACTCTAGTGCTACACTCATGGGGCCAAACGAGGCAGGAACCAAGCTACGACCAGCTGCTGTGGACAGTGGGATGTTGGGAAGCCTCTCATGTAAGCACCGTGTAACCTTTTGACCTCTGGGAGCAAAGGTCACGGTCATGGAGGCCGGACTCGCTGCCAGGTGCCAACTCAGGGGGCCATTTTTCGGTGAACTGCCTCTCTTTTGTATTCGTGCGCGTTGGACCCTCAGGAAAGAGCGTGCCCCACGGACTCCGGTTTGAGCCAAAATGGCGCCTCTCAGTGACTTAAGAAGAGAACCTCGTATGAACCATATCAGTGCCCCATCATTTCAAACTGTAAGCTAGTAAGATTTATATGAAAGACAGACCTTATTGTTCTAATTATTATTATTATTATTATTATGATTAATATTATTATTTTTTGTTGTTGATCTTGTTAATTTATATATTGTATCGCGGATAATATGTGGTAATAAGTAGGGGTGGGCGACATGTACAAAATCTTGATATTTTTTTTGCATTATGTTGATTACGCACTGCATTATCACGATATTCAGATGATATTTTAAAAAGTGGGTATTATGCACTTTGCAGAGGAACACCACTCCGCTGTGCGTCGTGGTTGGAGGACTCTGCGTTGTTTGTTAAAACCTACACGCACAAGGATGACATATAAAATCTCCTTGAGCATAGTTTTGATGCTGTCGGTAGGAACATGGTAGAAATGGTAGAACGCTCCAAAAAGTGTAGTTTGCATAATACCCCCTCTTTAATAATGCATCAGGAATGTGCTCAAATAAAATGTGCTTGTAACTGTCTTGAGGCTCAAGTATTGCACAAAAGGTGGATATACCTTAGAATTAACCACAAAAGTGAAGAAATGTTACTCTAGTTTGGGAGATTACACCGGACACTTCTGCTCATTTTATCGTTTCATATTCTAACTTTTCACATCTTCTGAACAATCTATCAATTTTTTGTTATATCGCCCACCCCTAGTAGTAAGAAACCAGAATCCTGAATGAAATGATTTAAAGGGAAAAGCTATTTATGTCTGTGTTTGTGGTTTTGTTACTGTTGAAGAGAACGACCCAAATGTGACGTCATGGCAGGGAAATCGTACTGTATTTAGTGTCGTGCTACGTGTGCAGATCTGCTCACTCAGAAGGGGACCTGACAAGAAGAAGCATTTGTCTCACTTGACTCCAACTCATTAAGGCCAGCAATATAATAATCATTTTTTATCAAATTGTGTTCTTGTCTTTTGTTGTTGCTGTGGTACCGAAATCAGTAAATTAAGCTTGTTAAATAAAGATTAAAACAAGAAGTACAAAGTTGTTGATCGTCAGCTAAAACAGAGTTGATTAGATTAATTAGATAGATTGAGTTCACTTTAATTTCAGATGGTGTGTAAGGGTCTATTGATTCTTTGCAGTGACATCATGCTGGGGGTGTTCTGCATGTATGTCTATGTTCAGAATGTTGGGTAGTTACCATGGTGACACAATGCAAACATCAGCAAACACAGCCAGAAAAAGATAGTTTAAGATAGTCTGAAAAGTCAAAAAAAAAAAATACAAAAATGAACTTAAACAAAGCATTTTTAGGAGTCTCTGATCAATATGAACGTTCATGGTCCTGTTTAGGTGTTTGATTTTCAACAAAAAAGTGAGAGTGACTGACTGGAAAATAAAGCTCAGACTGAAGTCTAACAAAGCTCAGACAGAGCAGTGCCCACAGTTAGCATCACAACCCCAGGGAATGTTGCAAAGTATCAGTATCAAAGCTATGGGGGATTTATTGGTTTTGAAAGAAATCATATCATTGAATCATATTATTTGTTCGAATTTGGGTCAGCAAATTGTTCATAATAACCTCATGGCTTAAAGTCCTTTCAACTGACAGCAATTATGTTTGTGAATAATGGCACCATTTTCTGAAGCTATTGTAAAAAGATATTATTCCACATTTGTATTTGTACTGACAGAACATGTTGAACTATGTGCCATTTTTTTTTTTTTTTTTTTTTCTTCATATGAATAGGCCCAGCAATTCCAGAGATATTAACCATGAAACAGGTTAACAAATCTGTAATCTAACAGCACCAGAGTTCTGACCAGTTCTCCAGGTCAATTTTAAACTCTAGAGATTTTAAAACGTTGTGCTGTCTCTTGAATCCAACCTACTGGATTTTGAGCCAACACTGCCATCTACAGGTACATGGAGGATTAAACACTAAGAATTATCACTATTGTTTTAGATTTATTTTAAATGTCCAACTATGGCGAGCTTTTAAATACATAAAATGCCATCTGTGTGTTTGTTTTTCCTCATATTACCAAAACTATAATTGAAATAAGCATAAAAAGAAAAGAGAAACATGCAAAGTTTGACAAACTTTAATTCACTTCAGCATGTGAAAACGCCACACCTCACACAGAAGTCAAAACAGTAAACCTCATAACATTTTATAACAGCACTGGAAAACATGAACCTATTTAATGATACAACCTGATAAAAAAACAAACAAAATCTAGCTTATGGCCTTCTCACAAGAAATGCCTGTAGATATTGAAAATGGAGGTCGACATTAAAGACAGAAAGAACCCAACATGCAGAGTATAACACGTGACAATAACAGGCCAGATGGTGCTTATACTGGTGAAACAATGTTCTTTGGTTTTGTGCCACATTCAGTTCAAGATCGAGGAGATATGTGATGATAATAATAATCAAAGAAATATATAACATTTGCTCTATCAAGGGCCAATTTTAAAGGTACACAGTGTAACTTCTGGTGGAGCATCTGCCATCTGATTGTCTCCACGCAGATGGTATTGATTTGCCAACAATGTTCCCCCACATGGCATTAAACTCCATGGAGACAAGCAGGTGGTGTTTAATCCCTTGCTGTGGAACATTCTGTATAGGCAAAGCAATAACCTCTCCATGGTGACAAGCAGGTGGTCAAACCCCCACTAGAAAAGTAACATAGTACACCTTTAAGAAAGGTTAGCAATGAGAAAGATGTCACAATTGTGTATGTGATTTATATTAAAAAGTCTTTTGTGACCAGAACTTCAGCTTTTCAGCTCCAGCTCTTTTAATAAAGTCACCTTTACAATTATCTTCCATCACTTCAACCATTTTTCAAAAAGCCCTACATTCACCTCCATCATGTCTCACCAAAGATCTTGTCTGACAAACTGATGTAAAAGTAACTGTTGTGTATCTATGACAGTGCATTAGAGCAGATTACAGAGACATTTGATACTGTAGATTAAAAAGTCATACATTCAACCGTTTGTTCACATTGACTCAAATAGCTTATTCCAGTTTGAGGAGGATTATGGCCACAGAAACAAAATGTTTGAGAAAACCAACTGTAATTTGAGCATTATATGTTGATTTGTACAATGTTATATTTTTACATTTTGACTTAAAGTACATATGACAGGTTACACTACTTATTTCATTAAATCATAGTTAACATCACTGCATTTAATGTTATTAAAATCTAATTGAATAAAAAATATTAAAATCTTTTTTTTAAAGTAAATTTATAACAATGTAAGTTTATAATATTCACAGTTGAATCCCAATTGATTTAAAAAATATTAAAATCTTTTTTAAAAGTAAATTTATAACAATGTAAGTTTATAATATTCCCAGTTGGACACAAGCAACAAAAAGACGGAGGTATATTATCATAACTGTTACCTGGCAACCATAATGTTAGGGCAAAAACGTGTCTAAATACTTGAAAACCTGTCATATGCACTTTGAATTTCAATACAATTAGTAATACCATATACCAAAACCAATACCATATTTTGTTCCATATTTCTTGCATCAAATTTTAAACTGTTTATGAAATTGTGATTTAATGTATTTCATTACAAAAACCAATTATATTTCTTGCATAATTCACGGCATTTTTAAACTGTTTATGAAATTGTGATTTAATGTATTTCATTACATTGTAATTATATTTCTTCATAATTCACGGCATTAAATATAAAATTTATAATTTCTTCCAGGATTGTAAAATTGTTTTAAGAATTAAATACTGACAAAGCAGTTGGGCTCCAGGTCCTGTCAAAACAAGTCTCAAGTCTGTATTATGTTTAATCAATTGTAAACATCTAAAAAAGCTTCCAATAATTTTTTTTCGCAATTTCCAAAACATAAAATATATGATATGGGTAAAAAATAAACTAGCTGCTCTAAATACTGAAAATATACAAGTGCACTAAAATATTTTGATATCTCAAACCATACGCGCAATAAAAATATACATCTAATAAAGAGTAAGACTCCTCAGGGAGATGTTACAGACGTCCTGGGAGGGGTCGGGCAGAGAGGGGGGGCGGGTAGAGAGGTGTCCGAGAGGTCAGTCGTCATCACTGTCACTACCAGACTCACTCAGCTGCAGATCATTTCCTAAAACACCAACAAGAAAAGAAATCATAGTATCCATGTGTTTCATTTCCAGTTTGGTCACTTCAGGACGGCGCTGTACTGTAAGTAGAGACCAAAGATCTGGTCCCCATGAGGTAAATCCTTAAAGTGCAACTAAACACTGGGGTTTTAAAACCATTATTTACTGTTCTTAGTCGTTCTTGGCAAGTTTAGTGTAAACTACATACCTAACTACATACATTTGCAGCTTTGTGGTCAAAGTGTGTGTGCTACCTCCAGTGGCCACTGTACTCTCAAGTACTACATGACATCACACAGGACTGTCCTGACTCTGCAGAGGCAGAGTTTTAAATGTTGATACCTGTTAGACCAATCACACTGTTCCTTATACCCCCAGACCCCACCCCTCACTGTCTCCTTTAGTCCTCCAGGTACTGCCTAGTTTCGCAGCTCTATTTGAAATGTGGTTGTGGGGAGAGTTTAGTTGTTTAGTTCCACTTGAATTAAAGCCTTGCTGTTCATAATTAGATTAACGTCAAGATATGTGTTAATCTAAAATAAGCTTAGGCAAGTAGTAATTATGATTATGATTAGTCTCCAGGAAAGTCTATGTAATGTCCCATGTAAACATAATATTTGTGTGTGTGCCTGTATATGTCTTACGGAGTGTGTTGATAAGCTGGTTGTTGCCCTGCCCGTTGGCCACCAGGGGCCGTGTGGGGGAGGTGTGGCTGAGCGGTGGTGGTCTGGGAGGGTTGTGTTCTCCGTCACTGCTGGAGCTATCATTGTCACTTCCAGAGCCACTGGCCGAGTCGGAAGTGCTACTGCCACTACTGCTCATCTGCTCGATCACCTCCACCTCGGCACGCAGCTCTGCAACAGGCAAACAGCAACCAAGAAGCATCAGAAAAAGTCTGCACATTTCATTGGTGGTTTTCAGATTTGAGAATGTAACGATGGCATACTATCAGAGGGGACAAGAGGCAGCTAGAAAAAAACCCAGCTAGAAAAAAATGACATCACTTAACAATCCCATAGGAAAATCCTATGGGATTGTTATAGGAAAATCCTATGGTATTGTTAAGTGATGTCATTTTTTTCTAGCTTTGTTTTTTTTTCTTATTAATCAAACAAGAGACCAATTACCTTTCAAAAGCGTGTTTAACTCCACAATGTATCAAATATGTAAATAATGAGTCATAATTTTGCATAATATAGGATTAGGCTACCAGTGTGTGTATCTCACTAACTGCCTGTCTCTGCTAGAACTGTCTTAGCCTAGCCTAGCTTCTTACCTCAACCTTGTACACTTTCTGTCATACTTAACCTTGTTAGCATTAAACAACTGCAATCCTCAACCTTAAAAGAGATGTGTCGTCGCAAAAAAAAAAGGAAATTGTAAACATGTCCATCGTTTTTACTCAGCTGATGGACCCAGAACTGACATCACACTTAATAATCCAATTGATAATGTTGTGCTTTGTTATGAAATATCCCAAAAGATAAATACACAAATGTGTAACTTGATTGTTTCTATGAGTGACTAGACCCATTAACTTCTTGTATTACAAGAAAAATTGCATTTTAACAATATTCATACCTCACCCCAATCTGTATTAAATAGTATTGTGTTATTGAATGTTGTGATCTTCTGAAACCCAGCAGCATGTTTTGCACAGTACTTCTGTGGAGCAATAATAGCTGGAGTTCATAGAGTGACCTAATGATTTAATGTCTGACTTTTTAAATACATAAATTCATTCAAATGTACACAGTGCATTATACTAAGTGTGATTTTGTGACCAAATGAATGAATATTGGTTGCTGCATTTTGGAGTACAGCCCCTAAAACAGGAGCTCCTCACCTCTCTTGATGTCTTCAAGCTGTGGTTCTGGGGACGGGTTGTCTTTGGACGGGGAAGGGGACATCTTGACCCCAGCCCCAGGTTTGGTGGGGGCTCTGAACTGAGAGCTGGGCTGACTGGACCGCACCGACTGCTGCTCAATCCTGGCCTGGATCTTACTGCTGCCCTCTGCCCTGAGTTACACAAGAAACACATAATATGCAGTCATCATCGGGTCATTCCACATAGAGATGCACACATATGATGTTTCGTTTTAGGTTTATGTAATGTTAAACAAACATATTCAGTGATAGTGGTATCTTCATTATTGTATATTGTAAAAGAGGTTTCATCAGTGGGCAAGAATTTTGCTTTTTTTTTCTATTTTTAAAAGTTTTATCACAGTTTATATTATTATTATTATTATTTCTCTAATGTTGCACTATAACACCGAAGCGCCTTCCTGGTTTGTGAATTTAGTATCACTGACAATGGCAATAAAACTTATTTTAAAGGTTGAATTCTGTCAACTGGATTTTTTTTTTTTCTTGGAGAGAATATTTTGGCACTCGTCCAAGAAGCTTCTTCAGTTCTGATGCAGCTCTAATAAGGGACATAAATATCTCTCCGAAAGGAAGGGCTAACTACACTGAAAATAACACTAACAAATTAGTTACATATTCACTCTTAAAAGCTGTTTCTTCTTCAGCTTTGCAACTGACTTGGATGACTGAGTCATTACACAGAAAAGGAATTCATATGTGTTTCAGCGTAGGTTTGGGCACTACACCTTTAGAACAACAGGATCAAACTTGGACCTATGGGAGGTCTACACACAATCTGAATTTTACAAATTTTACAACTGAATTTTACAAATTCACCTGAGATTTTTTAAAATGATAGATTTATCTACACTTTTTTTTTTAATTTAGTTAACCTTGATAAATGACTCAAATGAAAAAAACAAAAAAACAAGAGAGTCACTACCCAACCCTGAAGGTTGGGTAGTGGAATTTCTTCTAAACTAAGTTAATTGAGAAGTAAGTTTAGACTCTACAATTAATCTACCTGTATGTTTTTTACTTCTCTAATTACATTATAGTTATTAAAAAATGTCTCAAACATACTAAACTCAATATGCAGAAGTATTCAAAGAAAATATTATAGATACACTCTCCATGCCTCTACCTTGTTTTCTTGACTTGGATGCTGCTGCTCAGTTTCTCCAGCACAAACTCTCCAGTGTCATGGTTAATGATGAGGACACAGTCTTTCTGATAGGGCCGTTTGTTCCCTTTGAAAACTGTCATGGGAGGAGTGGATCCCTACAACAACACCCCAAAATGTCAACCAAGGCATTTATAAAAAAAAACTGCGTAGAATGTAAACGTATCTCTTACTGGTATGTGAGGTAGAGTTATGGTCACTTCATCCCCTTTGCCCACCTGCAGCTCCCCCTCACAGCTGGTGTCAATAGAAGCTGGTTTGAAATCATCTGGAAACAAAAATATTAGACTTTCAATCAGACTTGCTGTGCTTTCTCATGAAATGTGTAAATATGAATTACAATGATTCATCTTTTGATGTTAATTTCTTTTATTAAAATTAGCGATAGATGTTCACTAAACTACTGAACACATTTTATATGGGACACAGTGCAACCTGTTTAACTGTGACTCAGTATGTTTCAAAATAAGGAAACTGATCCATCCATTTCTGGGCCGATAAGCGGACAAGACAATGGATGGGAAATCAATCTTTATTAAGGTCACAATATAATACTATGAACTAAGTAATAAAAACTGTGATTAGAGAGAAATGAAAAAGCAAAAATGACTAACTTCTAATCAATCTTTACTCTAAACATTTAAGCCTAAATGTAATGCAGTTTTAAAATGGTGATTTCTTACAGTAATGGCCAATAGTTTGACTTCACTGTTTGTTAGCACGCTTAGGTGACTTCACTGTTTGTTAGCAGTAAGTTTGACTTTATTATTTGTTAGCATAGTAGTTTGACTTCACTTTTTGTTAGCATGTTTAGTTGTTGCGATATTAAGTGACATTGAGGTGGCACAATAGCCTATTTATTACATTGTAATTTCATGCTATTAATCTGCCCATGCAACGTCCACACATATTAAATAACAATAATCAATAAGTACATTATTGTTCTGTTTGGTTTATGCAGTCTCTTCTGTTTGAGTGTATGCACTCTGTCTCACTCACATCTGATTGTGTGAAAAGAGGATTTAGGCCTCTTCTCAAAGCTCTCCCCGAGCTTTAAAACATGCTCCTCTTTATCCAGCAGCGGGTTAGTACTCCCATTCATGTCTACATTTATATCCACACGGATAATCGACTCATTTATACAAGTTGGTCAAAGCAGCATCCAGTAACTTGTATAAAGAAACTAGACAGCAGTTAGCCGCGTGCTAATCTGTAGCAAAACAACAGACGTCACTGGGGCACGCCTTTTCCGCATTGTGTCCTACTGATTAAATGTTCCGGGGAAAATATAGTATTACAACGGCAATTATACAATAATATTTTTATTAATAATTAAACAGAATGTTTACTATTATCCAAGCATTATGGCCACATTTATTTTAATGTTGCTCAGGTACTAGTAGCTTTAGTGGCTTTTTTTCTACACGAACCCGTTTTGCTGCCGGACAAGATGGCGGCGTCAACACGAGTGTATCACAATTTTTCAGCTCTTAGTTTCATTTTACTGATAAACGCCCTTTGTCGGGGTGTTTAATTGTTTCTTTTAGTGTCACGCAACTTACGCTAACTATTAGAGTTGAACATTTAAATGGCGCAGTCAGAAAAGGAGATAATTTCTCAGGAAAAGTCAGACTCTCCCTTTGCTGTGGCACAAACCGTGTCTCCCTCTGGCAGAGTTTTGACTGAAGAGGAGTTAAAAGCTCTCCACAACGACAAGATTTTAGTTTCAGACTTTAAACAGATGAAACTGGAGAAAGAAGCACAGAAAAACTGGGATTTATTTTACAAGAGAAATACTACAAATTTCTTTAAAGACAGGCACTGGACTACAAGGGAATTTGAAGAGCTCAAAGCATGCAGAAAAGTAAGAACGTAGAATTAAGAATTTATTTGCCATTTCTTTACTTTGCTTTGTTTATGTTGAGTTGATGTATTTGATGTTAATGTTTTAAATCTTTGTTCAACTTTTTTTTGGTTTTTTTTTTTGCAGTTTGAGTCACAAAAATTGGTGCTACTAGAAGCAGGCTGTGGTGTAGGAAACTGCATATTTCCACTCCTGGAAGAAGACCTTAATGTATTTATTTATGCTTGTGACTTCTCACCAAGGGCTATAGAATTTGTTAAAGTGAGTAAGTAAAATATTTAAAAATAAATAAATAAATTTATTTAAAAAACGCCAAATATATTATCCTTTTGATTTGCCATAGGCTGTGTCTAATAGGTTGTGTTCACCAAGCATCACAACATCCTAGAATGCTGGTCAGGTCTGATTTCTAAGGTCAGGTCTGATTTCTAAGGTTATCTTACTTGGTTATCTGTCAGATTGCAGTTAAAAATCTCCCATAGAGTTATATAGGCCCCTTCTTTCTAGCTGAAATTATGACATCAAATTGTAGAACTGGATGTGGCCTATTGAAATAAACCAGGAGCAAAATAAGTCTAAATTAGTATCAAAAATAGATGTTTAAAATAAACTGACTGAACATTTGGTCACTTTTTAGGAACAATAATGAAAAACTCAGTAAAACAAACAAAACAAAGCAAAAACAAAAACAAAAAAAAATCATTGGATTATTCCAATATATTGGCAGTAGTTTGCTGTGATAATATGTGGTTAATGGTGCCTTAACAATAGTTTGCTTTATACTGCATTGACAATATCAGACCATTTTGTTCACTAAAAATAAATGCCAACCTTTTATTGTTATTTTGTGTCATTAAAGCAAAACCCGCTGTATAGTCCTGAGCGCTGCTGTGCCTTCCAGTGTGATCTAACTAAAGACGACCTCCGAGATCAAATCCCAGAGAACAGTGTGGATGTTATCACTCTCATCTTTGTCCTATCAGCCATCCATCCTGACAAAATGCGGCAGGCACTGGAGAATATCAGCAGAGTACGTAGAAACAATGTACACAAGAGAAATGTTTTCAAAATACATTTACTTGCATTTGAAATTTTATTCCTATTTGACTTAATACTTATACGTGCATTTTCAGGTCGTCAAGCCTGGAGGGGTGGTCTTGTTTAGGGACTATGGTCTGTATGACCACGCCATGCTTCGATTTAAAGCTGGGAACAAACTTGGAGATAACTTTTATGTCCGTCAAGATGGCACCAGGTCCTACTTCTTCTCAAAAGGTTAGCTATATACTGATCAGCTTTTAGAAATGGTTTAATATATGTGTATTATTTTACATTTCTAATGTTAGAATGTATGTTTTTCTAGAATTTCTGGCAGAATTGTTTGAGAGTGCAGGCTTCCAGTTCATCACTAATGACTATGTCCTGAGAGAGACAGTCAACAAGAAGGAGGGACTCTGTGTTCCCAGGGTGTTTCTACAGAGTAAATTTACCAAAAACAGTCTGCCACTAACATGATTAAAAAAGAAAAGATGGTGTGCAGCAGACCATGTGCTTCTGTCAGTAGTAATCCTCAATTAACAAGTTTGGACCTAATCTTCAAACTGTGGGAAATTTGTTTAAATACCACCATTTCCAGGAAGGAAATTTCTATAGGTAAATCCTCGGCTATGCCATGGGCTCACCGGTCTCTCTTATTATGGCTAACTTATATATGGTACAATTTGAACAGGAGGCATTGGCCTCATTTCCAGTCACTCCACCACACACATTGGTATCGATACGTGGATGACAACTGGACTAAAATCAAAATTCAAGATCTGGAGCCCTTTACTGCACATATTAATGCCTTGGATCCAAACATCAAGTTCACATGGGAAGCCAAGGAGAACAAACTGGCCTTCTTAGATTGTGCAGTAACTATAGGAGAGGACCAGCGACTCCAGGTAGAAGTCTTCAGGAAACACACACACACAATACCTGCTGTTTGATTCACACCATCCACTGCAGCACAAACTTGGAGATATCCGTACACTACAACACAGAGCTCAAGTGGTGCTCACAAACACAGAGAGAGAAAAGTGGAGGAGGAGCAACACATGGAGAAAGCCCTGTCGGTTTATGGATATCCAAAATGGGTCTTCAATAGATCTAAGAGAGCTAAAAAACAGGACAACAGGGAATCTGAACCTAGAAGGAAAGACGTAACTATTCCTTACACAGCTGGTGTGTCTGAAAAACTTCAGAGAATTTTCAGACCGTTTGAGATTCTGATTTATTTCAAACCTACAAACACTTTAAGACAGAGACTGGTCCACACTAATGACAAACCCCTGAGCCATAAACAAAGTAATGTGGTCTACTCCATTCAGTGTAGTGAAGAGTGCAGTGAGTATTACACTGGAGAAACTAAACACCCACTCCATAAGAGGATGTACCAACACCTTCGTTAGAGCTCCTCTGGACCCCAGTCTGCCGTACATCTCCATCTCAAAGTAACTAACCACTCCTTTGAAGATAGGAGGTACAGATCTTAGAGAAAATAAATGGTTTGAGAGTGGAGTTAAAGAAGCTATTTTTGTTAGGAAATACAATCCTTCCTTGAACAGGAATGGAGGCCTTAGACATCACCTTTCCCCAATATATGTCCACCCTCAGACCCAAAGGAAACAAAGAGAACAATTAGTCACCTAATTATGGTGACTATAGTATTTAGGCCCATTAACACTGAATGTGGGCACATTTAAGCTGAAGCTGTAAACAATAGCTGTTTTCAGTTCTTCACCCCTACCCCTTGTCCAGTTGACAGATTTAACATTGGCTTTTATTACACACTTAGGGTAGCACAATAGACCTTTCAGTGTAGCCAGGTCCTCCCTTCAAATAGATATACAGAAGTGTTCACCTGTGTGTGTGTGTGTGTGTGTGTGTGTGTGTGTGTGTGTGTGTGTGTGTGTGTGTGTGTGTGTGTGTGTGTGTGTGTGTGTGTGTGTGTGTGTGTGTGTGTGTGTGTGTTGTGTATGTATGTATGTATAAATCATGAATATGTATGTATGGACATCTCCTATATATGTGTATGTATATATATCGCTGATATATGTGTATGTATATATATATATAAAGAGAACATGCTATGTATACATTTTATATATAGAATGGAGTGTGTGTTGCGTGCATAAACCTCCTATATGTATATGAGCAATGATGTATATATTCAATGTATATATATGTGTATATATATATATATATGTATATATACACATATATGTATATATATATGTATATATATGTGTGTATATATATATATGTATATATATGTGTGTATATATATATATATATATACACATACATAAATATGCAATTTGAATATTTTATATTTACCAGCTGTTCAGTTGATTGCAGAAATTAATTATTACAACACTAGGGGGAACTGTTGTTTTTCTAATCTGCTTTATTGAAGTTAAAAGCTCAGCTGCCTTTTATTTTAACTCATGTATGAAACTCATGTATGAAATCAAAATAATCAATGGCAAAGCAAGATGGCTTATGGGTAATCAGTTTCTTATTTAAATTTATTCTAGAGTGAAGTCTGAAACTTTAATAAAACGCAATTTTACATTTTTAATTAGCATAAATCTTTACATATCTCAGGTGTGGCCTAACAAACGGAATCATCTTGTAAAGTAAAATCATCACGTGGCTGTAATACAAGGTGTCCAGAGGTTTCATATCTGATGAACATTGTGGGCATGGAACTGGTCCATCCCTTCCAATCCAGTGGTCTGGAAATGTTTGATTGCGGAGCTCACAGACATGCAGACCCCAGTGTGGTGAGGCACCTTGCTGGAAAATGATGGTTGGTTGAAGGTCCTGCAGTTGTGGTGCCACATATTCAGTCAAAAGGTTGAGGTAGACGTTTGCAGTAATTGACCTCTCGTAGAAGAAAATTGGACCAATAATTCGATTGCACATGTGATTAAAAACTTTTATAACCATTACAATACTCTAGAGTACAATAGAGCAAATCTAATTAATATACCTTATCAATTGCCTTTGTAATAAAATTTTAACATTGTAAAGAGACTTTGTGAATACCCTGTATATTGACAGAGGGCATGTATATTGTTGCTCAACTGAAGGCTGTAGATTGTGTATTGACTTGTGCTTGTGTTTGATCTGAAATGAGACCATGGCTGCTCTTTCCTGTCCTGTGGTTTTGTTTGCACAACAGTGTATAAAATGGAAACCGATGCAGTCCTTAGAATGGACAGGTTTATTTTCTCTTGTTAACAATACATAAGTATAGCATTCACACATTACCATTTTAACAGTGCTTGCTCAGTAGCACGTGCATTATGTATCACACTTAAGCTTCATTTGGCATGCTGTTGAATGAATACAGAACATATGCACACAAATTCATTTTACCCTTAAATACTGAGGTTTAATGCAGGCCAAGCAGCAGTCAATCTGCATGTATTTTCAATTTCGGCTTTTTTTGGTGGAAGGACTTAATGTAAACAACAAGAACAGGAAATAATCTGAACAACATTGACAGTTATCAAGCCTATATATTCTATGGACTTGTTAAGTGTGACATTTTCAACTTCCTGATAAATGAAACGCACATTTTGGGACTGTTTCTTATTAAATAATATATTTTTCAAAATATATTTTTCCATTAAAATAAGTTGTTTTAGTATTTTAATTTTTGGTCTAGAAGATAATGGTAAGTGTATAATTTATGTCTGAAAATGTCCAAAGGAAAACTAGACTACATAGCAACAGCATTGTAGTACAGTTATAACTCATCTATTAACAGCCCCACTGAGACAGAATGCATGCCCTGTTGCTTGTAACCTTGATTTTATTTCAAGTATTGAAGTATTAAAATTCAACCCAAACACTTTACTGGCACTATCAACATCACCATTCAAATGTATTCCTCCTTTGCTACAGAAACAGTTATAATATGACCCATGACTGTCTCTTGTTTGGGGCATTCAGCAGTAGCTCGACACTGGTAGACACCCTCATCCTTAGTGGTCAGGTTTAATATCTCTGTCAGAACCTGTCTGCTCCTCCAGTGGTTCTCTGTGATGGTCTCATTCACTATTGTCAAATACTTCTCCGGGTTAGTCAGTGGAAGCTCGTGGTGAAACCAGACTGCATGGACTTGACCACAGCGCTCTGGGTCATAGTACGTTTTACAGATGAGTGTGATTGAAGATCCTGGAGTGAAAGTGAAGTGGGATTTTTGATACAGCACCTGTAAAGGATCTGCAAAGAAATGGAAAATGAAAAGGGGACATTACAGATCAAAATGTTCTCACATACCATAAAAAGCACTATTATGAGTTAGAGATGATCCATATATTTGTGCATGTGCTAATATTAATATCGAGTCAAGCCGGCTACGACTGTTAGAATCATGTTTTTTGACTTCTCCAGTGTGTTTGACACCATCAGACTGGCTCTGCTGGCTGGGAAGCAGATGGCAATGCAGGCAGATGCCCTTCTGGTGCCCTGCATTGTGGATTAGATGACCACAGTATATGTATATGTGTCTGACAAGTCGTCACATCTCCAGGGCTCCACAGGAGACCATCCTCTCTCCTTTCCTCTTCACCCTCTACACCATGAACTTACTACTGCCCCAAGTCATCGAGTCATTATTGAGTGACTGTGCTGACAGCTGTATATATGGTATATGGTACGTAGATAATGGCTGTTATCAGATATATGGCTAGATAATTTCAAAACATCAGCAGATGTACTCTTATAGCTAAAAACTGTACACAACCAAATATAACGTTTTACATAGTGGATCAATAAAAATCACCTGAACCACACATTCAGCACAGACTTGTTGTCAGATAACCTACTCTGACAGAATACTGTTCTCACCACCATTCTTTTTATTTACTATTTACTAGTAAAAGTATCGCACATGTACTTTTACAATAAAAAAAAACGTATGGAACTTATTAAAGCATATGTGGTGGTGATCTTGGCAAATACTTGTTTTGTGTTTTAGTCAACAAGTGGTGACTGATTCAATTTCTCAACTTTTCTCGTAGGGTTGGGTACGTGAATCAAACCACAACAAAACCATAAATACACACAGAGTAATAGATCCGTGTGCTGTACAGAGTTCAAGCTTAGCGCTCGTGTCAGTCATGCAGATCCATTTACACAAATTTGGAAGCCCGGGGCAAGGGGGGTCAGCAGGGTTAATTTGACTAAACTACGGATATATTCACTTCTTACATGTTTAGTAACCAGTGAGCTGGTTTGAATTAGGACTGTACCTGAACTGAAGCAGCACTAAACAAGGACAAAACAGGAGGTTAAATAACATTCCAATCCTATGTTTGAAAGTAGACATTAGAAAAATAATAAAATAGGCCGCTATTGAGCTTTTTGATATTTGGACGTCATTTTTAGATACATTGAAAAATTATATCCAAGTCAAAACAGCACAACACTATATATATTTAGGCCTAAATGGTAAAATAAAGAGCTACTAAAGAGCTAACAAACCCTTATTATACTGGGATTTTTTAAACCTTTGCGTATAATTAATTGCAATGCGATTAATCACGATTAAAAACAGTTGATCAATGCCCAGCTCTGGTTTCTAGACATTTTTATATGTACATTTTTGTTTGCTCAAAACCTTTAGGCAGGAAGTCACCATGAACATGCTTAAACACCCCCTCAAATCATACATAAAGTACTTTTTACTTTACAGTCCAGTTCTAAAATGTAGTAGTATAGAAAGTATAGATACGTGCTCTCAAATGTAGTGATGTAAAAAGTACTAAAGTAAAGTGAGATACCTAAAAATGCCCTTACACTTACACTTACAGTACTTTTACTTTTGTATTTTGTTTCCACCACTTTCCACCACTGCTGTGATGTAAGTCATGATCAGTGCACTCTCCATGACTCATTGCTTGGAATAAGGCACTCCCTCTTCCAATGACAGAGCAATACTTTCACTTCTGGAAAAATGGCACTTCAACAACTCCAGCTGGACAAACTGCGCTGCTCTCTGTGTCTGGGAGTCTTGAAGGACCCCGCCACTATTCCCTGTGGCCATAGCTTTTGCCTCAGCTGTATCGACAAGCACTGGAATGAAAAGGAGGAAGCAGAGGACTACAACTGCCCAAGTTGTGCAAAGGCATTTAAACCGAGACCTATGCTAGTCGCTAGTGCTACTTTTTCAGCTTTGGTTGAAGAACTGACAAGACTACAGACAGCTCTACCTGACGATTCTGAATGTTTTGCTACAGATGAAGACGCAGCTTGCGACATTTGCAAAGGCAACAAACTCAAATCCGTCAAGTCTTGCATGGTATGCCGAGCATCTTACTGCAAGCTCCACCTACAGCCACATTATGAATCTCCTGCATTTTTGCAACACCGACTCGTTCAACCTTCTAAAAATCTAGCGCAAAGTATCTGCCCACATCATGATGAGGCCCTGAAGATGTACTGCCACACTGACCAGCAAGTCATCTGCTTTTTTTGCTCCATAGATCAACACAAAACCCACGACACTGTTTCAGCTGAAACCGAACGGACCAAGAAACTGGATCAACTTGGGCTGCTTCAAGACAAACTTCGGCAAAAAGTTGAGCGCAAAGAAAAGGACATTGCAGTGCTTAAAAATGAGATAGCTGCCGTCGTTGAGTCTGCAAATACAGTGGTGTCAGACAGCGAGAACGTTTTTGGAAAAGTGATTCTATTTATTGAGAAAATGACTTTGCAACTGAAGGAACATATCCGACGTCAGCAAGATTTTGTGGTGGATCAAGTTAAACAAAGACAAGAAAAATTAGAAGAGGAAATTATGGAATTGCGTCAGAAAGATGCAGAGCTCGACCAACTTGCAAATATACACGATTACAGCCATTTCTTTGACAAGTATCAATCAGTTCCTCAGTTCGATGAAACTAGTTCTGTAACTGCAAACACCAGCTCCCTAAAGTACTTTGCTAATGTCACAGTTGCATTGTCCGAAATGAGAGATAAACTTCATGACATGTTAACTGAAGAATGCACTAAAATCTTGTGGAAAGTGCCTCAAGTCGATGTTTTGCTACCAACAGTGGAACCCAACACCAGAGAAGACTTTCTGCAATATTCACTCCAAATATCTCTGGATCCAAGTTCAGTCAATGTCGGCATTTTGTTATCGGATGGCAACAGAAAAGCATCGGTTGTACGGGAGAGGCAATGCTACACACATCATCCGGATAGATTCTTGGACTGTTTGCAGGTCTTGAGCAGGCATAGCTTTACTGGATGTAGCTACTGGGAGGTTAATATCGGAAAAGGTAGTGCAACTGTAGCTGTTACATACAAAAGTGCTCCGAGGGCGGGAGACGGGAGTGCGTTCGGAAGCAACAATAAGTCATGGGCCCTGAACTGTTTTGACAAAAGTTTCTATTTCAGGCACAACAATGCAAGGATGTTCATAGCAGGTCCGCCGTGTGATAATATCGGTGTGTATGTGAACCACAGAGCAGGCACTTTGTCGTTTTACGCTGTGGGTAAAAGCATGACTTTGCTTCACAGAGTCCAGACAGAGTTTACAGAGCCCTTGTATGCAGGTTTGGGGCTCTACTGGGTCGGGGATTCAGCACAAATGTGTTAATAAAATTGTGTATATACATTTGTGCATCAGCCATGACATTTTTGACATGTTAATCACATTTCTGATGGAGAAAATCATAAAATAAAGTCATCCGAATATGTTTATCGTGGTAGTTGATAATGTGGACAAATGGGGATGTGATTGTGGTGGATAGAGTCCTATAGAAAAATGACAGCTACAGTTTTGTCTGCTCCAGGGAACAGGACGTTTTCAAAGTTTTGGGGTTTTTGTACTCATATTTTTATTCTTATGTACAGGTGACACAGAAGCACTTTGTCAGTTCAGATGGAAGAGTGAAAGTCAAAGAGGTGTGAATGATTGTGGTAACTGTGATAACCGTGTGCCATACTTAGATCTGTAAAATTACATATGTTTTATTTTTCTCTTTAATTGTTTTATGTTGAATAGAAATCCTATCTTTTGTCAGTCTGTTTGCGGCAACATTATGCTACTACAGGATCTCTTTTTTAATTTTATCATGAGAATTATGTTTTGATTTGTTTGTATAGTGATTTTAAGTACTTTGAATTACTTTGTACGAATTGTACTATATAAATAAACTTGCCTTGCCTACTTATATATAGTTTCTATATATAGTTTAGCAATTTTTGGTTGACTACTTTCTTTTGACCCAGCTCATTATTTGTCAAGTTATTATATAATTTTTGTGACTAATGCCCAAAACTATTTGTGCACTCAAAGGACATGTTTCAATTTAAATAATTCCTTCATTATGCAGTGTGATTTGAGTTGTAGAAGGTTGGATAATTCACATCTCTGACTCATTCCGGATACAGACTAACTACTACAGGGTTTCAGTCAGATATTTTTTTACAATTCAATTTAATTCAGTTAAATTCAGTAAAATTTTAATTTAAATTTTATCTCATTTTATTTTATTTTATTATTTATTTTTTATTCAATATTTTGCCTGGTAAGTCAATTGAGAACACCTTCAGTTTGCATTTTACATATTTTACATTAAGAATAGTTTGGAGTTACTGCATCAGTGGGATAAATTGGTTTCAGTATTATCATTTATTGTCTATATTTAGTTCAACAATATATCGCACTTCTAAATTTGTTATTGTCACAGGCCGAAACTGGACAATTTTTATTTTGTTATTTATTTATTTGTTGCTCATACCATTTCTGTTTGTTGGCATCGATTTATTAAGTCAAAAATAAAAATAATCAGACAATTAACATAAATACAACCATTATGTGCCGTTCATTATTGGCATGAACAAAAGGCACAGGAAGAACCATTAAAATTTCTTTCATAATCGTTCCGCACCCCGAGCAAGTCACCGATGAGCCACGTGCATGTTTAGATTTACATTTCGTTAACTTAACTAGTTCAACATTTAAAGTCAGGGTTTAACAAGTTCCATAGCTTGACTCTCTTGTTTCTGTTTTAATGTTATGTTTGAGTATTACTGAAAAAAAAAATGTCTCCTATGATCACATTCCCCGAAATAAACTTAAAAAGATTTTGTACAAGTTCTGGTCAATTTTCTCTCCACATAACTAATAACATCTTAAGATCAACTAAAACATGCAAGACAATGTCACTTTACATCAAGAGCCAAAATGTCCTACAGTTAGACATTAAAAAAACTGCAATAAATAACATTTTTTGATGTCAAAGTTATTAAGATCTTACCTAGGTCTTCAGCGGTTGACAGATATAAGGTGTCACCAGAAGAAACATGAACAGAGTAAACCAGGCTGACATCCTTATAACCTCTGAGTCTATTTGTATGAATGTATTGTGTAATTTGTATTACTATAATAGTTGTAGCAGGGGGGAAGTCAAATGCTGTGTGCCCCTGTGAAGCACGAGTCTCTGCGTGGGCTGATCTTTGGGCTGAAGGCTTTTAAGTGCACTTTCCACTTCCTTTGACCAGTAGCGAGTCAGGCTTCAGTAGCAAACGTGTCGGCTGGTGTGGGTTGAGTTCAAATATTCAAACAAACTTACTTTTTGAGGTAGAAAATATATTTTAAAAGTTCTTTATGCAATTATATTAGTGTCTGGTTGAAGTATTTAAAATAAAACTAGTACTGTTTACTATTTTTGCAATAGGTTTGTACTGTTAATTATTATGTAAGTGTTTAACAAGATGTATGATTAATTATGTTTTACTTTGTTAAAATCATTACGCAAACGTGTGCCAACAAAGAAACAAAACGCAATTTTAAGCTTTTAATCATGTTGTTTCTTCATACAACTATGTTTAAAAGCTAAAAAATAAAGAAATAAATGAATGATAAAATGAGTAAAAAAACATTCTGTGTTTTTTTTTGTTTTGTTTTTTTTTTTTTAACAAAAATAAACCAGACTTTGTAAATGTTTATGTTTTGTATATGTTTTTTCCTCTACATTATTACATTTCTTCTTTAGAGTTGCATTTAGTGTAGATCTTCTGTCTGTCATATACAGTCATATACAGTTAGTTACAGAGCCTGTACCTCCTTTTCCCATGTATTTGAGCAAATTTGTTAGTTTTGAATAAGAGGCCATGTACAGCTACTTTGTGTACCTTCCGAATCATAAAGTATTTAGCAGAATTTGGAAGTGTCTCATAGCAGTACAGATCAGCTTTGATGATAAACTCTGCTCTGGCCTCTGAAAGTTATGAAAAGCTCTTATTGTGGTGAATAATGGTGAATAATTAGGATGTTCAGAATTCATAAGGTAAGTGAAGAATAATTTTAAACCACTGCAAACCATTTAAAATGAACTAGTTCTGCTTTTCACAATTCTCAGTTATGATTTTTAACGTTAGATTTGATCAGAGCTAGTATACTGTGCCGATGACACCATCAGCACTCCAATAAGCAAACCTGTCTATAAGCATAGTACAAGTGACCTTTACACTGTGTAGAAGCAGCTCTATCCTCTTTCCAAAGATGTATTTCCTGTGGTTATAAATCATCCTGGCAGCTCACCCACAGGTCAGTGGAAGACCTAGGACACCCAACGCATGGCACCCCTGGGTGTCGCCCTCGCTCCAGGGCATTATCAGGGCAAAGAAGGAAGTTGGCTGTTTGAGGAGCGCCCGTTTCCTGTGGGTGGTGAGGGTGTTATTGATGTCCTGACAATACAGGAGTTGTAAAGCATTTTGTATGGCAGAGCCTTGTGGTTTTACATACAATAAAATTTATTGGATTGGATTCATGCCAAGAATTGTATGTTTAAAACTAACTTTAAAGTCATAGTCTACCTGTGGTGTGGCAAAACCCAAGGTTCTGGACAGTTTTACTCAGAGTCCTGAAAATACAATGCCAACATCACACAAAGGACAATGAAATCAATTTATTAAAATATCACAAATATCAAAGAATACAGTGTTTCTATGTGTGTTGCTGAAATATGCATAGACCCCTTTTCAGTGTCTCTGTCAAGGTGTTAAATTTGGGATGGAATTATCCTGTATCTTATATAATCGAAGGGCATGGGCAACTACAATAACAAACACCACATCATTTTATAGTTTTTCTAATTTTTATCAAGAGGTGCCAACATCCCCAGATTGTCTACATCCAAAAAATAGAAAACAACAAAATATTATGCTTTTTTCTTTATGCAAATTTGAGTGGATCAGTCTCTAAATAAGTGTGATTACACCTGGCTGTAATCAGGGCAGTCTTTTGTAAAGTCACCAACTGCTTCAAATTGCAGAGGTCACCGGAGCAAATTTACGTAATTTGCTGTAAAGTTGAAAAAAAAATATATACTAGGAACAGTAAATAATGATAATAAAACTGCATAAAAAAGCATATACACGTTGAGAGGTAGTTATAAAAAAAAAAAAAAAAAAAAAAAAAAAAGATGATGATTTAGTGTTTAATTGCTGTTTCTAGACATGGTTATACCCGGTGTGTCCGCGTGATGGCGCTGCTTCTCCTCTCCTCTCTTCCTCTCTTCCTCTCTCTCTCTTGTCCAGGAGGCGTTCCCTGCACGTTCCCTGCTCTCGCGGGCTGATCTCGTGAGCGCGCTGCTCTCTTTTCTCCGTCTGATGGTGTCGGGTCTGGAGGAGGCGGAGGAGGAGGAGGGCCGGACAACCAACTTTGTGCAGCTCCACTCGGGACTGGACTCCACGCACTGCTCATGACGGGGCAGGACGCGGCCGTGGTGCAGCCCGCAGACCGCAGGTAGACCACCAGACAGACAGACAGACAGACAGACAGACAGACAGACAGATAGACAGACAGACAGACAGACAGAGGCTCCGCGTGCGCCCGTAGCTCAGCCTCGCGCTCCTGTCTTTGTTCGCCGCGTGCACATCTGCCCCTCTGCAGCCCGCAATGGAGCCCTCAGACCGGGGACAGCGCTCCGAGGATGAGACGGAGTACGAGGAGGAGGAGGTGGACCCCAGAATACAGGTCCGTTCAGTGTTTTTTTTTGTATTTTTGATTTTATCTTGAGGGGATTTGACTTCATCTTGTGTGGCAACAATAGGACTTTATGGGTGACAAAGTGCATTGCAGCGCGTGACTCAGTTTGTGTGCATTTTCAAATTAAGGTGCAACAGAAACACTTGTATATTATTATTATTATTTTTCACCATCTAAAATGTTCTGTAGTCGCATGCTGTGAAACACTGAACCTTCTCCTGGCTCCTGGTGCTGAAGGACACCCCAGCAGTCCTGTTGGTGGCATGCAGTGCACCAAAGAGAGTAGCCTACTGACAGAGCTGTACATGCAGGGTGCTCATATCTCAACTATCTCTTATCAGGGTGCCACTACTGCCTAAACTGAATCAAATATTTGTTTTCTAAATGTGACCTGCCTAAAATATCAGAGCTTATCAAGCTTACAGGCTGTTAAACACAGCTGCCTGTGTAATTGTTTTGACATTGTACAACCTTCACATCTGTTGCCCATAGTTAATAAGTTGATTAAAAACAGTTTGTGGATAAGGGGTTAAAGATTTGGTTTAGGATATGACTAGATGTATAGATGGATAGTTGAACAAATATACCTGTAGTCTAGATATTTGACAAATCCTGTGTTTTTTACGCTGTTCCTCATTGTGAATGTTCTTGCTGTGTTCAGGGCGAGCTGGAGAAACTCAACCAGTCCACTGACGACATCAACAGATGTGAGACGGAGCTGGAGGTCAGTGCGCACACACACAATCGACACAGTGTAATGTCCACTCTTATTCTATGGACTTGCGTCAAATGTGCATCATCTTAGGTGTAATAAAGTGCTTCAAGTCTAATCGGAAAATGTCTTTGAAAGGCCTGAAAGGAGGAGGGGCAGTGAGAAGTTGCTAGAGATGCTGACATTGTTCTTCGTGAAGGCTGTTGATTGAGAAGATGGCAGCATGCAAGAACACTTAATGAGAGGATATTATGCAAAATCATTTTAAAAAAAAATCTACCATGTTATAACTGTCATTCCCTTTTCAAAAACATGCCTGAAGATGTTTTAGATGTCATCCATGTATGTTTCAGTAATTTCCCTCCTGGGGCCTGTTCAAACCCTTCTTATGATTAGCTGTATAATTCTGTCCAATGCTCAGCGCACAAGTCTCTGTCATCCATGTCACCCACACAACAATTCTTCATAAATGTACAAAAGCATGATACAAAACTATACACAACGACTTCACAAACCTGATGCGATGTGCAGTAGTTTCATTAGCCTGATGCACACTCATTGTGTTGTGATAGTGCTCTGAAGGGGGAGTGACTTGGCACCGAGAGCAAAGGGAGGGTAGACGTGGATCGTGAAAAGCAAAAGTAAAACTTATTAATACGTTGTTTTTAGCAAATTTTGCATTTTTAAAACTATAAAAGGTAACATGATGATCTATATATACTATGTGTTAGCAGTTAACGCCCCATAGGAGTAAGACTTTTAGTGTTCTGGTCCAAGTTGAGGAATTTGCCCCCTGCATTTCTATCAAAGCTGCAAGAACAACCTGTCAGAAGGTGATAAAGACCACGATGCTGAGACCCCCTTCTACATTATGGCCAGGTATAGGAGTATCTAGTATCTTATTTTAGGTTGAAGTAAACTTTGCCACTGAATGAGACCCAACCAGACACAAGAAAAACATCTTTAATATGATTTTCCAGCGCCCTCCAAGAATAAAAAGAATCCATTGTTTGTTCACTCTACATGTGTGCTTTAGCATGGCCCGAGAGAGAGCAGTGGAGACAGTGGTCCTGAGTCTGCAGATAACATCAGGATCACCTTTTGTACAGCTAAAGGGTTTTAAAAGAATTACACAGAGACCTTTGCTCTGCCTCCAGGCCAAACCTTTTGAGCTCACTCAGCATCAATAAAGTAGGCTACACAACAGCTTTGAGATAGGATTTTCCCTGGCAGACCTTGCGTTAAGGTAAACTTGATTTTCTGTGAAATGTGGTTGTTTATTCAGACCAAGCAGTGTTCTTGAGGAGCCTTGACCTGATCTTGAAATTGTACCATTTGAATTTTTTGATGTCTGGTTCTATCAAAATTGTGCAGGTGAGAACTACTTGCGGTCATAAAAGTAGGAATTTTTTTATAAGTCAAGTGTAATTGTGTTGTTGTATATTGAGCAAAGTCATGTGCCCCGTAGTGTTAAAGTGCTGACTTAAGTTTCTGTTTAAAACACTAACTACTTAGTGTTTTAAGTAGGTTTTTTTGAGACCACCCTAAATTTCAATTTGCTTTAACATCAGTGAGGGAGGGATCATCCAAACCAAAAGTTCTTTGACAAAAAAGTTGTTCTGGACTCTCTGCTCATCCAAACCGCTTCTTCTGTTCTGGACTCAAGAAGCGGCTTGGATGAGCAGCTACAACTTTTTTGTCCAGTTGACAGATTTTACTTTTGGCTTTTACGATCAGTGGGAGAGAAGTTTGATTCTGTGCTGTGCCAGCCCCACACTACGAGCTCAGTCCTTGTTATCTTGGCCTACGTCACCAGAGGTATAATACTCCCTATACTTATGGAAGAATATCCAGATTGTGACTAAGCTAGACTGGAATGGACAATATAATACTTTCAATTCTTGGACAACTTAAATTTATTAAATCTATTGTGTACCCAGAAGAATCAACATTATACTGTTTATTTGCGTGTCTACTAGTTACCATTAGCAGTTTGCTGATAACAGTAATCAGATCATCATGTTGCTGTCCAAAAACAAATATTCTAAAATATACCAGTAAATTGATTGTTGATTGAGGTTCAAATATGAAGTTATTCCTCATTTACTCTGTACAGTCTGAGCATCCTAATTATTCAACGTGATGAGTTTAACTTCCAGACACTGGGGGTTTTGCTGTCACATAAAGCTAACAACAGCATGCTAATGCACACTTCCTGATTATTGAACAGTTAAATGCAGTATGCAGTGAACATATTTTGACCTGCTTATACAATATATCTTTATTCGGGTGAGAAATTTTGCTCAAATACATGATAAAAAAATTGGTGCAGTAAATATAATTTGCTTTTATTGTTATTTGTTGTAATCTAGATGCAATCAATGACATTCTTTTCCTCACATAATTTTGAACTAACAGTGTCTGTTTTTGTGATTGGTCTCATTTAAATAGTTAAATGATTGTGTTGTTGCATAATCTTCAAGTGTGAAATCTTTCTTTGTGTCAATCAAGGTTGGAAGTTGAATTTGAGGACAGTAACCAAGCAACCAACCAAATGCCTTAACCATTATTAGAACGTCTTAAACAACTTTTTTAGTTTTGCCTTCCTGTTATTGAAACAGAGGAGTAAAGCTGTATGCTAGTTTATTGTCCACCATTAGTAGCATTGTTGCACTCATGATTTTTGCTTTGTTGTGGAAGGCCCATAAAGTAGGGCAAATGTATAAAAACAATTGAATTATGTGTTGTTCAGGCTGGCTTCAAGAACAGTGCGTAATATCCACAGAAAATTAAAGTTCAGATGCCTGTAATATCAAATAAACAACCGAAGGCTTGAGACTAAAAGCTAATAATGCTATTTACTGTAATTGAATTGTATTACTAATGCCTGGCCAAGTAGGATTGTTGAGTTTTGGAGACAAATTCACATGACAAACTTGGAAAATGGGAAAAAGCTAGAAAATGAAATATTAGGGAGAACAATATTGTGATCTTTGAAAATTCATGGGTTTCAGACAAACAATTCGTTCCTGATTGTGAAGGACTTTGAGGACCTGTTGAGGACCTTTCCCCATTGAACTGCTTAATTACCAGGACCATGGGAGGCAGTTGCCATAGTTTGAAACCCATCAAAATACAGAGTGAGCTAATAACTTTGGACCACTGCAAATCGTTTAAAATTAAGTAGTTCTGTTTTTCACTGTCTTACGGCAGTAAATATCAGGTACGGTGTTTTTAACAGAGCCTAAAACACTATTTCCATTTTGAGGACATTATGGTAAGGAAAATAAAGATATAAAAATATTGGTATCCCAGACCTGAATGACTGATTGATGACTTTTCTCTAATATGATTTCACTGTCTGCTGTACAGTCCTTTGAGAGTTATGTTGTTTTGAACCAGGGCTTTGGCTCAGGCTGTTGTCAGACAAACTAAATTGTCCTAATTCATGTGCCGTCATTTTAGAACATCTTTGAAGTTCAACACATTTACCCCAACTGGTAAAAAAGGATTAGGAACCAGAATTAGATTTACAAAAGTGATTTCTAAAACGTTTGTCTTCTGAGTAATTTCTTTGTACACCTGGTCTATTAGGTGGGAGCTCTTGTAACTGCTGTGTTATCTTCACAGGCCCAAGTAAGAATTGATGTTTATCATGACAACAAAAACATGTGTCTTTAAATAAATGCAAGATGGATAAGTTTAATGCCATTCAAGTCACAGCATTAGTATCTCAATGGAGACAAGCAAGTGGAGAACCAGGAAATGTTTTTAGTGCACATTAATGTAATGGACAAATTTGGGTTTATTGGGGACACACACTTCTTAAACCTTCACTCACCCTCCCAATCCACATGTTTTCAAGATGGAAACTAAATCCCTCCCTAATAAGTGTAAAAGCCAGGCTGCTGCCATAAGCTGCTTTTTATCCGCAAACTCAGGCAAAGTCAAATCAAATCAAAATCAAATCATGAATGAGCCATTTTATGTCATAGCGGTTCCCAAACTGTGGTACAGGTACCTCCAGGGGTATCCGAGGAGACTTTTGGAAAACAAAAAATATTATTTGAAATGATGTATTATTTTGATCTCCAGGTTTTAAATGTGATGCACAAGCTTGAATATAACACAAACTATTGTAAATAGGTATTGTAGTAAATGGTGTACAGTTTCCATAAGTAGGCCTCCTCTTCCACATAAACCTAATTATATCATGAGTAGAGCAATCCCTTGTGCACACTGTTATTGTGTAATATGATGTAAAAATGATCACTAGAACAGATAATTGATCATGACCCAGTTTATACAAGCATCATTCAAAGTCATCCAAGGGCCTACAGATAAACATGTCCTCAGATGTCATCAAAGACATTTTTACCATTAGTCAAAGAACTTATTTTCTAAATGTGTAATGCATAAGTTCCAACACTCACTGGTGGTAAGTCTAAGCCAGTACAGTAGCCACAGTTGCCTGCCAACCTCTACAAACACCTCTCCCACCACCACCAATTACTCATTCAGGTGAATATTTTCATAGATGAGGAACATTTACTTTATAATTTTTACATTTTGATTTAATAGTGCTGCTAATGATGAATAATATTGCTGCTGTATGGACTATACAGACTCTAAAACACATCCACACCAAAAGACTTTTTATAATAATATATATAATAATTATGATTATCAATCAAATCTCAGTTGTACTCCTGCACAAGACACTTTTCAACAGTATGCACTGGTCAGAGCTGGGACAGAACCACAGATTATGGGCAACTTGACATTTTGTGTGAATATTTTTGCTATATGTTGGCTCATCTTCAATTCAGCCCAAAATGTCACTTTTGAAACTTCTATTCTAACACTTCAATATTGTTCCCTTTTGCTTGCTTATCTCATCAGTCATGTTGCTATAGTAGCTAACTTTTTGTGGTTTGAAATGCATTTTGATGAGCTCATCTTAAACTAGGTCAGAGCATAGACTAAGACTGAGGACTGTGAGGTTAGTGCCAGTCTGGGTCAGCTGCAGTGATAAAGACAACGGACAGCCCTGTTTTTGCGGAGATAATCGAGTTGTGTGCAAATGAGTCAAGGAACTATGCGCTGACTTCAGACCCTGGTGAAGTAACAGCCTTTCAAGGAAACTATACCTCCTTTATATTTGACCTTTGTCCTTTTGTCCTAGTGCAGTCTGTATAGCGCTTTCAGGCAAAGAACATATTAACAGTGTAATGAACTTTTTTGATTTGAATTTTAGCATTGATTAGTATCTGGGTATCAATACACTGAGGTTTTTTAATTCCTTATGATGCTGTACAGTATTTAGTGTTTTTCAATATTTTTTTCTATAACACTATTTCATAGACTGGTGCTTTCCATTCTTGGACCTCCAACTTGGTGAATTTTGGCTGAATAGATTACATTTGAATAGTACTGGGAGGGATGTTCGTACGTTCGCCTTGACTCCTCATCGCCTGCCCTGTTTTAATCACAGGTTCACATTGTAAAGAGTTCATTTTCTCTGAGCTGTGACTGTAAAGCACAAACAACCCAAGGCAAAAAAAAAAAAAAAAAAAAAAAAAGCCCTTTGGCCATATACGACAACATATAAAAACACATTTTCTGTTTTATAAGATGCCATTAAAATTTCCTTCTTTCATATTCAATAAGTAAAAAGGAAATAGATTTTTGTTAGGAGGCAATATTGATTATACATAAATGCTTTTTTGGTACACTATGTAAAGTGTGACAATAGCGAAGACACAATTACACTACACATCTATTAATAACAGTAATTTCTGTGTTTCAGTGCACAAGGGCTTATGGTCTATGTAGTCTGCTATGCATTTATTCCCTCTAGATTCCTTTCACTGCTACGTTTAGATTGCCAATGTTGTTTCTTATCTAGTGTATAGTTATGAATGTCAGGTTTTGATGATTTAATTGTGTTTGTCCAGGATGCTCGTCAGAAGTTCCGCTCTGTGCTGGTGGAGGCCACAGTGAAGTTGGATGAGCTGGTGAAGAAGATCGGGAAGGCCGTAGAGGAGTCCAAACCCTACTGGGAGGCCCGCAGACTCGCTAGACAGGTACCAACCACACCAAGACAACACAGTGCTTCTGAAATTGTGATGCACAGGCTTTCTCGGAGGGCAGTCGTATGTCTTTTGCTATCCTGCTTGAATTCTTCTGAGTATCTCACGTATGGTTTGCATAGTTTGATGGCGTCAACTGCTTGTCTCCATTGAGACAGATGCATTAAATCAGTCCTGGCCTACCTGCTGCACTCTCCTGTCTCCTCACAGAGGAAGCAGTCCAGATAGTATGGAAAATGCAGATGCTTCTTAGTGAGAGTAATGGCTTATTGGAGGGCAAATTATTGAATTATTCCGCTCATCTGTTGGTCCCAGTTTGTCCACAGTACATCAAATTTGTCTTTTTGATCAGACTAATGAGTAAAAATGGATATAGAAGAGTTTTATATGGCTTTGTCTTATTTATCTGCTCAAAAAATTGGCCCATCCCGAGTCCAATCCATCATGTGCTAAAATGTGATTGTAAATGTTGTGGTTGTAATTTGTGCCCAAAAGTAGAAATGGACAATTTCTTCTTAAGATCATTCATCATTTTGCCACTTACTTATTGTTTTGTTTCAGCTCATTTTATTTATTTATATGTTTTGGGTATCGTTACTTGAGACGCAGTGACTTGCTTTTCACATCCACGTACAGCTTTCCTACTGTGATCAAATTGACTCATTGGTTTCCTGTTTCATTAGTGGTGTTAAACCTAGTTATTTCAGCCTGTCTCAGTTCCTCCTTGTACTGGGGTAAATAAAGGGGAAGCAGCCACCTGTGTGTCCAGATAAAGCCGTGCAGCTGCTGCCTGAGGGGGACATGGCTGGGTTATTAATGCTGTACGGAGGCTGCTTTGTGGAGAAAAATACAGCTATGAATTTTGTCTGACTTTTGGAACAGGGGAAAAGTTACTTTGAGGTGACTTCCCCTTTGAAACCTTCCTAAACAAAGGTTACATTGAATAATAATTTTCCTTTATGCTACAGTAATGTTCAAGTTGAAACAGTGGGGTTTTTGTGGTGTAAAACCCAGCAGATTACTTATAAAGCTCAGATATTATTACGATTTCTTACAGTCTGTTTTTCATGACTTTACAGAAATTCACACATTTAAAACAACAGCACCTGGCATATATCTATCTCATATATATATATATATACATACACACACACACACACACACACACACACACACATACATATACACACACACACACACACACACACACACACACACACACATATACACACACACACCACACACACACACACAACACACACACGACACAAGTACAATAAAACAAGATATCCTGCCTAGCTAGTATTAAATGCCAGGGAGAAGAGGTGGGTTTGCAGTGTAGTCTTGTGTTAAAGACTGAGAGGGTCCCTCAAATAAAGTGGATACATAGAGTGCAGACATTTAAACACAATTACATTTTGAATTGCACCCGATATGAAATAGGGAGCCAGTGCAGGTTACAGGTGTAGCCTAACATCTGTTCTGTATCTCTTCCGGACCCAGTGAAAAAAATAAATACTGTTGGCAACCTTTTACAACTTGTTTTAGTTGAATAGTGATGGGAAACGGTCCGTCACTGTACGTGTAAGGGTAGAAAATAACTATGCCTTTTTCTTATCTTATGATTTTACAGGAACTGAAAAAGGAAAATACTGTGGTATTCTTATGTATGTGTACTTATGTATGTGTAAACTATAGCCTTATCTATTTCACTTCCTTTTACATGGTCTATGGACAGCTGACATTAAAACGTATCAGACACTACCTTTTTTGCATTACTTCTCAAACAAATTGGTGTAGATTTGATCAGGAAGTAGTGCAAGATGTTATTGCACCGACATGAATGTTCCACAGTATAGCATTAAACATCTGTTTTGCATTTATTAAATTACATTTTTTTCTTTAATTGCTAAACAAATGCCTTAGGTAAAGGTGCAAATGTGCATATATTTAAAAGGGTCAATTTACACCAGAGGCAACAGAGCTGCCCCTGCAACACTAGCCTTTGTATATTCTCACATTTAAATACCAAACTCTTCTATATTGTTTACATATTCATTGCTGATCGTATTAATGACTTGAATGAATTTAAGAATTTTAAACTATACAAAAGAGATGATACTTTGCAGTGCAATAGAAGGCGTATCTGCTGTGCAGACTACTTAATATTCTCCTTACCATATCGGTTTTGTTTTTCTGTGCGTGTGCTGTGCTGCTGCACTTACATGCTGTTACTGCTTTGGTGTAATTTGGGGATATTGATCCTATGGTGGTGTCCATGGACATAAATTTACTGACGATACTCACCTTTTCAATAGAATATCCATGACTCGTCCTTTTTTCTTGGGGCTGAAATGAAATTAAGCCTAACAATCATCATCAATTTGACTTTGTTTACTCCTTGTTCTATAAAACAGTCATTGAATGTTTTGATTTTATCTGCCCTCTTTTCTTTCACATTCAGAGTTGCTCATTTTGAACTCCATTTTCTTATTTTGCAAGTTTGATCACCATCAGGACAACATTTTGTATCTGTCTCTTCCATAAAGTCCTTTTGGCAACTATAACCATTAAACTAGCTTTGTTGTTTTGTGATATGCTAATCACACGGCTGTCTTTGTCATTGCTAGCCTTTATGTTTGGATTATCAGATGTGTGCAGCAGCCCGGGTTTAACCACTGCTCTCTGTGGGAGACTCTTTGGAGAAATGGAGGAATAAATTGTTTTTTATCGCCAATGCCATTGTCACCACGCTCAGTGGCTAAATCAGGGGAAAGTGCGGCTTGCATCTGACCTTCTGATTCTATGTAGGATTGTGGTGGTAATATTCCAGCTTGTAGTGTGGTTGGATATTCAAACCATTCTACTGGTATAATTTACTGTTGTATCATTGAGACACTCCCTCTTGCCTGTATGAATTTGTAATTGGTTGTAGGTGTTGCTGGGTTTCAGGTGACACCACAACTTTCTCTAGACCAGTAGCTTAACATTAAATTCAAATGGGGGCAGCTAAAATGAATGTTGTTAAAATGCACAAATCTCAAGTGGCATTTACATTTTTGGATAATTATTTCAAAAACTGTTAATCTCCCATAGAGTTACACAGGCCTCCTCTGAAATGAGGATCGTCTTAGACGCTTCGTGTCTTCACGCTGCATTTAAAGGGTGAAGAAATTAATATTCTGTGGATATTGTAGTAGTCAAAACTCCATTGTTATCACACTGATTCAAATATTACGTGATTTAAAACATTTATAAACTATTCACCATCTGCTCCTAATTTGAGGCAATGTTATGGCTAATAAGCTAATTAGACCTTCCCTCTCCCCAGACATGTCCTCAAGTTCTCCAAGGAAATATGCCAACCACAAAAGTTGACCTAGTAATTTGTAAGAATGTTCAAGATTACTGAAAAACATCATCAACATCTTCAACATGTAAGTTGAAGTGTTTTATTTTAGTTTCTGGGGAAATTGAAAAGGACATATTGTGCAAAACCAACTTTTAAGAGCTTTAAACCACATTATAATTGTTTTTCCTTCTCATTTATTCTCCTTTATTCATGCATGTTAGCAGGCCAGTCAGCAGACATTTGGGGGCTCAGGGCAAGAAGCTTCACATGGGCCCCGTTTAATACAAATTAATAGGAGGATGGTGCAGTTCTGGGCCCCTCAGACCCTTGGGCCCGAAACGACAGACCCCTTTGTCCCCTCCTGTTGACTCCCCTGCATGTTTGTATGTTCTTTATTATTCTGACTGGTTTCTTTTAGTAGCATAATTTTGTGGCTTTAATTTCCTTTTTAATCACGATCATTTTGGGAAAAGTATTTCACATTTTATATCACAATTTAAAATGTTCAAATAACCATAACTTAATGATCCATGGGTGTCGGGTAGATTATTACTATATAACAGACAAAAGACAGAATATGTGATTGTGTTTGTGTACACCATTGTAGGATTCATCAAATACAGTAAATACACTTTTACTACTGGGCCAATAAATTATTTAATTATTTTACAAGCCAATGAACACGGACAAGCTGGATTTTACCCAGTATTCTGTTTTTGTTGAAGTATTGTTATGCGGCCGAGTGCATATTGTGTTAGCTGATCTCTTATTTGTTGATAGAAACTTGTCCCCCGCTGTGTTCCTCCAGTCTGGACATTCAGCTGGTTCTGTCTCTTGGACCAGACTCAAAAACAAAATGGATGCCATCTGTGACCTTTCGCTCCAGTCATTTATCACCTAATTCAATCACTCTTTGGCAAATGCTATTTTTCATTATTATTGTCTTGTTTTTTCTAGAAAGTTGCATAAATGTGATTGAGTCTGTTCCAGCATTCAAAATATTGTTTGTAGTTTATCTCCAGTGGAAGCTTGTGTTTGGCAGGCAAACATTGAAGTCTTTAGCGATTGAAAAGATGGACATTTGGAGATTAGAGATTGACTATATGGCATTTGCGCTACCCTCATGATGAATTTTGACCATTTGTATGGCCAAAATGATTAAAAGTGCACTCTGTTACTTTTCTGGGGCAGGGTCCACCACCTCCTTGTTTCCATGGAGAGTTTATTGCTTTGCCTGGAATATACGTATTAATTATGTAAGATATACAAGTTTAATTGTATACTGTAGAACATTCTGCGCAAAGTGGCAACCCGTCTATGGAGACTAGCAGGTTCTGACCCTTCACCAGAAAAGTTGCCTCTTTTTAATAGGATGTTTGCAAGAACAAAATATTTTATTGGATGAAAACCATAAGGAACCAAGTACAAGTAACATTAGCTCCAGCTCTGCCTCAAAGATTCCTGTTCATCACCACGACATTCTGCAGTAAACATCAATGTGATGAATTCAAATTGGAGATTGTAAAAGAGTCATCTAAGACATAAACTCTTATATTAACAGACAGTATGTGGAACATTCTCCATTAGTTCTTCTTTTTCTTAAGATCTCTGGAGCCTACTATGTAAACATGTTGAGAGTGCGTCACATTAATGACATTTCTTTGTAAATTGGTAGAATCGGGTCTTGTGTGCTCGTAAAGGAAAAGTTTGCAGAGTCTGCTGGTTTGCCTCTTTGGCATAGTTTCACATTTACTGTTGGTTTAATGTAAAAGCCTGGCAAAAATATATATCTATAGGACCAAAGCACTGGCAAACTATGACCTGCACTCTATAAGTTTTTGTGATTTGTTTCACTCACACATCAGTGGTAGACAGTGTAAGTGGTGGACAGTTGCATGCAGTTGGTAGATTCCTATCGTTTTACAAAAAAGTGTGATCTTAAAATAATGAAAAATACATGAAATTCAAGTGGCAACAAGGCAAAGCTGATAGCCATGTTTAAACCTTCTTTCCTTAAACCAAAACCAATCCACTGGTCCAGTGTTATACACCTTCACCAAACCCATTCTGGTCATGAAAGAGCTCCAACTGTCTTTATTGCGATTGCACATCTTGAATTTAGATAATCCATTTTGTCTTCTTTTTAAAATATTAACTGTGTTTTTAATATTTTCTTATCTTAGCAGTTTTTAGCCTCCTCGAAACTGCATGAGTGAGTGTATGCATCCTCCACCACGCCCTTATAAAAATTAAACCCATTTATCAATTTCCCTAACCACGGAACTTCAAAAGCCCCATACTGTGTTGTGCTATAACTACACAGTCATTTTTTGTGCTACGACGATGGGGCACGTTTCCCTAAAGAAGCTGGTTGTAAATAATTAAAAGTGCCTTACAAGCCAAACTGCAACGCTGTTCTGAACTTTCTTTCCCCTAGGACCTTGAACGTTTCATACGCCGCTGCAGTGGTTAAAGGATGGGACTGGGCAAGAGGCAGAGAGATAGAATATTATGGGATGTAGATGGAGATATAAGGAAACGGATGGAGAGAGGATGTTGAGAATAATGGATCAGATGGAAACAGATAAAGAAAGATGATCAAACTGGGGCAAAAGGACAAGAGTAAATTGATGCATGTGCTGGACTGAAATTTTCTAAAATCTGTTTATTAAACTGGAAGGGGTAGACTCCTGGGATTTGGAATAATATGTTGTGTTGCTGTTTATAGCAGATTATAGCACGGCTCTAAACTAGGCCAGAGGCAAGGCAAACAGCTGAGGATCTTTATAGACCAGTTTAAAACCACAATGTAAGTGTTTGGACTCTTTTTAGCCTGTATAGCTCGAATAATACCTAATCTCGTATCACTGAAAATATCTTATCTGCAGTCTTTTCATAGTTGTATCAGAAAACAGCATTTTACTTTGCACAATGTTATAAATCGTTCAACTGTATATTCCATCAATTTTCTTCTACTTATCCAGGGTAATTACATAATTGTTACTTTTCAGAATTTTCTCTAATAGGCCTTAGGCTAATAGTTTGTAGTTTTTAGAAAGGAGTGAAAGCTATTACAAAAAAGAACTATAGTTTTTAAGTTAGCATTTATTTATTGTTTTTTCATTTTTACATGTTTCTATTTATGACAGCCAGCTGATATAATTATGTTGTCCTTACAACTAAAATTAATAAATAAAAACATTTGCATTAGCATTTAGCTTACAATAGCCAACATGAACCACTACTTTAAAAGGATCTTATTTCTGTCCAACTCGGGTTCGACAACACACTAGTGAACTTATAGTAACACTGTGCATCTAATTTATTGTCGATGATTTATTTTTTTCATAGGTTCGCATTTAAGCTTGCCTATGCTCGACTGGGAGACAGGGGTCGAAAGTTTTCTTTATCTCACTCGTTTTCGCTCTCAAAAAATAAAAAGTATGTGTAGTGTATACATGTATATTTGTTTTTTTCTTGTTCATTGGTTTGCTCAAAATGACACATTTTTGGCTTCCGGGTCCAAGGCATCCTCCAGCTGACTGAAAGAAATGGGATCGGTGGACAGGTTTACAGTGTTCACTTTTTTCCAGCAAACCATTGCCTGTTAAAAAGGGATTGCAGTTGTTTACATCAACAAGGTTATTTCAAAATAGGTATGTCATCTTATCTGGGTGTGAAATCTTTTTATTCTTCATAGTGAACTCCTGCTGCGTCTGTGTCTGTCTCACATGGCTCTGATCCAGCCCTGTATCTGACCACCGTCCATCACCTCTCTTTGCAGTTGTTTATGTCAACAAGGTTATTTCTAAATGGCTATGTCATCTTCTCTGGGCGTGAAACCTCTTTATTCTCCATAGAAAACCCCTGCTATGTTTGTCTCTGTCTCACGTGGCTCTGATCCGGCCCTGTATCCAACCACCATCCACCACCCCTCTTTTTCTACTGTCACGTTCCTGTGCTCACAGCCTCCACATGCCTCCTCCCCCTGCCTCTGCACTTTTCTACTACAACAGCGCTCTGTCTAAAATGCTCGAGTACTTAAACTAACTTTAAGAGGAATAAATTATCTCTCATGTCCTATGAGAAGCCAGATTCACATAACTAGGCTAATGAGTTTGCGAGGTTCAAACAGCAGAGGAGCAGCAGTAAGTAGGTTAGCTTTGTTAGCACATAGTTTAAAGTAAATGCGTGTCTGGGTGTGTTACTAGAATAGCTATAGACCTACCATAATAATTACTGCAAAACATGTTGATTTTTTTCCAGTTTCTTGCTTGCCACTGTAGAATTAATGAATTTAATTGTAAATATAAAGTTTGCAGATGGCAAACTGACAAGTCTGCATCCAATCCTGTGGCAGTGGCCTGTGCTTTGGGGCAGAGTTTGGGCTTTTTACAATTTCATGGATATTTTTTGTGCTAAATCATTTGGGTTTAAAATGAGGGTTATCTTTTCTCTTTATTTTCATTAACCATATTGGATAGTTTTTTTTTCAATAAGAAAATATCAAAGCGGAAGATATTTTTTCCTTTTTTAGGGTACATTATGGGCTCCGTACCCTGTCATTCCCCAATTTGAGCAGTTTTTGTCAGTCATGCTAGTAATTAGTTGACTTTTATTATTTCATTATTAACTTGTTAAAAATATCATCAATTTAAAGTTAATTTTGCCATTTGTTTAAGTTTCACAACATGTATTTTTTGAAAACCACAAACTACTGTATCAGCATAATCAGAACACATCAATATTACAGTGAAAACAGTTCATCTCGATGTTTTCCTTGCTCATGTATGTATTGTCATAAATTCCACTCTGACTATACTAAATTGTGCAAATGAGGGAAGGAAATGCTAGTATCTGTAGCTTGGCTTGTGAAAAGTAGCTTCTCCCTGACCCCTGTGTATAGCGTCATGTATGTAGGTAAATAAGAGGCATCAGACTAAAACATGCAGTAGCAGAAGGTCACATGACACTAACAAGGCCAGGCTTGTTTAGGCAAACCATAGATAATCACATTAAATCAAACATGTGCTGATGTCTACAGGGAGTCAGCTCTAAACAGGACCCGTGCTTGGATATGGAATATGTCTGCTGCGTCAAACCTCCTCTGAATGTAAAGATGACCTCATGTACTATTGACTGTCTATGTAGCGCAGTATGTGTGGAAAATAGAATTGTATGGTGGCTCAGATGGTTCAAAACAACATGAAAGTAAAAACAAAATGACTGTTGGGTCAATGTGATCATTTTCACAATAACAGCACGTATCTGTATGCCTTTTGTGGCAATTATTGCTTATTTTGTTAAGTTACTGCTCAACTACAAAATCAACAAGGGATAATCTTAATTATTTTTTCACATTATTCGTTTATCTGCTAATGTTGTGGTGTGATTGGGTAAATTGTGTGAAATAAACCAAATTCTTCCTTTTTCCAAGTTTTGCAAATGTATTTTAATGCATTGAAGCCCCTTGCAGAAGAATTGGGACACTGCTTAAGCCCGTTCTAAAAATACCTCATATTTTTGATCCGTCAGCTTGTGCCCAGATTTAAGGAAAGATCTCTCTTTGTACTTTAGCATCCATGGACCGCCACTCATCTAACACAGACTGAAATCTGAACGCAGCTTCAGTGGTGGCTCTAGTCTTTGTCCTGTATTTGTACACGCCCTCATTCACTTCAATAGGACGCCTTCTTGCAGCAGAAACCTCTTTTATTATTGTGCTTTTTATAGGCCCGCAGTGAAATGCACTAAGCTAATGCTGCTTTATTATGGAGAGGGGCTTTAATCAGTCCTGCACCATGGCTCTATGTTATGTAAGGTGGAATGTATGACTATTAAAGGTGGACTATGTAACTTTTCTGATGGGAAAGTCGGCCACCTGCTTGTCTCTATGGAGATCTGTGCTTGGGGAAAAAAAAAAAACACTTTCTTCCTGTGAGCAGGGTCGCGTCTCCACAGACCTGTAACTTGTCTTGATGCTGTCACTTGCTTGTTCCCTTGGAGGTCAGTAATTTTAATACCAGACAAAGCAATGGTATCTCCATAGTGACAAGGAGATGACAGGCCCTTCACCTTAAAAGTTACACAGTGCACCGTTTCAAATATAAGCAAGTGAATTAATTGTCCCTTTCAATCTTCTTTTCTTTATTTCTACTTTACATTTCCTTACTTCCTTGTATTATTCTTTCTTTTCTTCTTTGCTTCCTACTTACTTAATTTCCTTTACTTCCTTGTGTCCTCCCTTCTTTGAATCCTATGCTCCTATGCATCCTTCCTTGGTTCTTTCTTACTTGTTCTACTTCCTTTCCTACATCTATCATTCCTTGCATCCTTACTACTTTTCTTTGATCATTGCTTAATCTCTAGATTCAACAAGTTCAAGCTAATGTTCAATGTTTAGGACCTGTACCTTTGTAGGCTATTTGAGCAAATTTGTCTTTCCCCAGTACAGATAATCTGTCTGATAATCAGGACGTGCACGTTAGCTTGATAGTCGTTGTTGTTGGCTTCACTGTCACTGCAAAACTCCACTTTGGTCTAGGAGAATTGTGCATTATTTTTCCTCATGTTTATATAACTGCTGCTCTATCAAGTCTGAGGAAAATGTGCATCAGACTAACCTTGGCCTCATTTACCTAAGCCCGCTGAACCTTTTTATACTGCTGTGTTATGTAATACGTTTTGGTTTCCACAAAGAGCTCTATTTGTACCTGAGCATGTTGTTTTCACTTGACCCCATGCTGGGCTACGGGCTAAAAACAAGCCAGATTAATAGATTTCCTGAAATCAACCTCACGCTTTTAATCCTGTCATTTGCTTGGAAATGGTAAAAAAAAAAAGCTTTCCTGCATTCACTCTGTGGTCAAATGTGACTAACTATACAGGCAAAATTTCCGAAAGCCATCAGAAAATAAATGTAGCATGTTGTAGCCATAAAACTTTATTGTGATGCTATTAGACCACACTTTTTTGATATAGTCAGACACCAACAGTTTACAAGTTCTGCAAGATTAAGCGCAGTTGAATCAAAATTACAATTTCAATGAATGCGATGAGCAAATTACAAAAAACGCATTTTCTGAAGTACCATAATTTCCTCCAAAAGTGACAAAATATTGTGTCTTTTTTGTCAGTTCTTCTAGATGCGTTTAAATTGTGAACTTTGAACAGAGTCCCATTATTAAAACTCTCATATGGTAAATGGTCACATCTTTATATAGCGCTTTTCCACCTTCAAGGCACTCAAAGCGCTTTACAACAAGGAACCAGTCACCCATTCACACACACATTCATACACCAGTTGTACGCAGACACTGGGGGCGTAGTGGGTTAAGTGTCTTGCCCAAGGACACAACGACAGCATTCAGCAACTCTCATATTCAAAATTGATTTATATTTGCAATGCAGTGCAGTTAAATTTTTGAAGTACCCTAATTTCCTTGACAAAAAACAAAATATTCTATGTTATTCTGTATAAAAACTACCTATCCTGTAGTGTATATCTGTGCAAACATGTTCTGAAATGCGTACTTTTTCGGTTCATATTTCAGTCTTTTTGCAAACTCTCGACCTCTGTCTAATATATAAATTTTGAACAGGATCTTATTAAAACACAAATCACAGATGGTAATCTCAGTGGTTGTCAGAAAAATCCCAATTAGTTATTTTTCCCAAATAGTTCATGGCCTTAATGTGTTTGTGTTTGTTTGTGTACAGGCCCAGCTGGAGGCTCAGAAATCCACCCAGGACTTCCAGAGGGCCACAGAGGTGCTGAGGGCCGCCAAAGAGACCATCTCCCTGGCCGAGCAGAGGCTGCTGGAGGAGGACAACCGACAGTTCGACTCCGCCTGGCAAGAGATGCTCAACCACGCCACGCAGAGGGTACCAACAGAAGAAAAATACTCTTACTATTAAAGAGGAGGCATTATGCAAAATCAGCTTTTTTGATAATTATTCCTTCATCAAAAACATGCCTGATAGAGGTTTTATGTCATTCGTGCTTGTTTGACTAATCTTGTGATCTCCCTGGGCCCTATTTGAACACTTCTTATGGTTGGCAATGAAATTTTGTCCAATGCTCCACCCCCAAAAGCATGATATTAAACAATACACTACAACTTCACAAACCTGATGCAATGCACAGTACACTAGCGAAATGACTGTTTTATGATAGCACTCTGAAGGGGGAGTGACTGTTTTCAGCGAATACAGCATTTTCAATAAACAAGTGTTAGTGATTAACACCCCATAGAAATAAAGGCTGAAATATGAAGGCTTCTGTCCAAAATCAGAAATAGTTTATTCTTTTTTGACTTTTTCATATTATACCACTGTCTGTTGTAAAAAAGGTCTTTTTGTATGGGTTTTAAAGTCTGTCCAGTCCAGGTAACGTTTACGGTTATCAAAATACTGCGATTATTTAGACTAGCCACTTAGCTGATTAATTGTTTCACTGCTATTATTGGGAAATGGTGTTTTACTGAAAAGTGTTTTTGAACTTGAATGTGTTTAAGGTGATGGAGGCAGAGCACACGAAGACGAGGAGTGAGCAGGTGCACAAAGAGACTGCAGCCAAATACACAGCAGCCATTGGACGGATGAAACAGCTGGAGAAGAAACTTAAACGCACCATCAACAAGTCCAAGTAAGGACCCTTTACCATCTAACACGGGGTTTAAAGACGCTCTACCTGATTTTTACAGAGAAGAACAGAACTAGTTCATTTTAAATGCTTTGCAGTGGCCTGAAGTTATTCTTCACTATCTTATGCATTCCAAGCATCCTAATTATTCACCGTAATGAGTTTATAAGCACTTTTCCCAACTTCCAGACGTCATTATTTGTCATCATGGAATGTCATGGAATGCTGACAACTAGCATGCTAATGGCACACTACCTGATTCTTGGGCAAATGCTTTATAAATGGATGCAGACAGTACAGACTTTGAGATTTTGACCTGCTTATACAATATTTGTACTGGGGCAAGACTAATTACTCAAATTCATGGAGAAGAAACAGGCACAGGGCCATTAAGATTATTTGTTGTAGTTTGTTGAGTTGTAAGTTGTAAGTACGTCTAGAGAACATTGTGATTTTGGTTAATATTGCATTGTTAATTTCCAATTTTGAAAAAAATGCAACAATTAGTTGAGCATGTAAAATTGAAATTGAAATTTCATTTACCTTTTTGCCAAAAAAAAATCAAAAAACAAAAAAAAACTTAAATGTGTAACATAGTGTATTCATCAGTTCCATCCAGATCCATTCTTTTCACCAACTACTTAAACATTATATTTTGAAGTGACAAATTAGAAGAGTTTTGGCTACTCTACCATTGTCAGAACCATCATTTTCTGCCTCACATGCGTCTTTGGTTAAGTTGTAGCTGCTGTTTGTTTTGAGTGGGATAACTGCATATGTCTGGAGGTGATTCACAGCATGACTCAGCATTAGGTTCCACATCAGCTCCAGTTTAATACGAGACGCTGTAAAACTCACATCAAAATGAAACTAAATGTCAGCCAAAATGATGTGAAAAATAATTCAATATGTTTAAAGTGACATTTTCATAGCACCTGCGTCATTGTTGGGTAAATGGTGATGTATTTTTATACTATCCAGGTGATGGTGATGCTTCTCTTTACACTTAAATGTCAGAGCGGTTTTGTGTAACCAGTCAGGTGTTAAAGGGGAAGTCTGTGCGTTGGCTTCCTATTTTTCAATATTATGGTTTTGAAAACTACCCCTCAGCATATGCAAATATTCAGACACAGGAGTACTAGTGCACAATTGTAACTACATTTTATTACATTTGTCTTTAAGGTGCACTAATTAAATTTTTTCTAATAGGGTTACGCCTCCATAGAGATGGAAATATTCCACAGTGTGGTATTAAACTTATCTAACATGCATTTATTAAATTCAGAGTGTTTTTGTTGCTCACATATAGCTTTAGAAAGATACATTCTTACTGTGAGTGAGCTGCCCTCCCTACAGACCTGATCTGCAACTTGGTCAGGTGGTGTCTTTTGACACGACCAGCCTTGTTTCTGTCAGTCTGCCCCTGACAGCTGTTACTACAATAGCAGTTTACCACCACCGAGTGGAGCGCGATTTGACAAGCCTGAAAAGTGTATTACTAGTTGTAAGGCATTATTATTATTATTATTATTATTATTATTATTATTATTATTATTAGTATTATTAGTATTATTAGTATTATTAGTATTATTACTACTATTCCTGACAAGGCAATAAAATCTCCATGGAGACAGGCAGGTGAAGTGTTCTCTATCACCCAAGTTACATAATGCACCTTTAAAGGCATATTTAAAAGAAAAACATTATCATTGTCTGCATCCTTTTAATACAGATGCTATTTATTTGTTCAAACTTACAATGAAGTGAAAAATTTACTAGAGGCATCAGTTAACCAGATCAGGAAAAGGTTGGGAGAAAGAAAAGGTCAAAATTATAGCCTTATATCACGTTTTACAGGCTTGGCGAGCTTCATAGTCATCACTAATTCAAAGTGGGTAAAGTGTTTTGCCCAGGGACGCAACAACAACGTGCATTTAGGAGGAGCGAGGATCTAACTGTTGACTTTCTGGTTGGTGGGTGAACACTCTAATCAGTCAATGCCACATATAAACCAGTTACCATTCTTATTCTCCAAATCGAAGTTATGCAAACTGGCATATTTGTATTTGTTTATTTTATAAAACCTTGTGTTTCAGGTATGTAAAGTTTGAACAGCTTTTTAGTGCTGTGTTATGTGTCTGTAAAGTATTTATGCCTGTGTGTGTTGTCTTAATCCACTGTGCCTCATTTCCTCTTCCCACATCACACCCCTCTTATCTGTATCTCCCTCTACCCCATCATCCATCTTGCCGTTGCCATGGTGACATCTCTGTTTCACCTCTCTCTCCTCTCTCTTCATCATGTTTGGTCTGACATTATGTCTCCTCCGCAGGCCCTACTTTGAGATGAAGGCCAAGTTCTATCTGCAGTTGGAGGTAAGAATGCATTGTAATTGACCTGCTTTACATTATATATGGAATAGTTTCAGTTTTTCAGTTTCAGGTGCCTTCAAAAGTCAGATGCAGTATTTCAAACATATCCAGGAGCATTAACATTTTATAGAAAACTGAAATATGAACTGCTAAACTAATGTATGAATCCCGTGAATTTCAGAATTTGTTTAAAATTTCCTAATCCCTGTAGTTTTGACCTCAGATTAAACTAAATTATTAGTTGTTTACAGAAAATGTTATGTATTGGTTAATTACTTCCTAGTAGTTAGTAATATCCCTTTTCTGATCTAAAGTGCTGGTGAGACGGTACAGTGGTACAGCTCTATATAAACCAAATGTAAGAGCCAGTGTGTGTTGCTGACCCACATTTTAAAGTGGTTCTGTGCATAATCCATCACTGCTTTACTTTGTATTATAGTTTTAATCTCTTTTTCTGCCAAATTGGAGCATTCGGATTAGGTTATATTTACTGTAAGCAAAACTTGCACAAAATATTTATTTAACCCCAAAGGCTGACAAAAAATCAAGTGCATTGAAGTTAGTAGAATTGTTAAACTTAAGTGCTTGTTCCAGCAACAACGAAGGACCACAGCAAAGTGAGACTCCATGGCAGTGGCACAATGCCTCAACATAACACTTATTTTCAACATAACACTTTAAAGTATAAAGAATGTAGTGTTGGTCAAAGAAGCAGCTGATCTCTTTCCTGTTAAAAAGATGTACCGGTACATAGTTCTGTAATACTTGGAGAGATTAATACACTTTGATGAATCTTTAAAAACTTGCAGATGTCCACTCCATGTTCTCTTGTTTGTGTTATAGAACCTGAAGAAGACCGTGGACGAGCGGCAGGCCAAGCTGTCCCAGGCCAAAGCCAATTACAAGAGCGCTCTGAGGAACCTGGAGAAGATCTCTGATGAGATCCACGAGAGGAGGCGCAGCTCCAGCATCGGGCTCCGGGGCCGAGGGGTGGGAGCTGAGGGGGACAGCGCCTCTGGGGACGACCTCTCCGGATTCAAGATGGAGTCCGATGGCATTTCCAGTAAGTGTGAGGGACTCGAGTACTTTTAGAAAATGTGACTTTTCTCAACAAAGTAAACTGTGTATTGTGCAAATGGGCGTAGTTTTCTAAATACTACAACAGCACTTTATGCTAAAGCAAAGTCAGTATATCCTCCATCAGAACAACCTCATTCTGTAACATAAACTTGTGTTTTCATGTATAATTTCTAGTTTCTAGTGTTTACATGTAAACTGTGTGCCTTGTACCAGTTTGTTTAAGGACATCTGTAAAATGGGCTATTGAAAAGGAAGGGAAGAAAATTTTATTTAGCCAAATACAGCCCTAAGAACATTTTTTTATGGCCTTCAAGCCTTCAGGCCTTCAAGTGAAATGTGCTTTTGTAAAGTGTAATACTTTTAACTGCAAGTTTGAAAAATAAATCAGCTTGAATAAACATCTGCTAGCTCAGTCTAAGCTGAGCTAAATTCCCCCATGTGAATTATTCACTGCATTAACCCCCAGGTTTGGCCTTTGATCGACCCTCTGCTTTGTCTGCCTTTCAATATGCGGCCCTTGATGAATCAAAATTGGATACCCCTGGTCTAATCTATAATCTGGCTGTATAGAGTTGTAACTATTGTATTTCTCAGATTGAGTTTAGCTGCATTAGTAAAGGTTATCTCTGCTCAGAGCTCAGACGGACTCAGAATGCACAGGTCCTGTCATAATGGCATTATGCATGTTATAAGCACTTTAGACTGAGATCTTTTTTTGGAATGGTTTTACTAATTTTATAATTGTAGAACATTTAATCTTGGATATCTGACCCCTCTTCTTACCTGGCTCATGCCAGAGTGATATGTGTGTTAATCTAAACTGAGTTCGACACATTAAGAATCTGAAATGGCTTTCACTGAAAGCAATTGAGAAACGTGGAACGTCATGACCCACAAAATGATTCTTAACCTTCTCTTGCCTTCTCTGCAGTGACGTCGGACTGCTTTGACGATGAGCCTTGTGCAAGTGGCTCCATGGCTTCTGAGGACGATTCTGCCTCCACCTGCAGCCTCGGCTCCTCCCCCAGCAGCAGCCCCCAGGACCTGTTGCTGTCCCCGTGCCCGTTCACCAGTGTGTCTTCGCCCTCCTCGGACTCCTCCTCTGACTGTAGCATCTCCTCCCCAGCTCCGCTCTCTCGGCCCTGCAGTCTGGACCTCCCCAGCTCAGTGTCTCTGTCGGACTTTGGGCTCATCTCCCCAGTGCTGGGGCCACGTAGTGAGTGCAGTGGAGCTTCCTCTCCAGAGTGTGACCTGGAAAGAGGTAAGACATTTAAAAAAAACATTTTCTCCACAGTTCATGTTTTATTTTAAACTTATTATTTATTTTTCACTGGACAGAATTTAAAAGAGCTTCAGATGTAGTCATCCAGACACAAGTAGAATATAAAATCTTCTCTGGCCAGGGAACCAGACTCGGGACAGTGATAAAGGGAATACAGTGTGCCAGTAATGTGTCTCGATGTCTGTAATATGATACTGTATCAGTTTACTAAATGGACCAGGTTGATCAAAGCACTTCTAAATAAGACATGCTTGTATAACAAATGATTCATTTTACATGTTTATGTGCAAAGTCCAAGGTTGATTTTATGTGGAAACCATTACATTTTATGTTGAAACCGATTTTATTGATATAAGTCAATTATGCATAATTTTGATCCCCATGACTTTACTTGCATGTTTTAGTTTAACAGGTTTGTTACTTGCATCACATACCAAAAAAATTATATGGAACACTGTTAATCTTTGCCTGTATTTTGTTTTACTACCTTAAAGGTGCTTTTCCCAATTACATTTTGCCATCTTAAAACATGAAAAACAGAATTGATTCGTTTTAAATAGTTTGTGGTGGTTAATTTATTCCTCACTTACCTTATGCATTCTAAGCATCCTAATTATTCACCGTGCACGTTTCACAATTTTCAGAGGCCAGGGTGGGGTTTTGCTCTCACGGTAATTCTAAAGGTGCACTTCCTGATGCTCGGACAATAAAGGACTTTGTAATTGGATGCAGACAGCACGGAGCTAACAGATATTGTCCTCAGAAGTTTCTTATACATCTGTATTGGGACAAATTTTGCTCAAATACATGAGGAGAAATCAGGACAGGGCCTTTGAAACCACCATAAAAACAAACCAGTCTGATAGTGACTTTGATTGAGAACAGCCCTGTCTCCTGGTATTAGAGTTGTAGATAAGTGGAGGAGACTGGAGCTCAGGTGGCCTGTATTCACAAACTAAACAAAGAAGTGACACATCTATTTCTAACCAGGCAGAGGTCAGATGGATGTGACTTTAGAGTCTATTCTGGGAACATGTGGCGGTACCTGTTCTGCTCCCACCTGCGCCTCTCAACATGCCATTAGTCACGCAGGAGAGGATGGGCGGAGGAGAAAGAGGAGGTGCCAAGGTAGAAGAAGAGGAGAGCAGGAGCAGATGAGGAGAGGAGAGGGGTGTAGAAGAGAGAGGAAGGGGGAGAGGAGGAGGAGAGGCAGAGGAGGAGGTGGAGGGTAGAAGAAGAAGAACGCAGGGGAAGGGCAGAGGAGGAGGGAAAGAAGAAGAAGAAGAGGAGAAAGAGGAGAGGAGGATCCCACTAGGATCTAAGCATATGTGTGGGTGCAACCTATACTGCTGTAATCCAGTTCAACTCCGGTGTATGTGCTCCCCTTCACCTCCTTCTTTTTAAGATGGGTCTGTAAACCAAAATTTTGCTGAAGAAGGCATTACTTGTATACATAAAATAATGTTTAATTAAATTTGTCTTGTAAAATAGGACAGCACGCGTTTCAGACGTAAACCTGTTTGCACACGTAAATGAATAATAATGTAAAATCCAGTACTGACATTTTGTTCATCTGTTTCAGGCGACCGGGCCGAAGGTGCGGAGGGCGATCTGGACAATGCTCCGATCAGCAACAACAACAGTGGGACACCCAACATCTCGAAAACATTTAGCCTCGAGGCACGCTTTAGCTTCCTCAACCTACGGAGGCCCCGCAGGGACAAAAGTACAGATGACTGCTCCCAGAAAAGTGCAACATCTGGGCAAACTGTAGGCTTGGTCAAAGGAGTCTGATGGACCCGGGACTTATTGACTAGACTTTAATTCAAATTGTGCTAGGATTGTTGTTCTCACATGCACGCCATTCAAACGGACAGGTTTCTCTTGATGAATGAGAAAGCACTTGGACATGAACAAGGACAAGATGGGTTCACGGTTGGATTGTGCACTTATAGAACAGAACTGCAGATTCGACTAAAGGAAAAACATTGCCACTAATTGTAATGTGCACAGAGCAGTGTTGGGTATTTTGAATCACATGTTGGTGGTATGACATATTTGGCATAAGTTCCACATAAGCTAATTTGTTGAGACAAGTCCTATAATTGCTGTGATATCTTAAAAGTTTATTCCTCGCGCCTTGTAATAAAATGGGGTGTAGTGGTGGCAGAGTGGTTAGTTATGTCTTGTATTACAGGCTATCAAAGGAATTTGGTGTTACCATAGTATAAGAGGCACTTGTATTAAAAATAACTTGATGCTAGATTAGCATATTAAATAAACAAATTGGAGTTATATTCTTTCATGTACATTTTGTCCTGGCTACTGCAGTTTTGGTGGTCAGACATATGCTCCATAGTACAAAATTGTATGCTTTATCTTCTACTACTCTTTGCCTTCACTGCTACTATACTTCAAACAGTAAGGATAATACTTCTAAGTTACATGCAAAAAAAAAAAATTTTTTTTTTTTTTGTGTCAGCACTTGTACTGTAGTAAGCATTGGAACAGACTTCTCCACAGCCACCTTTAAGAAACCATTGTGTTCTCCTGTTTATTATATCTTTGTGATATGTTCCATGTAAATGTTTCATTTCACATCTGGTAAACATTAAGGTCCGGTTCCATGTAGTAGTGTTTTCTACTTTGAACAGAATGTCTGATTTTGTTGAATGAATTAAATAGTGTGAAACTATTGCAAACATGGTTTTCTTATTTAAAATTGAATATTAAAGAAACTATGACATTTTTATTTAAAATGTCATAAACCTGACCTATCTGTGTCCCCAGATATAAGGTAAACATGTTCAAGTCAACAGAAAACAGACAGAAGTGGGAGCCAGGATCTGGGACACTGGGTAGCAGAGCTCTGGGAGGTGGAATATTTTGGTGACCTTGGTGATTGTAAACCACAAAAATCTGCAATGGACAATAGACAATTCTGCATCTGTTGCATTTAATTTCTTCAAGTTTCGACTTCTCAGTTGTGTTGAAAATGCAAGTTATCCAGAACATACAACAAAAATAAACATAAAAAACACTTCTGTTCTGTATTTTACTTGGCAAATACACTTGGCAATAACTAGCAGCACTGAATCAGATCGCTGCCTGCATTAACTTACTAAACAGAAATAGTCGATACTTTGCTGTTCTTTTGGGATGAGAGCATGTTGGTTGTAAGTTAGCGGCCCACCTCCTTCTCAGAAGGCAGTTTTAAAGCTCTGCATATGCACGTGCTTTTTGTGATAGCTGGAACTAGTTAGCTTTACATAGCCATTTCATCCTTTCACGGTTTGAAAATTAGGTACCCCAATTTAAAGGCTGTGATTATTCCTCTTATTGTGATCACATGTATATTTAACACGGAATTAAATAAATACATTATATGAATATGTACCAACCACTTATTTTGCCTCTGAAAACAAAATAAGACGGCTCTTGGCTGTCAGTTGGCAGACTCGGTATGTTGAACATTTGATTGAAACGCTGACTGGTGATAGGCAACTCCATTTAATTCCAACTGCCTGCAGTGTGGACGGGGGGACACAGCTGAGGGAGGAGAGGCTGCAGGACAGTGCTGGGATGCTCTGGTGTGAGGAAGTGGACTGAGTGGACAGGCTCTAGGCTGATGACGGCACAGAAGTCTTCCAGTCTGAACTTTCACTTCAGCTCCATTTCAACACACAAGTTATTTGGCCTTTAAAGCTGGGGTATCAGGCTTTTGTAAATGAGTAGATTTGTAAAAGAGTATATTTGACAAAATGAGACTGCTGTGCGTTGACAAAATTAATCTGCAACTAATAATTCTATCAACCCGGAATTAAGCTTCCTCAGCAGTGCTCTGATTGGCTGTATTTGGGCTGTGCACCCAGTTCCATCTGAAAAAAGCGGTTGGATGTGGACATTAACAACTGTGATTAACGATTTGTGAGAGCTATTTATACCCCAGCTTTAACAATTCCAGTCAAAATTGATGTCTTTCCAAAGCAATATGGATTCCCTGTGGTGCTGACCAACTGCTCCTGAGAATAAAATATCTTCTTGAACAATTATTGAAGCAGGTTTTTGCTAAAGTCATTGATAAATTTCAAATTTGGCAACCAAAAAAAGAAAAAAAAAAAAGAAAAAAATGTGCAGTGCTAAAAGAAGAGTTGGTGACTGTAGAGAATAATTCAATCATTGGTGTGAATAGAGAGGCCACTGGCACAGAATAGCAGCCACATCTCAGCCACATGGCAGCTGTGGCTTGTCCTATTAGGCCAACACGGTTATATTGAAAATATGTATTAAAATTCATCTGACTTTTGATGACTGAGACTTAAAAATAAATATTATTTTGTATTCTGTATTACCAACTGTACCACTGGGATTTATTGGATTACATAATGATAATATAACAACTGTATTTGGATTCAATCTTGTGAGTCGTCCAGTCTCTAGTGCACAGTTCCTCATTGAAGCTGTGATACTTTAACAGGTGATGTGGTGCTAAAGTCCAGGAAAAAGGGTCCTTCTTGTTTGGGCAGAAACGTGGTGGGGATGACATTGTAGATACCAGCGGGGACGTGTTCCAACTCCATATAACAGAAGCCACATCTGAAGGAAAGACACACAAAAAGATTGATAAAGATTGATAAAGATTGATATGCACGATTTTTTTTGGCCACTAGCACTAGCAGGGTGGACCACACGTAACATTTAAAGTGGGACTAAACATATCAACCAGGGGTTGGTTGTGAGAAACACCTGTCTGTAATCAGGGCAGTCTTTCATGGTCTCACCGACTACTGGAAACTGCAGTGGCCACCGAAGGTAGCACAAGCTTCCTGTTTGTGACAGGACATCTTTTATATGTACCACCACATCCTGGACCCTTTTTGGTTTTTTGATTTATCTTTGATTGAAATTTAGTTTGTCTATGTCTGTTAACTATGTTCTTTTGTGTATTTGTGTCTGTATTTTTATCGGAGCATTTGTTTTTTTCTTTTGACATTTCTGTCCTAATCTGTGTAAACCCTCAGTCGTCTAGGCCTGATCCATAGCAAAAGACGAAGTTCAAATCTGTCAACTGGACAAATCGTTGTAGGACTGAAGACGTTTTGCTGCTCATCCAAGCCGCTTCTTAGTTGTGTTGTGATCGATCAGAACTTCGTCTTTTGCCATTTCTATCCTAACCTGAAAATAATAAAAAATGATCACAAAAAAAATAAAACCACGCTTCAGATGATTTTCTAAGTCAAGAAAGCCATATTACATTGTGACCGATTTGTGTGTGTGTTGTAACATATTCTGAGTGGGGCATGTACCTGTAGTCTCCACTGTTCTTCTTGTTAAATCCTGCTGCTCCGGGCTCACTGGACGTGGACACAGTGACCATCTCAAAGCCCACACTGTACTGTCTGCACACGTCATCACATTTATCACATTTACATAACATATCAGTACATGTTACATGCTCAATAAAATAAATTACACTTTCCTGACTTCTGTTATGCTTGTTTTACGACTGTTATTGTGAAAATACAGCTAATAAAACAAGTTAAAGGAGTTCTCTCTATCCATGTGTTAAGGAAATGTTCCTAAATAAAACAACTGTGTGATATTTTTATATTATGAAAAAAACATTTTGAACTATTATTTGTTTATATTTTGCAAAATATATTCAAATAATATTATAGATTTAACTGCTCAAAATTGGCAAAGATACTAAAATTAAAAGGTAGACAAAGTAACTTTTCATGCTTGTCTCCATGGAGATGTTATTACTTTACCTAGAATGTTGCAATGTATGGCATTAAACTTATCTATCTTTATGCAGACAAGCTGGTGACTCCACCAGGTCAAGTTACAGATCAGATCTGTGGAGAGGCGAGCCTGCTCAGTGGTAATGCATGTTTATCAGTACATTCTCTTTGCAATAAAAACATCGGTAAATGAATAAAAGATCATCTCCACGGAGGCAAGCAGGTTGTGTTACAAGTTACACAGTGCATCTTTAATATTGTGCTAGAAAACATGAAGGTGGTGTGCAACTTTTAGTTTCTGTATATTTTCTGTATATCTGCTCTGGATGACTACTACTGACAAGAATAACAATATGCTTAGCCCCCATATTGGAGTAAAAAAGTTACAAATCCATATACAATATTAACATGAAGCTAACTTAAAAAATAAATATTTCCAATGAAGGCAATTTGAAGGTGCACTGTAACTTCACAATCCCATAAACAAACATTTCTCTCAGAGCATTATAGCATATTTACCCACCTGGACCCTCTGAGCTCAATGAGCAGAGGCCCAGAGCGCTCTAGGTTGATCTGGTAGATGGGGTTATGTTTGTACGAGTCCTTGTAGTTTCCACAGCCTCCTGCGCTTGCGCCCTTCCACTGACCATTTATCTGCTCAAACACAAAGGCCACAGCACCATAGGCAATGAGTTAGAGCCATTTAGACACGCTACGCTGATGCTACGTGTCCTGCAGGGGACACGTAGACATTAGACATGATGGCCAAGTTGTTTGTGTTAAAATGTGGCGTTTTGGTTGTCAAGACGATTAGCAGAATGAGCCTCACATGACTCTCATTTGGGTTGCCAGTTAAAATGCTGAATTCAATTGGTTTAAACATAAAAGGACTCTCCCTGATCTGAATCTTCACCACCAAGGCCTGTCCATTTACTGAGAATAAAAAAACTTGTGTGCGTCTTAAGTATGCAGCTTTAGGCACTGGCAACCCAGATTTAATGATTGTAATACCTTTAGTGAAACAGTAAGAGCACCGCACTACAGAGCACTACATACAGTTTCTTTGATCACTGTAATGTAACAATAGCCAAATCTCATAGTACCATATTATCATAATATGCATCTCAGGATATAATATTATTTGTTTTATTATTCTATATATATATATGTTTGTTTATTTTTACATTATTTTGGAGAAGAACAGAATTTTTTGGGATATGTTACTTTTCCATTTTAAAATGCCTTGCCACTTGACAAATTAATTATTATTATCTTAATTAATACATATGATTAACTGCTTAATAACAGCTATGTACCCTGCACTAAAATGGAGCAAAGGATCATGGTCTATGTAGTTCTTTTTTTTTTTTAGCTGCTGCTACATCAAAACATGTGGATACCGAGTTACCCAATTATGAAGAAATTACACATTACAGGAACTAGTCAAGGCTAATTAAAAACATAGTAATGTGGATATTTTAGGCATTTTAACTTTTGTGAGTTTGTTTTACTTGTTCCATAACATTGTTTAAGCTACATAATTCTTCCTACAGCACATAGGGACAAAATTGAAGTAAAAACATACCCTTTTAACATGTGTGAATGGATTGGGGATCTTCGAGAAGTTGAATTTGCAGACAGAGTAGACCTGCAGAGTCAACACAAAGTATGTAACCAGATTTTAACACAGTTAAGAGGACATCTTCAGCTTTTTAAAATATTTGTGAGCACCCATGATTTGACTATGGTAAATGGTCACATTTTTGTATAGCGCTTTTCCACCTTCAAGACGCTCAAAGAGCTTTACATCAAGGAACCACTCACCCATTCACCCACCAGTGTACGCAGACACTGGGGGTAAGATGGGTTAAGTGTCTTGCCCAAGAACACAACAACAGCATTCATCTATGGGAGCTAGAATCGCACCGCCAACCTCTGGTGGATCTGATCGCTCAACCACTGATGTTTATGTTGAGAGCGGGATTTGAACGGCCAACCTTCAGATCAGTGGACAAATATTCTACCAACTGAGCCACTGCTGCCACACTGAGGTACTATGTGACTTTTTGGTTGGAGGGTCCCCCACCTGCTTGTCTCCAGAGATGTTATTGTTTGTCCTGGAATGTTTAGCAGTGTGGCATTAAACTAATCTATCTGCGTGAATTGAATTATAGGTGGTGTATTGTAAAAATAAAAAATACATCCTGACTGTAAACTGGCTTTTCTCTCCACAGATTTGACTAACCCTTAGTGTGTAGTTGATGGTGTTCTGTTTCTCATACTGTGACACCACCAGGGTGAAGGTGTGGGTGCCCGAGCTCGTCAGCTTGATCTTGGTCAGGTAGTGGGGGCTGTTGATACGGATACCATCGATGTAGGGAGGGGGTTCGGCTAGACATAAAAACCAAAAATTTAATGGCCACTAAATTATAATCATAATTTAGCATCTGGGGGCATGGCTACATAGAAAAATGAAACTTACTTGGATAATACACCTTCTTTCCATCGTTTTTGTACACAACAAGAGTGATGAATTCTCGGTTTTGTGCAAAGTCGTCCTGCAAGAAACGGTAAATATTTATGTACAATATATTTTAAAGAAGAAAGATTATGCATTATTTGTATTTTTATTGGCTTTTAAACATGCTCTTGAGTACCTTTGCTTTGGCATTTCATGTTTTAGAATTTAAAATAATGGCTATCTTCTGACTATACAGTTTTGAGGGGCACTCAAATACTGGGAACTGGGGTTAAGCCACCATCTTCTAGCAGTAGGGGGAATTACTAATCAATTAACAAGCCCCAGCTAGGGGTAGCAAGTTTTATCAACCTGGTAACAGACATATGCCATTATAATGAACGTTATTTGATGGCAGAGATGCTCAGATTTTATGGACTTTTGCCTCTTACATCACAAAACTGTTTTTAATGGGGCTAAAAGAACAGGCTTACTAAAAGGGATGTTTTTGAAGATGGAACAACATAGTTATATGTGAGCTTTCAACCTCCAAACAACCAGAATAATGGCAATTTTGTATGATACACCATCTCAATGTGAATTTTATTGTGAATGGATGGGGTATTCTATAGATTTTATATATGAGTTGCCCAATATATTTGTAAACATATCAAAAAAACACACCTTGTCAGTGATGTGTCTTGTGAGGAGCACCCACACAGCAGCGCCCCCTGTTGGACACTGCACCTCCAGTCTGTACTGTGGGTTGTTGGCCAGACTGTACACGTCTTTTACAGGACCTTGCTTTCCATCCCAACTACTGCATTAGGGAAATACATGAACATATTCTTTAGAAATTCCTATGGACAGTACAATTCAATAGAACAGAATATTCCTAAAGTCCATATAATAGGTTAAACTACTCATTTCACTAAAACACAGTTAACATCATTATAGTTAAAACTTAAATTTTCTTTTTTCAATTTTTTTTTCCAGTTTCACGTCCTGATTGGACACAGGCAGCAGATGTGACATATGTAGGCGTAATTTCATAACCGTTACCTTGCAACCACAATGTAAACATTAACAAGAGCCAAATTTCTCCAAATATAGTTATAGTTATGATTAGACGAATAAAATTAATGACAACACCTTTATATTTTATGTGTTCCTGGTGCATAATTATTATGTCTTCATTTCGGCTGGAATTTTCAGTGTTTATGGCACAGGTAAAGGTATTCCATTTTATATTTTTCTTTTCAACTTTTTTTCCACAAACTGCCACATAACTGATGTGCAACTATTATAAATATTTACAACAGGTACTATCCCATCAAAATAAGCCATGACTAGAAAATTTTAATTAAAGTTGTACTGACCTGTGTATGCAGAAGGATTCTTTGAAAAGGGCAGGATTCCAGCTCAGGTAGATTACATCATAGTACTGGCACAGGTCCTCCCATGCGATCCAAAACACACCTGAAAGACAAAATCAAACAATACAGTTTGACAAGATTTAATTATGCTTCTCTAGACTCACCAGTGATAAAACTGTGTGGTGCAAACTTTAGCCCAGACATTTAGTAGTCTCATAGATTGTGTTCATGTTCTAGAAATATCCAAACAGATGATCCACATGTTGGACCTCGATATTACTTATCAGGCATTACTTATCCACAAACGTGTCATGTTAATCTTCTATCTTAACGTCCTAGTTTCAACTGACAACAATCACGTTTTGGGCGTGAATAATGGCATAACTTTCTGAAGACTTTGTGAAAAAGTATCTCCTTTTTGTTCATTTATGTCAAGAAAATATTAAACATTGAATCAGCTTTTGATTCATGTGGATGGGCAAAGGTAATTAGAGCGAGTAACATCTACAATTCAGGCTCGTTATTTATATTAGTCACATGGTCCACTATTTCAACACATAACAAACAGAATATAAGACCAGATACCATTATCAAACTTCTGTGCTGTCTTGGGATCAAAGTTGAGGTATTTGAGCAGCTCCGGAGTCCAATTCTTCTCATCCCTCTCACTGTAACGTCCTTTCCACCTCAAGTGACTCCATGGATTCTTCAGCTGCAGGAAACGCATTCCCTGCACAAACCACAACATAAGCATTAGCATAAGCATCAGCATCAAAAGTTTAAATTTAGGCTTTTACCTTGTACTCCCTTATATCGAGAACAGCATAGGCGTGTGTGGGCACCAGGCCCCATCTCTCTCCTTCCTCCTCTGTCATCACTCCTGTCGCCGTGGTGATCAGGACATCTCCTCTGTGAAATCTAAAATAAAACAGAATAAATATGCAAATGTATTTTTGATGTATTTTGTATGTTCATACTTTTGAGTTAAAACTTGTTGTAATTCCAAACCAATGTCAGATAACATGAGTGTAGTGTAACTATGAGTGGTAATAAAAGTCATAACTTAAACCACAGTGCCCTCTACTGGATGACTATACCAAATTCTACCAATGAGCTAATTTTCTGTGTGATGATCAACATTCATATCATGAAAGTGACTAGACTTTGTTAGACCCTCACCTCTGGTACAGCATGCGGAAGGTGCCATCCTTACTGAAGGAGTGATTGTCTGAATGCATAGCTATGCGCTCAGGGATCCAGCCTGTGAGCGCATGGAGGTCTATATTCTGGATAAAAATAGGGAACAAGGGGTGTTACAATAAAACTTCATGATGGCTTTCTGGGGGTTCAACACCTTTGTTCTGTCCTGTGATGTGACATGCCTTTGTAGCAAAATACCAAATAAATCAGTTATACAACAATTGTAAGGAAGATATTTCAAAAACATTATATAATTTTGTATGCGACTCATTTAATTTAAGACAGTGTAGTTCTGCAGTATGACAGGAGATATTAATAAAATACTATAAATTACTTAATGGGTCTATACTGTTAGTTTAAAACACCGTGTAACTATCTGAAGGTGGCATCTGTCACCAGCATGATTGCATGAAATGGAAAATTAAAATCATACTTTGGAACATTCTCCATGGAGATAGAGACGTTTTATCCCATACTGTGAAAATGAAATCTTATCTCCATGAAAATGTTGTTCTTTTGGCTATAAGCAGGAGGAGGCTATCCTCCAGGCCAAATATGCTCTATCTGAAGCCTGACTCACCGAGTTGGATCCGGGGAAGTCGTAGCCCCCCATCACCTTCATGTAGGCCTTCTCTATGAGGGACACCCACAGCTCGTTCCTGTTACTGGAGTAAGAGCACAGCAGCTCTCCATTGCGGTCCACAGGCAGGTAGTCATCAATGATCACCTACAACACGCTCTTATTAATGTCATTCATGGGGGGCACATTTGAAGGTAATGAGCTGCATCGTGTACCTTCCTGGACACTCCGTTAATATGTAGTTTGACCATGTACTTCCCACAGGGATTATACTCAGGCTCTCCTTTTCTGTTCTGAGGGTAGATGATGCTGATACACACACACAAAACAAACAAAGTACATTGTATTATTATACAGTAAGTTTACATAATATGTATGCAATAATATTGTATAATACCTGGTGATAAGTTTCTTATTGTAGCGCCTCTCATAAGCCGCGCTAATAGCAAGTGATGCTACAAACGAACAGTCGGAGACTACTGTCTGAAAAGATTTAAGACAGCATTTGCATTAAATTCAAAATAAAGACCTAGGTAAAGGGTGGCACAAAAAATATAAGCAGTTTTTTCTGACTGTGATTGTGATTAGATTTGCGATTTGTTGAAAAAGTAGGATTCTGTTCAGAGTGCACATTGCGAATAACTCCAGATTTCAGTCTTCTTTCAAATGTTAATGCTTCTGCTGAACAGCTAAACTATTACAGGACAGCAAGATTTTATCCAAAAAGATAGGACATTTTGTTCTTTGTAGAGGACATTCTTTTATTCAAATAATTGCACCCTTTGTGATTTGATAATAGCACTAACTCAAATTGTTATTTTGATTTAAATGCAATACTGCTGTGCAGCCCAACATACTAACTACACCCTCAGAATGAACTAACATCTGAATGAACTGTATGCTGCTGACCTGCTTGATGCTGAAGCTGGACACAGACATGATCATGGTAGGGTTGGTGCAGAGCTCGTCCGGTCGGACCCCAGCGGGAGAAGATGGCCTTCTGTTTGGGCGACAGGGCCAGCTTCCCCACTTTGTCTCTACAGAGGAGAGCAGGTCAGGTCTGATCATTACACACAGACTGACTTACTGAGGGCATACTCACGAGAACGGGACAGGGAAGGCAAAGCGCTCCTTCAGGTCCACACTCATAAAGGGCACGTAGGCTATGCCGTTGATTGTGGAGGGTTGTCCTGCAATGAAAAGACACATTACTACAAGACTTTTTATTTTGACTATAGAAGAGAAAAAAAAATCAAATAATATTACAAATTTAATAAAGTTTTAAAATGAGGATAATACATTTATAATTTTAATTATTTGAAAATGGACATTAGATGTGTTATAATAGGAGGTTAACATTATTATTCAGAAAGTGCATTTAACATTTTCAAACAGCCACCATACCTTTAATAAGGCTTGCACCATGGGCAAATTCAGCAGCCATAGTTTGGATACCCCTGACTTAGATTCATCTTTAAACAGGTCATTGACATAATAAATAATAAATAATAACTAAATCATTTTCTCAAACTTTTCTTCATAAAATTCCACTTGACTGGTGGAGTTTTATGATTAAAAATATACCATACTCATTACCTTTAATTCTTTAAGTTTCCATCCCGAGCTCAGACTAATTGCTCTGTACCTTATTTTTACTGTCTTAAAAATGTGAAAAAACAAAACTAGTTCATTTTAAATGGTTTGTGGTAGTCTAAAGTAATTCCTCACTTACTTTATGAATTCCATGCATCCTAATTATTCATTGTAAAAAGTTGAAAAGTTCTCAGAGATCAGTGCGGAGATATGGCGTAACGGTAAAACGAACAATAACTAGGAGACTAATGCACACTTCCTGATTATCAGATAATTATCAGATAATAAAACGCATTACAATTAGACGCTTTGAGAGCTGATTATACAATATATCTGTACTGGGGCAATATGACATGGGAAAATACAGATACAGGGCTTAAATGACCAAGAATGTATGAGAAAGTATCCTCAGACTGACCTGAGAACTTGGATCTCATCCGCTGTGTACTTCTGTCCTTGGGGCTCACAGGACTGCACTGCTCTCATAGGCTGAGGTTTGTCATGGAGGCTGAAGTCTGGACCTAAAGGGAAGAACTGTCTGACTGGACCCCCAGAAGAGCCCTCCTGAGACGGGTCGGGGAGCAGAGCCTCCTGCCCGGTCGGAAGAATGTGCTGGAGCAGCCTTCAAACCCTCCCGCCCTGACAAGAAACAAAACATGGGTAAAAATCCTTTATGTATATCTTTAGCAGATTTTAGCAAAAAAAAAAAAAAAAAACAATCACAATCAAGTAAACTTAATATTTTCCAGCATTATAATAACTCAGAACTGAATTGTGACAATAGTAAAAGAGTGCCTACACAAAATATTCTCATTTTGGTTCATACGTAAAAAACATTGTTACAAAACGAGTACCTGTCTAAAGCCTGACGAGCCAACTGTTTCAGCTTGTTCTGCAACACTTGGTCTGTTGTCTCATTTGACTGTTGAAAAAAACAAGTTGTATTTAGAGTGATTCATGCATGTTTGACTAACCTTTAATCTCCTGTATTCCAGACATCGTTACTCCAATCAACCCGTTTTCACCACCACCAGTAGACACCCACTGCTCTGTACTTACTTTATAAGTACTTTATTCGTCTGTCAGAGCATCACTTTCTTGTGACGTTTGCATCATTAAGTTTATGGAGTTTATTAAGTCGTTTTAATATTGCAGTTTAAACTGTCCAAAATATAATGATCCAGTGGTGTCGTAGATTAAAACTATATATAAAACAAAAGCACAATATTATGTAGATGTCATGATCATTTTGCAGTGTGAAAGAAAGCAAGCATAAAATCATAGCGCTTATATATAGAAGAAGACCACTGACACAGTAAAAAAAAAAATAAAATAAAACAGAAAAAATGTCAAACTTTTCCAATGGTGTAGATGATAAACATTAAGTGAAATAACATTGTTAGGTTTTACACTTATTGAAGCTAGTGGATGTATAATGGTGTATAATGGTTTATAGTACTGTTTGAATGCAGAGCTCCACAGCCTGTGTGTACAGTTCAATAGCCTCGTCATCGTTCCCCTTCTCATCCTCTTCAAAGGCCTGAGTGACCAGGAAGTGCGCCCGTTCCAGATCCACCTGCTGCCGTGACTTAAGAGGGTCACTCTTCTGGACCTGGACTGAACAACAAGAAACAAAACCCATATGTAAATTCTTAAATTAAAGAAAAAATATAATTCACTGTCACAAATTACATTGTATGCAATTTTTATTGTGGCATAGAGACGGTAAGGAGCTCTCTGTATAGGACTACTACAAGTTAAAAATGGTGAAATTTTTTCATTGTGGTATTGAATGTTAAGTTTTAACTTAAATTCTAATTTTGTTTTTGAAACTGATTAACTAACTGAAGAACTATGACAATACTAAAGATACACAAGATAAGAATGTGACACACATTGGATCATTCAATCGTTTTAAAGGCCAAACCTGGTAAAGTTTAATTCCAATGTTCTTACACAATGTCACTGACTTATATAAAAATATGTAAGAAATGTGGTGTTTAAGACAAACTTCCTGCTGCATTGTCATCGTTCATATTAGACTAAAAAAACTCCATTCTCCATAGCCTTAGTATGTACTAATTAATGAAAATAATTTTGACTAAATCAGATTCTATAATGTCTGGGTCATTTCATTGCAATTGAATTTTAAAACATAATAATACACAATGTACACTAACAGCAGATCAATATTTTATGGCAATGCATTTTAGTTTAGTCAAATTTCTGGTATTTATAGTGCCACTTTAACTCAAAACACTAAGCCTGGCCTATGTGCTGCTGCTTAGACCAGGCCACCCACAAGGCTGGACAACTTTAACTTTTCCAAGTCTCTAAAGAAGTCTTCTGCATAAAAATAAAATGTGAAAGTTAAATAATAGTGATGTAAGAAAATAGAAAATACATAATTGTGTGAGTGTTAAAGAAAGAGAATTCAAGGTTATGAGACATTGTAATTCGTATGGGATAGAAAACAAACATTTCACATTATATTAAACCTTTGTATTGCCTTCCTTGCTAGTCAGTGCCTTACAAACATTACAGCCCACACCCACCCTGGCTGTGGTCATGTGTACAGCGCCCACACCCAGTCTCTGAGCCTAGTAATGGAAAACTGTGAGTACTAACAGAAGAAGAGAGAAGAAAAGACAACCGCCTTGTGCTCATAACGCACTGCAGACTAAATATATAATTGACGATTATATTATATATTGACTGTACGTATAGAATTACTTGCCGATGTTAAGCTCACCTGCTCCGTGAAGGGCTTGTACTCGATCCAAGTATTCACTCACTTTGTTTTGAATGCCCTCCAGTTTGGACCCAGCCATTGCAGCATAAAGCAGGGCCTGGGCTGCCTCCTAAATAAAGGACATAAGAACAATATGTGAGCAGAAATATTTGGAAGTCAACACAAATGAATAAAAATAGTTGAACAGCTGTGGTGGGATTGCCAGTTACACTAATGTTATGGAAATGACAATGTTTCACTGAACTAATTTCTTGTTTGACATAATAATTATAGCTCATTGTGGGCCCATATTGGATCTATCAACAAAGAGCTTTTCTATGGCTTTTCACTGACTTATAACAGGAAAAGATGTCTATTAATCTAGGAATTAAAAGCTCAAAATCTGCTAAAATTGATGAAATAATAGATCCTGATAATTTGCGTAGTTGATGATAGATCCATGGTTCTGTGCAGCTAAAATAAAGAATAATTCATCATAAACAAAGATAAGACGCGTTATTTTAGCACAGTGCTGTTTTTTACACTTTAAATCTACATCGATAAGGATATTATTCATATTTTGAGATCATTTGAACGTGTTAAAAAAGTGTTAAGTAAAAGTAAAAGTAAAATACACAGATTCTTAGCCAGAGACAGCCAGAGAAGAGACTGACTGTACAGGGTTTGGACGCCATTTCCACAGCACATACCTTATAATAAAACACAGCCTCGTTATATTTCCCATTTTGATCGTAGGTAACAGCTGTTTTGGCGAATTTGACAGCGTCGTGTTCCAGTGCGGTACAGTCCATCCTCGGGACAACTGTGACAGCGACACAGGCGAGCAACAACTCCGCAATAAAAACTGATTTAAAAACCTCCAAATGTCGTTTTGGACCCGTGTCACGGCTTATAAGGTAAAATATATAACCACATGTTGATGGGCTTTTGTTTGATGTTCTAGCAGTCTCATCTGTCCCTCCACAGCGTGACTTTTCAATATTTGACAACTAGCAGAGCTCCCACAACCCAAACAACCACGGCACTTCCGCTAAATGTTCTCACGCATGCGCACTCGAACCGTATTGCATTTATTTCTCAATTTTATTTATTCATATGATTATATCGTATTTAAATATCATACTTTTACTGCGGCTAGTACTAATAACAATAATCATAGCTGGATTTCAAATTACACGTACGTTTTATGGTATGGCGAAAAAACACTATCGAATAACCACAAATAAATGATCAGGCGAGTAACTAAGTGCTGATATGTCAGTCCTGTTTGTCATAATTATTGTCCAGGTTTCTACAGCTGAAAATAAAATATTGATGATTAAAATCTAAACTCAAAACTATAAGAAGTGACAGGACAAGTTACACACTCCATGTATATTTACAAATGACGCTTTGTACAGGGGAAGATCATTATCAATGTCAATAACACAATGTGAATGAAAACGTGATTTTTTTTTTTTTTTACATATCTATTTATTCAACCACTTTCACATAACATTTGAATAAAATAATTTCTGATAAAATCTAATAAACAACATATTTTAATTTCAGTTACACTGAAATTTCCTGAAATTTCTTGGTTTTCATCAGCCAAGTCTTGTGTCCGAGGCTGACAGTGGGACATGACCCATGTCTTAAAAAACTAGTGAAGATTTTCAAACTCCTGTAGACAATTCAACAATGATTAGCTGCTGTATTTGTTAACACAAAATACATGAACCTCTGCTTGCAAATATTACAGTCACTGGATGTGTTGTCTTTCTATCAGTCACACCCACTTTCACTCCAGGCCAGTCACGTTTCTACATATTCTTACTGAAAAAGACAAAAGAGAGCGACAGTCAAGAACATTTCTAATAGCATTAATGACATAGTTACTAATCAGAGAAATAGCTCTTTACCTCCATTATGTTAGTTTGGTTGCAGTATGTGTCCACTGACCACTGGGCTTGTGACCAGTTCCCCTCAAACAAAGTATTTTTCAACAGTGCAGCTATGTTTATTAGCTCATCCAGCTGAGCCTTGAGCTGGCTGATTGTCACTTGCGTCAGGTTGGTGGAGTTCTGAAGGAACTTCTCATTTTCTGCCCTGATCCCTGGTGTCAAGCATAGAAATGTTGTATTAGTCACATATTAGTTTGATCTCACCACTGACCAGTGGACACTGCCATTGTGTCCTTGGGCAAGAAACCTAACCTTGCGTGTTATTACTGTGGCGTGTGAGTGTGATTGGTGGTGGTCTGAGGGGCTGATGGCACAGATTATTAACACCTCAACCACGATCATCTACCCCAGGGCAGATATTAAGCTTAAAATATACTATTTTGATCCTGTTCCCCCCAGAGAAATAAGTATTTGACGCTTGAGCAAAGTGTCAGGAGCAGTGGGCCTGGGGAAACCAACTCTACATCTTGAACTAGGGGGATTCCCTTTACTGGAGGATTTTGTCTAATGTGCTTTAGGTTGATGGGAGGAAAACTGAGAGTTGAACCTGGGACTGGGAGTTGTTGTGAAGCAAGAGTATAGGAAGTAAATTAATGTATACTGCAGTTCACTGACAGGGCTGTCACTGTTAGGAATCAAAACTGCAATATAAAAAAGTTAATAAAGTTAATTATAAACAACGATATTTTTAGAGAGTCAACTGTTTTGGAGTTAATTTCTCCACTGTGAATCACAGATCAATAAGTGACGTGTTTTTTCCTTATTGTGCTTCTACTTTGAAATTACTCGTACTGTGTACTTACAAAAAATGGTTATTACGAGAGCCCCTGCCATCAGCCCCATGATCACAAAAAACACACGTGGTGGGGGAGACAGTACGAGGTTCATCCAGCTCTCTAAAACAGATACAAACATCACACAGTGTTAAAACACACCCTCTGACAGCACCTCATACTAAAGCACTTTACTGTGGCACACTGTACAAACAACAGTAGCTCTTACAACCTGAACTGGTTGGGCTAGCGTTCCACAGATCTTACAGTCTTACGATATAATTGAATAACATTTTTGCCTTGTGATCAAAGTTTTCTATTTCTGAAATACTGAGAAACATTTTCTCATGCAGCTGGTCTTTATTTTTTACTCTTTTTATTTTTTTCCATTGGTGAGCCTTGTTTCTGACAATTAGTCGATTTTATGGAAAAAAAAAAAAAAACAGAATCACAGACATTCATACATCATGATAATTTTGGAGGATGTGATAAAATTTTTATTTCCCATTTTATGAAGGAGGCCTAAAGTACAATTTCCACTTCAAAAATAGATTCTTGTGTATGAAGTATATTTTTTATTTTTTGTTGCATTTATGAATATAATATTTGGACAATGTACAGACTGAGAAGGTCATTAACGTACTCTGGGAGTGCTCTGTCTTTTTTAGTTTTTAATCTGAGTTTTGTTTTAACACAATCTGATCATAAAGAACTTACTTAGCTAGAACAACAACAGATGGGATGACTTTTGCGGTTCAACAAGACCTTCTCAAATAACATAACTAACATTAGCCAACAGTTTTTCAGTTAATCACTCTCACCTTTTTTGTAAAACATTATACCTTAACTGGTCCATGGACACTTATAACATTGATCACAGGCTCCTGAAAATGTGTTGTTTTAAATCAGTTTAGCATTTTTTTTCATGTGCTTCCATTTTCCAGATGTAGATCCAAAACATTCACCATACTTTTTTTTTTTTTTTTTTTCTCAAATCTTTATTTTGCTTTGGATTTTTATTATTTTTTTGACAATCCTTTCTTTACTCATCTGGCAATACATTGCTTTAAACCCAATAATAAAATGGAAACAGAACGTTTTAGTGGTTTGTTTAATGTTCAAACTTTGCTTTTCTACTTCCTGTATTGTTTTTGGTCTTTTTCAACACAGTTTTTCGTCATAATAACTTCACTTCTGATGCTACATTTTGTTATTTGCACCAAAAAGATGGAAGCAATGTTTTTAGTCAGATATTCAAACAAGATACTATCAGTACATCACAATCTAGGTCAGATATTGGACAAAGCAAATCAACTGATAATAATAAGATGAATTTCAAATATAAATCTAAAACTTTTTTTCCAAATTCATCCAATATATTTGGGCCCTCGTTGCCTCCTCTCTGCACGCAGGCAAACTCTAGGAAGATAGAGTTTAACTTTAGTTTTTGCCTGATTTTTGCAGTAAGGATCATAGGAAATATATAAATTTGCTAGAAATTGCTAGTCTAGCCTTAGGAGACTTGATCTGCATCACCATAGACAGACTCATCAATGTTTATAAGGTAAAATGAAAAAAAAAAAGTCAAAAGTTCAGCCATTCAAATGCAAAAACATACCCGTTTTTGAAAAATTGCCTTAGGGTGCTCCAAAAATGTGTTTTTTCACCAGCCCCTATCTCCGCCCCCTGCTCTGTACTTTAAAAAGTCTCCAGCTCAAGTATGTAAGATTAAAAATGTCACATTGACATTTTAGAACAATAAAATCAAGTAAATTAAAATGAACCACCGTATTTCACAAGTTATCAATTCCCCTTATTCCGGCACTGAGGCATAACTATGAGCTGACAAAATGTGTTCCTTTACTTTTTTAGACTAATTTTTGTCCATGGAGCTATTGTTTTTTTGCCCCCACAATAATTATTTTCCCGACACACAGACTCAAAAACATGTTATTTAAGGAGAGAAAAGTTAATTCAACTGTGTCTGGTCATAAAATCTGCATTAATGGTGACCAGTGTTGGGAAATAACGGCGTTAAACAATAACGGCGTTAGTAACGTTTTTTTTCACTAACGGAGTAATTTAACTAATTACTTTTCCCAGCGTCCCAACGCCGTTACCGTTACTGACAGTAAAATGTGGCGCGTTACTATTACTTCAGTTCACTCTGCTCTTCATCAGGGTCTCTCAGACCAGGAGCTGCAGCTGTTGTGTTTCTTTGGTGAAAGAGGCTCGGGGTGAGAGGCTTGTTTGAGATGAGCGAGGCGGGCGCAGAAAATCTCGTGAGAGCGAGTCCGACGCAGGCCGTGTCTCAATTAACCAAAGTGCCTTAAATCCGCCGCTCGATCGGTGCACTTAAGCCGCGCGGTACTTCGACCCGCACTTCGAACAGTTCATGGTGCATTTGGCGAATTGGGACACGGCCGCAATTTTTGAGCAAGGCGAGCGCAGCAGCTCTCCACCGACTGCGGCCGCCTGCATGGACTACAAACGCTCAATGCATGGTGGGAAATGGTGTCCTGTCACACGTGCATTGACAGCTGATTGGGTCCGAGTTGAGTTTTGATCAGAAACGTGACGCCCTGACGCACAGCTGCCTCCTCCTCCAACTTTACACAAACTAATGCCACATATTTGATATGGACATATGTTTTAAATGTGACTGAAAGTGTCCAGGCTGGTGTCAGATATGGATCACTTTTAAACAAATGCAATATAATTGCAATCTGTTAGTGAAATAAATGTTAAAGGTTCACATCTGTTTTTTGTTTTTTTTACATAGTAACGGCATAGTTACTTTGCCTAGTAACGAGTTACTTCTCCCAAAAAGTAACTGAGATGCTAACTCAGTTACTTTTTGGGATAAGTAACTTGTAACTATAACTAATTACATTTTTGAAGTAAGATTCCCAACACTGATGGTGACTGTGAGTGTGTCCCTGTTATTTAAATAACTGTTAACTGGTTTTCTATGACTGTTCATTTTCTTGTTTTAGAAATCAGGTACAAACTAAATATTTATCAGCGTTGTAGACTTTTACATTTGTTATTAGGCTGTAACAGTTTTTGGGTTAGAAAACAGTGAACTTTTTCAATAACGGTCGCTTTAACGTTCGATCCTGAGCTCTACTGAACTAACTTTAGCTACAAAAATAAATTAGCTTGATCTAATCTAAATATCCCTCTTTCAATGTAAGTACACGGTCAGGTCAGTTATCATCCTTTACGTTAATGAGTTATTTGGTTACCTGTCATCTTCTTTTGTGTGTCCTCCTTTTAAGTCCGAAATGTCGCCATCCAATTTCCAAAGTTTAATGTAAGGATTTACCATGTGCCGTTAAAGTGTTAGGCCTAAATAGAACGTGAGTTTCGTTGCCATGACAATTACGGCGGCCATCTTGTAACTGGAAGAGCGCAGTTCTAATTGAAAATATTCATTATTATTATTATCTTTTTTTTTTTTTTTAAGATTTGTTCACCACGTTAGATAAATTACAAATACAAAAAAACATTTATTTATCAAAGTATAAAAGGGAAATTTATTGTTTTTTTTTGTTTTTTTTTTTTTTTCCGCTCCCTATTAGTTTGTAAGAGTTCTTAAGTAGAATTCTCCACTCACAAACATAACCTGTACAATCATAGACTGTATATATACTTCTTTATGTATGTATGTGAATGTGTGTATGCAACATATCTGCTGGTGCATTCTTTACTAGAGGTTACCCTGGAGACGGTCTCTCCTGTTCTTTATTTATATCAGAGCTAATAAAGCACCTGCTGCTTCTCCTCGAGCCGAACACTAGGGGGCAGTATAACCTTAGAAACTAGAAACTAAACACTTCCGCTGTCGAACCAAAACATCCGGTCTCTCTAACAGTTATGAGTGCAACGGTCTTTGCCCCTCTCATGCGTTAAAAACAGGTTTGCAAGATTAAAGCTTAAATGTCCTATACTTCGCGTTACTCAGTATTAATCGTTACGAGGGTTTGACATCAAATGCGTCTAGATTAAGGCTCGGAGCATGATCACTCACCAGCCTCACGGGTTGGTTGAGTGTTCTTGACTCCAGCATGCATTAATATCTTCATTGCTGGAGTGATCGATGTAGATGAATTAAGTACATTGAGTCACCTAACTTTATTTATAAGAGTAATTTTATATTTTTCGTATTATCATTATTATTATTATTAGTAATAATATTATGAACTGCAATAAATAAATCACAGAATGCAACACCTAAGTAGTTTAGTTTGTCTCTATAATGAGTCATAGGAGTTCATCATTCAACTTTCTACAGCTCAGATCTTATCATAGTGCAGAGGAATAATCAAAATGTTCACACTAGTGCAAAATAAAGTACCCATGATAAAGTATTGACCACCAAAATGATTGTTCCATCTATTATATATTGAACAATAATCGATATAGTATTTATCGTTACAGGCCTAGTAGAGTAGGCAAAACTTGTAGTCAAGCAAGAGTAATTTTACTTCAAAATAATATTACTCAAGTAGAAGTACAAAGTAGTGGTCCAAGAAATTACTCAGGAGTTGTTGTTTTTTTTTGTTTTTTTTTAAGTATTTAGTGAAACTACTACTACTAAGTAAGAATAACTTAAAGTGTAACTGATGGTATGTAATCTTATATATAAATTTATAAAATCTGGTATTTTCAAAGGATAGACACAAAATGAGACAAACTACATTATATCTGAAAGGTGGTGCAAGAACAGTTGGAAGAGGAACCAAAACTATTACTCAAAAGTACTTTTACTTCAATAAAAAATATTACTCAAGTACAGTATTTTAAAAAGTTACTCTAGTAAATGTAAGTAAATGTAACTGAGCACTACTCACTTTTGCTTTTAAATGGTAATTTAAAGGTGCAGTTTGTAACTTATTCTGGTAGAGTGTTGGCCCTCTGCGTGTTTCCATGGAGACAAGCAGGTGGTGGACACTCCACCATAAATTTGCATATACATTTTTAAACTCATCTGCCTTTAAATAACTGTATCTCCTTTTTATCTGTCTTTTTTCTCTTTTTTTTGTCTGTCTTGAACTGTGTGAAGTGTCTTTGAGTGTCATGAAAAGTGCTATAAATATTTATGTATTATGATTATTATAAATGACCTATTTTTATTTTATTAATGTTTTATTGTCATTCCTCACAGGGGTGCACCAGCAATGTCATGTACCCACCATCTCTTGGTTTGCCACTTGAAAATCTACCATGGTCGAGCCCTGCTCATCTCACCTCCTTATTTGGTGCTATTCCGGTGGCTCAGCGGCACAAGTTCCCAGATCAGCCGCAGTCTACAGGAGAGCTACAGGCTTCTGGAACTGCCCGACCAAGCTCAGAGCAGCTCTGCTCAGGTCAAAGAAGCCTACCTCCGCCTTGCCAAGCTCTACCACCCCCCGACCCCCCGACGGATCTCCCACTGCTGACCCTGTGTTATTCGCCAGAGTGGAAGAGGCATACCGCGCTGTACTGGCACATCAGAGTAAGAAACAAAGCCGCCATAAAGGAATAAAAGAGGATGAGGATGAAAAATCAAAGGGCGCCGCTCTCCCCACATAGACACTACCTGAGCTACGAAGGGTTAGGATCTGGAACGCCAAGCCAGAGGGAACGCCAGTACAGGCAAATCCGTGTGGACCGAGCTTCCGAGGAGGTGCTAAATTACCGGCAAAAAGAACACGAAAAGGCAGCAGCAGAGGAGGGCGCACTGGTGGAGCGAGACATGCGTCAGCGCAGTCGTAAAATTAAAATCACTCAAGCTGTGGATAGGCTAGTAGAAGATCTCATTCAAGAATCAATGGCACGTGGGGATTTTAGGAACTTAAGTGGAGCTGGAAAACCACTCAACAAATTCCAGCACAATCCGTATGCTGATCCAATGACACATAATCTGAACCGTATCCTCATTGACAACGGTTACCAGCCCCCATGGGTGGTCACTCAAAGAGATATCCGTGAAAATGTCGACCCGTTTGCGGAATAGGTTGTTGGAAGCTAGGATAAGGTTTGATGACTCTATGACTAGTCAGGAAAAGAAGGCCTGGGAGGAGCTGTGTGCTTCTGTGGGAGAGGATGTGGTCAAGCTAAATAAACTGGTGGATAACTACAACCTGATAGTTCCGATGATCAAGATGCAAATGGTGCACTTCAGTTTGTCCCGAGAGGTTGAGCGGGCGGAGAAATCAGCTCAGCAGCAAAGACTGGAGCAGCAGAAGGAAAGGGGGCAAGATAGAGAGAGGAGAATAGAGGAGAGAAAAGAGCCAATGCACAAAATAAACTCCAACCTAAACTCCAACCTGCAGGACTGATGAAATGGATGCAGAGTTTTTTCAAATGATTGTTTTCATTCTGAATATGTAATAAAATATAAATATGCACAGGATTTATTTATTTTAGTACAACGGAATTCTCTTAAACACTGCATAATACTTGAGGCAAAATCTGTATCAAGATACTGTATGATTAATTTGAACATATAAGCTCTTTCTGAATGTGTTCCAAACATTTTAGAGCTAGTAAGCTATTAATATATGGTATTATATTGTTTGTTGTTTCTGTGAAATAATAAAAATAAATCTGAATAATATAATCTTTCAAATAAATCTAAATCCTGTACTTCATTGCCATGTGTTAACTTTCTAGTACAAGCTGGGTCAAAAGTTGAACTTTATTCTAAACTTTCCAAGTTTTATATTAGTTCAGTCAATAGCATGAGTTCATCTGCATTACAACAAAACATTTTTGGTATCCCTGTTTTATTTCCATTTAAAAGTATGACTTTCCAAGCACTTTTAAAATATAAAATCAATTTATATTTATATACTACACTAGAGCCAACAAAGTATAGACAGCAGGCAAATAAACTGTAGACTGAAGAGTGTGTAGTCATTTTATTTGTGTTTGTGGTGACATCTAGTGGCTTTAATGCAGATAACATTTTTACTAGAGATCTACAGAATGAAGCCATTTGTAAATCTATTACATTGTCATGAATACCTAACCTGCCTCTTGTCAGAGTGGTATGTGTTGCCCTCTGAAGTCACAAAAATTGTGAGAATTCATCTTTCTGGGAAGGCTAATAAATACACAATACCATGCTGAAATAAATTAAATATTCTTTTACCCAGTGAAAAATCCAACTGTGATGGAAGTAGTTTTTTCTGAGGGCGATTTATTACGTATTACATATCTCATCTTTTACACATGGAACAGACTATAATAATATAATAACATTAAAACAATTTTACTTTAGGCCTAGAGTGTACTGGGGGAAAAAAAAAAAAAAAAAGATTATTAATGTCTGAAAATATTTCTGAAGGAGGACCAGTGGATGCTTGATTTTTGTTCAAACAAAAATTTTAAACAGCACTGTATAAACTCTTGGAGCAGGTTAAAATCTGCTCCAATCCAATAAATACTCAATATGGACAGAATACTATTGGGCCCTGAACTAGAGTTATGACATCATCACTTCACATTTACATGTTACAGAAAAACCTTCGAAACCAAGTGTCGCAGAGTGTCCAAACATTTTTCATCATTGAAAAATAGATGAAGCTGAGGGTCACAGACTGGCTGTCAATAAAGCAAATCATTCAAATGGTTCATTTTCATTAAGACTTAAAAAACTTAAAAGGCACAGTGTGTAACTTTCTGGAGATGACACGTCACCTACATGATTCCATGGAAACGGATAAACCGTACTTCAGGTCATTCTCCGTGGAGATAGATAAATTTATGTCATACTGTGGAAGATTATAGCCAAAGGATTTCCATTTGTTTCCATCTACTTGTTTCCATTTCCATGGAAACAAGCAACAGGAGGCCCTCCTGCAGGCCACGTTTGTGGAGATGCAGTCTGCTCAGGATGTAGCATTTTTTTGGCTAAAGGTTTACATACTGTGGCTTTAAAATGCAAGTCTCTCCCACATCCCTGGGGTTTAATTGCTAATGGAATTATATTTTTTGGATGTTTCTAATCAAAATACCATTGAGAGTGGAACATTATTTTTGATTGTATTGTGGAAACAAGCAGTTTTTTTTTCATTCTTGTATCTGTTCTTGAGTAGCAGGGTTGCAGATGATGGTGGACTCCTTATTGTTTGTGCCATTGCCCCCTCTGAGAAGTTGATCCACAGCCGCCCGGGCTGGACTCATCTCCTTGGGCCAGTCAAAGGCAATGTACTGATGGTAGGGGTCATTTGAATTCTCCAGCTTTTTAGAGCGAATATAGCTGAGCATGATCCCAAAAGTGAAGAAGCTGAACATGCCGACCACCACCAGAATGTACATGAAGCCTGAAGACTGCACTCTCTCTGCCGCCTGGTGGTACAAGGCCTGCTGGGTAGTGTAGTTCTGGGGTTGGTTTAAGGTGTGAATGCCCGTGTTGTTCAAGCAATGCTGCAAAAGGGACAGTAAAAGGGACTGCAGCTCTGTGGTGTTGATGAATGACATGATTGGTGACATCTGGTGGATAAAAAGAAACTGCAACTGAGAGAAAGTTTAATTAACAAGAGGACAAAAAATTCTCACATTTTGTAACAGCACTCTCTCCTTCAATCTGTGGCAAATATAATACACTTTGAGCAAGATAAACAACTAAAGAGAGATTTATTTATCAACTTTAACAACCATCTGTATGTTTAGTCGATCATTTATCAGTAGATTTAAGATGTCATGTCATAAAACCCAGCCCTTTTGTTTGCTGACTGCATCAAGTATAGCAAAGCAATCTTATAAAAAAAAGTCCAAAAATAAACTGTATAATACTTCTTGTTTAAAAAAAAAAAAAAAAAAAAAAAAATACCCCAACAGCATATTTTCATTGACCAGTTTAGATTTATTTGATTATTAAAGTTAAACTACATGTATATTTTCTAGTGTAAGGTTTGCCACCTGTTTGTCTGCAATGAGAAATTATTGGTTTATCTACAATTTTCCACAGAATGGCTTTAAACTATCTAACCTTAAACTAGCAAATCTATCTTAAATTTACTCAATTACGTTTCTTTTTTTTTTAAATTTCTCATAATATCTTGGAAAAACATAATCTATTCTACTACTTCTCCACAGATCTGACCAGTGACTTGATATAATGCCATACAGTGGAATATTCCAGGCAATAAAACTTTCATGTACACAACTGAGTGGCGGACCCTCCACTCAAAAAGTTGACTAGTACACCTTTAACTCGTATGGTTAATTTCAATTAAATATGGGTTACAATATGCTATATTTCTAGTCTTTTTTTTTTTTTTTTTTTTTTTTTTTTTTTTTTTTATGGGTAGTGACATGTTCCATTTAAACTTTTGAGTCCAGAAACATTTCATTTTTTATATTCTATTAAGCTGAAGACAAACTGCACCCATTCCATCAAAATACAAACTAGTCTGATAACTAATGTTCAATATGTACATTACAAATATAGATAACTAACATTCAGTACAGCGGATAAGATAACCGAATAATCATAAGCATTTCAGTCATTCTGGAGAAATAAAATACTTACAAAGCTCTGGAAAAAAAATTCCATTCATAACATTGCCAGTGGTCTAATCTGTATTATTCCTTCTTTGTCATTGACAGGTTCTCAAAATGTCCACAGAATGAAGTTTGACTAAGTGCACCTCAACAGAAATTTGAATCTCTATCTCCTCCTCCTCCTTTACCTTCACCATGTCATCACATTAATGAAAGAAGCAGGTCACAGGGCAAGGTCACAACAACACAATCAAATGGAGCCTGGAGTGGGCGGGCGGGGAGAACAAAGCAGCTTTCATAGATTCAAAATACTTACAGTGCTATAACCTCTAAATGTCCCTAAAACTAGACAAATAAGTCTAAATATGAAAAACCTGCTTTTAACTGAACTGTATGTAAGATTTGCTTTTTAATTCCATAAACAGGACCAAACACTGTCCCCATATACAACGCTAACATGTTCAAATCAAATACTTTTATCAATAATAATTCTGATAGTTTTATTCCTAGTTACAAAAACACTGATGTCCCATTTATTTATGTTACATGTTGGACAATTGGATAATTATCTTGACAACCAAAACACCAAGTTTTGGTTGTCAAGATAATTAACCAATCAGAAAGCAGAATGAGTCACATGAGTTTCTTATTTGGGTTGCCAGTTTCAATGCTGAAACCAGTTGTTTTAGAACTAAAACGTCTCCTCTAATCTGAATCATCACTGCCCAAACCCCGGCATCTGCAGCAATCATGAATCAGTGCTAGTGCAGCCTCTGCAGTTCAGTGAGTGAATTCTGGAGGTTCTGAGTTTTCACATGAAGCATGGACATCTATATGAGAATGAGAAAAAAACTGTGCTCTCTATATGAAGATTAAGGCACTGGCAACCGAGGTGAATGTAATACCTTTATTAAACTGTAAGTGGGAGTTTGTGTTGATGTGTTGATACTGGGACATGTAGTTTTTTTGTTTTTTTTTTTTTACATTAATCCATGCATTTAAATTAGTGGGTAGTATCCAGTTATGCTTACTTGAATACATTTTTAACACAATATTATTTCGAGTTGTTTTCAGACACCATACCTTTACTATTTAAGTAATACATTATATGACAATACAAGTGACAAATGCCTTATGTTGACTAAATGAAATAATTTGTGTTTTTGCAGATGTGATTTTGTTTATCTCATTTCTCATTAGAAAATACCTGATTTTGTGCCTTATTTAATGTTTTGTCTGAAAAATTATATTAACTACTATTTATAAGTCAGATACTGCTTCCAGATGGTTACTCTTAGGTAGGGATGGGACGATATAAAAATTCAGACTGACGATTATCGTGACCAAACGATAAATGATCGTGATTGACGACATTATCGTGGCAATTATTAACTTGTAAATGTTCCCTTACTTTACAACTCTACAGCAGTGTACATATACTTACGCGTCACCCACACAAACAATCTACACATCAAATGAAAGCTACAGCTCTCATCTTTCCGAATATTCAAACAATTTTCACCTGGAATCACCACAGTGCTGACAGGAAAGATGTTTTTACAGAAAAGCCAAAAATGTGGATTTGGACTTCACTCACCTTTAAGGCTCTGGTTCTGTCAAACATCAACATATTCCACAAAGTTGGTCTCATTCGTTACGTACAGGTCCAGAGAATATAATCAATAATTTCTTTTATCGATTTCAGGCATAATAAATTTAAGACAGCGCCAACTTTGTTTCTCAGAGCTAAACACACGTGTTATCTTCTGATTGACACCAGTGTTGTCCAATAAGGTGGAGGTTGTGAGTCACTGGAGCCGCCGCGAACAGTGAATCAGTGCGACATGTGACTGAAAGTTTACGCCCCACTCTCCCCCGTGTAGAATCAACCAATCACATCACACACGTTTAGTGACATTTTCTCCTCACAGCCAATGAGCAGCTGAATACGAGGATGTACGACATGCCGTGGTTTTCTGTGAACAGACGGATCTAGAAATCCGTTCGTCCGTTTGTCTGTGCGTTACGCACTGTTGTCGTCTCTGAAAGATTTTGTCGTCTTTTTACATTGACTAAGTTCTTTCCGCTGCCACCTCAAACATCGCACCATCGATTCATGCATTATAATGTGGCCCTATTTTATTTATTTATTTATTTATTTATTTATTTAATTTATTTGAAGGACAACGTGCAGATACATTTAAAAAATGGCTGCACCACATTTAGCAAAAATGCTGTTTTCCATCTGTAGTCCTTTATCCTATTGGCTAAAGTGAGAATATACTACAGGTTGTAAAAGCTATATGATAGATATTTTTTTATTTAAAAAAAACAGCTGTTTTACTCTATCAGTTGTAACATACGACCCACTAAATAAACTTTTTCCTTTATATATCTGTTTGATATGAACACGGCCAAGAGTAAGTGACTTGATAGATTATTGTACATAATTTAAGACAAAATTTGCTATAACATTGAGTCAAACTGTGTTGATATAACAAAAAACATTAGGCTCTGTGTTAAATACCATATTGTATTTATTTACATTAATATCAAGTATTGTGTTTGTGTCAGTGAAATCATCATTAGTCTATGGATTGTAATTGATCATCACTTAATACAATTCACATTAGATGGTGCCAAACCACTTTTCAAACTGTTATAAAAGAATAAACATAGAAAACATATTCTATTTTATTATTTTATGCAACAAGATGCATCATCATGACCCGTTCACACCGCGTGCGTGAAGCGTTCACACCGCGTGCGTGACGCGTGCGTGACCCGTGCTTGACGCGTTCACACCGCGTGCGTGACAATGGACTAGTTTAACAAGTCAAGAAGACTCTATCTCAGCACTTGTTTAAAGAGTTTTAATAAAAGAAATGGTAGCAATTGTTTCTTTAATTTAATATAACAACATTTGTGAACTTCCTCTTCTCGTTCTTTCTGAAACAAATTGCTCCGAAGCACTGCCTCGGAGCTCGTCTCGCAGCTGCCGCTCACGTGACCAAAGTGTCGAAGTGTCGGTCCCTCCCGCTTCGCTCTGCGTGTCAGTCGCTTCAGTGAATCAAAGTGTTTTATAGGCTCAGTGAATCTTCCGCTCTGCGATTGGTTCAGAGCTTCAGAGTGTTCAGCGCACTTCCGTGGTTTGACAAGCACTAAACTGCTACAGTATAAAGATGCACCAATATTACTGAAAAATGTTGGGTAGTGCGGAGTATTGTATGACGTTAGTGGTGATTAGTTGGTTAATGGTGGTGTGATCATTTTCGATGGCGTCTACAATGGAAAAAAGCGATCCATGGTTTGGGATCACACAAAACTTATATTTCTTAATAAAAACATGTGATACATAATTTGTTATATTTTTTTTTATGTTCAAAATAGAATATATACTATTTATGACTTCTAATAAAATAGAAATAGAGTTTTGGGTTCCCAAATCATGGGTTATGTGCTGGATTGCAATGGTTAAATTTGTCCACTAGAGGTCAGTGTTTCTCCGAGGCCTCAGACACGTCGAGCCATTTGAGACAATATTGCGACTGAGGTGTCAATGCTTCTCGAGGCTCCCATTCGCCCATCACTGCTTAACCCCATTGAGAATCTTTGGGATGTGCTGGAGAAGCTTTGTGCAGAGTCAGACTCGACCATCATCAATGCAAGATCTTAGTGAAAAATTAATGCAACACTAGATGGAAATAAATCTTGTGACATTGAAGGAGCAAAACAACCAAATATTAGAGTGTGTGACCTTTTTTATTGGTGGCAACTTTTTTTTTTTTTTTTTTGCCAGGGACTGTATTTTAATCCTACCAATAAAAGAGAAATAAATAAATAGCAAAATTTATAAACTCGTGCATACCCACTATTACCTCACTACATTTGAGAGCAGGTATCTGCACTTTCTACTACATTTTTGAAGTGAACTGAAAAGTAAAAAGTACTTTTCATGATTTCAGGAGTTATTTTGACCATGTTGTTCACAGCTTGATTAAAGTTTTCAAGTTCAAAAATAAATATTCATAAGAAATATTCATGAGAAAAACTATTGCTACTTTTTTACCAGTACTTGAACAATACCTAATTTTTTTGCTATGGGTTCCTGAATAGTACTTTTATGGTACCTATTTGTTATCTAGGCTGACAAAACAATACCAACCAGGAGCACAAACCCTGCTGAGTTTTTCTTTCAAACAGAAAACACTCTGTTCCACTTTGTGATGTCATGTGATAATACAGGGCTGTGTTTTTAAAACTACATACACCTGCACTAGGATCATTTGGATAATTTCAGGGTTTGTTCACACCGCGTGCGTGACGCGTTCACACCGCGTGCGTGAGGCGTTCACACCGCGTGCGTGACGCGTTCACACCGCGTGCGTGACGCGTTCACACAGCGCGTGCGTGACGCGTGCGTGACGCGTTCACACGCGTGCGTGACGCGTTCACACCGCGTGCGTCACGCGTGCGTGACGCGTTCACAACCGTGCGTGACGCGTTCAAACCGCGTGCGTGACGCGTTCAAGAACCGCACCGCGTGCGTGACAACCGCGTGCGTGACAATGGACTAGTTTAACAAGTCAAGAAGACTCTATCTCAGCACTTGTTTAAAGAGTTTTAATAAAAAGTGATAGCAGTTGTTTCTTAAATTTAATATAATAACATTTGTGAACTTCCTCTTTTTCATACTTGCTGGTAGATAACTGTTGATCAAACTATTAAATACAGTGATTTCAAAGGGCTCCAAGTACTGCTGATTTGCATATAAATGAGCTAAACAAGTGTTACAGGTGGATAATAATAGTACAGTGTCACAGGGGATTAACAGAGTTGTCTCTTCTGTGCCGGAGGGTAAGCGGTTCAATACCCGCTCGGGCCAGGTGCTGCCGGTGTGTCCTTGGGCAAGACTCTTCACCTGTCCTGTCTATGTTTGAATGTGAATGGTTGGTGGTGGTGGATTCACAATAAAATACATTATGTTTACATGAATACATTTTAAAGAATCACGTTAAAGACTAGCAATTTACTTTAAAACAAACTCAGGATCTTAATCTTAAACTGTTAAAGCCACAGTATGTAACTTAAAATACACAAAAAAGGACATTTTTTGTTGTTCTTTGTTTGTGTGTTTTTAGTGTATTAGACAGAAAAAAAGCTTCCTTACCATGAGTGGGCTTGCATTTCCACAAACCTGACTTGCATGTAGCCTGGAGGTGGGCTTCCTCTTTTTAGTTTCCCATGGAAATGATGTTCTTTTGGCTATAATCTTCCTCAGTATGGCATAAAAACGTATCCATCTCCATGTAGAATGTTCCGAAATATGGTTTTAACTTTCAATTTCCAGGGAATCATACAGGAGACATGCCACCTCCAGGAAATTACATATTGTATCTTTAATTAAAATGTATAAAAAATGTTCACTTTTTACAGTATCTAAAACACATATAATTGACTATGTAAATGATAGATATTGGCTGCAGTGTACCATGCTCTGGAACATTACAGGCAAAGCAATAACATCTCCATGGAGACAAGCAGGATGCAGATTCACATAGTGCATCTTAGACATACACTACCTGGCCAAAAAAAAAAATGTAGCCACCTGGATTTAACTCAGCAAATAGTTCTGAGCCTATAGGTACGAGTCAGGTCTAGGTTCAGCAACAGTCTGTGCTCAAAGGTCAGGTGACTACATGAATATACTGAATGACCAGGTTATTCCATCTTCCCCTGACGGCACGGGCATATTCCAAGATGACAATGCCAGGGTTCATCAGGCTCAAATAGTGAAAGAGTGGTTCAGGAGCATGAGACGTCATTTTCACACATGGATTGTCCACCACAGAGTCCAGACCTTAACCCTAGTGATGGGCAAATGAGACGGAGCTCCGGAGCACGTCTCGTTCTTTCTGAAACAAATTGCTCCCCAAGCACTGCCTCGGAGCTCGTCTCGCAGCTGCCGCTCACGTGACCAAAGTGTCGAAGTGTCGGTCCCCATCCCGCTTCGCTCTGCGTGTCAGTCGCTTCAGTGAATCGAAGTGTTTTATAGACTCAGCGAATCCTCCACTCTGCGATTGGTTCAGAGCTTCAGAGTGTTCAGCGCACTTCCGTGGTTTGACAAGCACTAAACTGCTACAGTATAAAAGATGCACCATATTATTACTGAAAAATGTTGGGTAGTGCGGAGTATTGTATGACGTTAGTGGTGATTAGTTGGTTAATGGTGGTGTGATCATTTTCGATGGCGTCTACAATATGAAAAAAGCGATCCATGGTTTGGGATCACACAAAACTTATTTTCTTAATAAAACATGTGATATATAATTTGTTATTTTTTTTTTTTTTTATGTTCAAAATAGAATATATACTATTTATGACTTCTAATAAAATAGAAAATAGAGTTTTGGGTTCCCAAATCATGGGTTATGTGCTGGATTGCAATGGTTAAATTTGTCCACTAGAGGTCAGTGTTTCTCCGAGGCCTCAGACACGTCGAGCCATTTGAGACAATATTGCGACTGAGGTGTCAATGCTTCACGAGGCTCCATTCGCCCATCACTGCTTAACCCCCATTGAGAATCTTTGGGATGTGCTGGAGAAGCTTTGTGCAGAGTCAGACTCGACCATCATCAATGCAAGATCTTAGTGAAAAATTAATGCAACACTAGATGGAATTTTTTTTTTTTTTTTTTTTTTTTGCCAGGGACTGTATTTTAATCCTACAAATAAATGAGTATTAAATAAATAGCAAAATTTATAAACTCGTGCATACCCACTATTACCTCACTACATTTGAGAGCAGGTATCTGCACTTTCTACTACATTTTTTGAAGTGAACTGAAAAGTAAAAGTACTTTTCATGATTTCAGGAGTTATTTTGACCATGTTGTTCACAGCTTGATTAAAGTTTTCAAGTTCAAAAATAAATATTCATAGAAATATTCATGAGAAAAACTATTGCTACTTTTTTACCAGTACTTGAACAATACCTAATTTTTTGCTATGGGTTTCCTGATAGTACTTTTATGGTACCTATTTGTTATCTAGGCTGACAAAACAATACCAACCAGGAGCACAAACCCTGCTGAGTTTTTCTTTCAAACAGAAAACACTCTGTTCCACTTTGTGATGTCATGTGAAATACAGGCTGTGTTTTTAAACTACATACACCTGCAAACTAGGATCATTTGGATATTTCAGGGTTTTGTTCCACACCGCGTGCGTGACGCGTTCACTACCGCGTTGCGTGACGCGTTCACAACCGCGTGCGTGAACGCTTCACAGCCCAGCGTGCGTGCGCGCGTTG